>JADLZN010012180.1:0-600000 GCA_018155175.1 Sinocyclocheilus anophthalmus
AACACACAACTCCTCACTCACTCACTCACTATATACACACATGACACACACAACACCTCACCACTCACTATTATACACACACACACCAGACACATCACACTCACTCTTATCACACACACACACACACACACACACACTCACACTTACAAACACAAACACACACACACACTCACATACACACAAACACACACACACAACATACATCTTTACACACATCACAAACACACACACACTATTCGTATACACACACCCACACTCACTCACTAATTAATACACACAACACACACAACCACTACTCACTCATGTTATTTACAACACAAACACACACATCACTCTCACACACACAAACACAAAACACACCATCTCTTACACACACACACACACACACGCACTCATCACTATTTATCACAACAACACTCCACTATAGAACAACACACACACTCACTCTCACACAACACCACACACACGCTCACTCGTACACACAACACACCACACCACAACAACTACTCTACACAAACAACACAGCTCACACTCACTAGATACACACACAACACTCTTACACACACACACCACACACACACACCACACCCACCACACACACACACACACAAACACACCACACACACACACAAACACAAACACAAACACATCACTCATAGCATTACACACAACACACTCCACATATACCACAAACACTCACTTCCCACACACCACAAACACACACTCACTATATACACACACAACTCTCCACCCACCACACAACAACACTCACTCTCTCACACACACACACACCTCTCAAACACACACACACACACCTCTCAAACACACACACACACATCACTCTTCACACCACACACACACACACATCACTCTTAACCACAACACACACACACACACACACACTAACTCACTATATAACCCAAAACACACACACACCACTATCTCACAACACACACACACACCAAGCACTCATATATACACCACCACCACTCACTCTAACACACACACACACACCGCTCATCTTAACCCACACAACAACACACACACCCACCACTCCACTCTTACACACACAACACACTCACACGCACTATTTACACCACAACAAACTCTTACACAAACCACACACACACACACAACACACACACAACACTCACACACACAACACACACACACAAACAATACAACACACACACACAACACACACACTCACACACAACATACACACACACACACACATCATATATACACACACACACACACACACCCAAAAAACACACACACACACACACACGATTATAACACACACAACACCAACAATCCACTCTTACACACCACAACTCACTCACTCACATTATAACCACACACACACCCGCTCCACACACACACACATCACTCTTACACACAAACACAAACCACACACACACACACCCACACACCCACCACACACACACACAACTCACTATTATACACACACACCCCACACAACACTACCTCTTCAACACACCACACACACCTCACTCACTCACTATTATACACACCACACACTCTTACCACCACCCTCACTCCACTATTATATACCCCCCACCCCCCACTCACTCTCACCACACAACACACTCACTATTATATACACACACACACACTCATTTCACTATTATACACACACAGAACACACACACCTACCACTCTCTCACACAACACACAAACACCCACATCACTCCGCACTATTAAAACACACCTCACTCACTCACTAGTATACACACACACACAACACACACACACACCAACACTCGCTCACTCACTATTCTATACACAACACGCACTCTCACACACACATTATTATTACACAAACACTCCACTCACTCATCATATTATACACACAAACACACACTCACTCACTCGTACACCACAAACCAAGTACACGCCACGGCATCAATATTATATCCACACTCACTCACTCTCTCACCCACCCACACACACACACTCACTCACACACACACACACACACCACACACCTCAACAGATTATATTCACACCCACTCACTCTTACCACCCACCCCCCACACCCCACACCCACACCACACACACACACACACTCTCACACACACAAATACACACTCTTACACACACACACACACCCACACACAACCCTCACTCACCACTCACTCACTCACTATTCTACACACACTCATTTACACACACACACTCACTCACTCACTATTATATACACACATACACTCACTCTTACACAACCCACACACACACACACACACACACACACACCATCCACTCAACTATATACACACACACACTCACTCTTACACACAAACACACACACAAACCAACACACACACTCACTCCTAGATATACAAAACACACTCACTCTTCACACACACCACCTCATCCCTATTAATACACACACACACTCACTTTCACACCACACACAACACCACACAACACACACTCACTCTTAACACACAAACACCAAACCCACACACTCACTCTTACAACACAAACAACCACAAAGAAAACTAACTCACTCACTATTATATCTACACACACTCACTATCACAACACAAACCATTATATACATCACACACTCACTCATTATCCACACACCACACACACACACACACACACCACCACACTCACTCCCTATTATAGACACACACACAAACACACACACTGTGTGATAAAAAGGTTGTCTTTGAGAAGAAGTCTAAATATAATCCAAATCACAACTTAAAAAAAAAAAATGTCTAAAAACAACTAGAGAATTTATAAGCCTTTTATATAGAGCTATATAGGAATCTAGTGGCTAAACCATAGAATTTCAGATGTTCTTTTTTTACTCCCACCAGATGGCACTAATCTGCCTTAAAAAATTGTATTTTAAAGGCATTGTCTCTATTTTAACATGAAACACTGCCTTAATTGAAGATATAACAATTTCAGAATTGTTTTTATTATTATTTTCAATGGGAAAAATGTATTATAATTATTGCATAAATATTAAACAGTACCATGAAATTCTCTCAAAATACAAAATATTACTGAATTAAAATATATTACATTGATTTTACTGAAAAAAAAAAGTTAAATTTAGTGTCCGGTCACGTTTGATCCGAACCAAGCTTTTATCCGAAGTGATTTACAAAAGAGAAACAAAAGCCATTTAGCAGGAGAACAATAATCGTAATATGCAACGGCAAGCTTTCTTTAGACAACTAAATTATGAACATTATTATTATTGTTATTATTATTGAGGGTTTCTGCAAGTTTCATGAAGGTAAATCTAAGACTTTTTAAAATCCTTTTTAACACCAATAATAAAAAAATAAGGATGTTTCCTAAATGTAAATGTCTAGAGAGAACACAATTAGTTTTCCCAAATTTACCTTCAAAGACTGATTATACAGCTTCCAACCGATCTCCATGAATTTTTAATTTTACAAAATAAATAAATAATAATAAAATACGGGAAAACTTTTACTGTTTCTTCCGATCACACTGCAAAAAGTGCTGTTCGTCACCGGTATATTTGTCTTGTTTTACAGTAAAAATGTTTAAAGATTTAATTAACTTTAATCAAGATGCAAAAATAACATGATAAGCAGTCTTGTTTTCTGAGAAATGTATTGTGATGAAGTGATTTTTTATTTTAAAATAATAAGAAACATATCTGCCAGTGAGCTCAGAAAAATCTGCTTAAAGTGAACAAGTTTTAATTCCCCATTGACAGAAGTTTGCTCTTATTTTAAGCTTAAACTCAAAATAAAACTTCATATCTTCATTTGCATATCCAGTAAATGTATCTTGACTTACTGATGTTTAGATTCTGGAAAACAAGACAAAAATAGTGAGGAAGATATTCGTTTTTTGCAGTGCATACTAAATTTAATGCCACGACTTTAAGACGTTCCCATTTGTGACCCTGGAGCACAAAACGCAGTTGAGGTACCCTGAAGTGCCTTGAAAAACGCAGCGTATCTGTGTGAGTGAAGTAATTTCAACTGAAACAGGAGAGAGGAGGGCGGGGCATATCGAGTCAGCCCAGACCCCTTTTTAAATGAGCCAATAGCGGTTTGTTATATTGCTCAGGCCAGAGCCGCTGAGATGAGGTAACGCGCATTTGACAGCCAGGTCTAATCATGACCATAGATTCAATATGAAACTCTTAGTAAAACAAAATAGTGGTCATAATCATGCTGAGGCTGTGTAGTTGTAAAAGTTTTTAAAATATGCTGACTAGTTTGCGCGGTTTGCGTGAAACAAAGTGAAACCAGACCTCATTGCCCAATCGAGTCTGAATCGGTCCATAGGGCCACATTGTGTACTACGTGCCATTCACTGCACTGGAAATACTTCACTGTGAACAAGCGACCGATCTCAGCCGCTTCAGAGTCTATTTATAGTGTAGGGGGCGGGCACTTCAGATTCTAGAGAGCATTTGATTGGACAGAAAATTTGATGTGAAGCTGAAGTACGATGTGACGTCAAAAAGCCGTTTTGAGCCGTTTTGGCGGAAGTGACGAAGTGCAAGCTTTGAATGCCTATATCTTCTAAATGCGAATTTGGATGAGCACACCTGCCAAGTGATAGAACACTAAAAAACTTAATTGATTTCATGGGGGACTTTCGTAGCACAGGTATATTTTAGCCAAAAATTACATTGTATGGGTCAAAATTATAAAAAAAATGTTATGCCAAAAATCATTAGGATATTAAGTAAGATCATGTTCCATGAAGATATTTTTAAATTTCCTACTGTAAATATATTAAACCTTAATGTTTGATTAGTAATATGCTTTGCTAAGAACTTCATTTGGACAACTTTCAAGATGATTTTCTCAATATTTAGATTTTTTGCATCCTCAGATTACAGATTTTCAAATAGTTATATCTCTGCCAAATATTGTCCAATCCTAACAAACCATACATCAACGGAGAGCTTGTTTATTCAGCTTTCAGATGTTGTATAAATCTCAATTTAAAAAAAAAAAGACTCTTATGACTGCTTTTGTGCTCCAGGGCCACATTTAGGACCTTAATTTGTGTAAAGATGAATTAAGACTTGAACTGTTGTACAGTTTTCACTTGATTAAAGTTTATTTCATCTGATTAGAGTCTGGAGAATCAACCAGCGCCTGAGTCACCAACAGAACCAGAGCAAAAACCACGTGCAGTCTTGGAGAAAGAACAAGATTTAGTCTTGGAGGGGAGAAACAAAAGTGTGGAATTGCAGAATAAAACAGATTTAGGCTTGAAGAATCAAACTGGTGACCTTTCGGGGGAAAACACAGAGCCAGACTTGAAGCCAAAGCCAAATTCAGACTCGGCTCACCAGCCAATGAAGAAAACTGAAGAAAATGAACCAAAAGCAGACTCACGGACCAAAACCAAAACCAATTCAAATCCCAAACCCCCAAAAGTACTTGATGAGGATGTCTTGGGTCCGGCCCAGTGTCTGGATCAGAAATACACATGGCTGTCTTGCTCTAAAGTGTTTTGTCCTCCATGGAAGCGATGCATCGGAGGACAGTGTGTCTGTAAGATGCCGTACAAATGTCCACGGCTGAAAAACACCTGTACTCTGGACGGATCCGTGTATTACTCCATGTGTCAAGCCAACGCCATCTCCTGCAGAACCAAGATGCCCATTTTCTCACACTTCAGCTCATCCTGCAAAGGTGAAAACAAAAATATTACGTTATCAATATCAATCTAGTATGGCATTAACGAACAAAATGGATGAACCATTTTTCCAGAGTAAGTTCTTACATTGCTATATGGTTCTTTGGAGTTTAACAGAAGTTCTTGATGTGTCTTGATAGGTCCTGCATTGGTGTCTAGGTGCTTTAGAAAAGCATTTATCTAACCCTAAATGCTTTCGAGAAATAGAATAAACCATTTTGGGGCTCTCCTTTGACATGAGATTGATCAGGTCTAATAGAGAAATTTATTTTTAACCCTTGTTTTATGTTAAACGTCTGGGTACAAATGTTCCAGGTCAAAACAACCCTCATTGGATTCAACACAATTCACCAAAAATTACACTATGAAAAAAACCAAACATGTAAATACAGTAATTCTAACATTAATACTTCTCCCACATTTTTAAAGCTGTATTTTTAATGGCTTTTCACAAAATGTGCAAATTATTAACAGTATTTTAACATTAAACATTTATTTTATTAGATTTTTATATGTGTCCCAAAAGCAGTGTTAAGTCGCTGGGGTAAATTTGTAGCAAAAGCCCAAAAAAAAATTGTATGGGTCAAAATTATACATTTTCTTTTATGCCAAAAATCATTAGGATATAAGTAAAGATCATGTTCCATGAAAACATTTTGTAAATTTCCTACCGTAAATAAATAAAAACGTAATTTTTGATTAGTAATATGCACTGCTAAGAAATGTATTTGAACAACTTTAAAGGCGATTTTCTCAAAATTTAGATTTTTTTGCTCCCTCAGATTAAGTTTTGATAGTGTATCTCGGCAAAAATTGTCCGATCCTAACAAACCATACATCAGTGGAAAAGCTTATTTATTCAGCTTTCAGATTGAGGTAAACCCTCAATTTTGAGAATATTGAACTTTATACTGGTTTTGTGCTCCAGGGTCACAAATGTATTTATTTCAAAATTTACTCGTTTACATTTTTTGGTGCTTTCCAGAAGTGCAAGACCCACTAACATCACTACCGGAATAGAAATGTCAGAATGCCAAAACTTTGCAGGCCAAAATGAGAAACAATCATGCAAGTTCAAGAATAAAATCCTAGCTTAACCAGTATTTCCAACAACTCAAAAAGGTGTTCGGGTCAAAATTGATCCGGAACATAATACAAGGGTTAAGAATGTCAGATGATTTGGTGTGTGATTAGAAAGTATTCAACTTTTCAATACATGTTTGTGTCCAGCGGGAGACAAGGTGCATGTAACCGTCTCTAAGTCTCATAACGTGGTCGAGATAAACACTCGTTTGGGGAAAATGCTGGTATGTGGCAAAGACTGGAATATGGCTGCAGCAAATGTGGTTTGTCGAAACCCTCTGAATGTCGACAGGTAAACACACCTGCACACAAGACGTCCTTTCTCTCGACTCAACACGTACTGATTGCTTACATTGTTCTTTCTGTCTCTCAGAGGAGCAGAGAATGCATCTAAAATCAATTATAAATCTCTTGATAAAGCTACTCAATGGCCAAATGAGTGTATGAGGATTCGCTGCATGGGATCTGAGCTCTCACTGGCCGAGTGTACGATCCATAATCCAGAGTCAATCACAGAAAACACTGAGGTGGCCGTCGCAAAGTGTTATAAAGAACCTACAGGTGCCCTTTCCTCTCGGATGTCGTCACCATGTTAATGTTTAATGTTAATCTGTTGTTTTGACACTTCTCTCACTCACACTGATGGGTTTTCTCTGAGTAGGCAAATGTAAGAAGTTCATCTGTGCTAACGGGAAGTGTTTAGGCCATGAAAAAACCTGCAATGGTGTTGATGACTGTGGAGACAACAGTGACGAGATGTGCTGCCAAAGTGAGTCTGACAGCTTCGTGTTTTACACAATCCTGTCTGTTTTTCCCTTCATGTCACCGTTTAGAACCGAACACTGTATTGAACCCATGACTTTAGCGTTGCTGGCGTGAAGTGCACTGATAATGCTGATTTTACTGTTTCTGCTGTGTGAAGAATGTCGAGGCAAGGCGTTCCATTGTAAATCGGATGTCTGTATACCCAAACACACCTTCAATGATGGAATCAGGGACTGTCTGGGAGGAGATGATGAACTCGATGGTCAGTGAACTCTTTCAGATCTCATTACTGCTCAATATATTCAGGATTCGGCTTCTGAATGCAGAAACAGCTTTTAACTCGAGAAATCTTCAGTTTCATCAAAGGTCCTAGTCAGACAGGACTCATTTGTCCTGAGGAGAGAAATCTATGTGAATTTAATTGCAAAAAAAAAAAATCAACCACATCGGTTTTCTTCACACAACCACGTTACAAGTATGGTGCTTTTGTTTTCTAGAGAACGGATGAACCAAAGAACAAGCGAAGCTAGAGACAGAAAGAACAAGAAAAAGAGAGAATAAGGAAGGACCATATTGAAAGAAAGAATGAGAACGAGAGAGAGAGTGAAAAAGAGAACGAGACAAAGACAGAAAAAGAACAAGAATGAAAGAACAGAGTACAAATGAAAGAACACGATTAGATGGATAATACTGAATGAATGATCGAAAAGAAAGAACAAGACAAACAAACAAGAGAGGGAAAGAATGAGGGAAATAACCGATTAACGAAAGAAAGAAAGAAAGTAAATTTTAAACGAATAGGAGAGTTCAGTGATAATAATTGTAAGAAGGTACTTGCAAACTTCAAACAGATCAGAAGTATTTTTGTTACACGTTTCTGCTCTTTCCTTTGTGTTACAGAAAACAATGGAACAAAAACTAGAATGGAAGTTTTTTCCGATCCGATGTCAGGTAAGAACAAACTCATCTGAAACGTCACATCTAATGTCTGTCACTTCAGCAAAACAAATCTCTGGAGGATCCCCTTCTAGATCTGGTCAAAGTCTGAAGTTTAGTAATTGTAGTCGGCGTCTGGAGCGAATCCACGGGATCCAGAGGTTCAGGCTGGTGTGTTTAGTTTTGAATCATACAGCTGAATCAACATCTGTTCACACTCCCTCCATCATGTTGTTCCAGAGATCAGAGAAATCCGCTCGTCTGCAGAGAGCCAGCTGCAGTGCGGCGTTCCCAATATGGAGTATGTGTACAAACAGGAGGACGATGCGACTTCCCGTACGCGCAGGAAACGCTTAGTGGGAGGGGAAGAGGCCTTACCGGTCAGTCTTGAGAAATAAAAACCAAAAAGTCGATATGACAATAACCTGATAGCACTCGTACATCACGGAGACATCTATTAGACGTCTGCATTACATCTGCAAGACATATTTTTAGAGTGATTGCTCATCTGCAATACGTCTATATCAGATGTCAAACAGACGATTAGAAAATGTCTTTAAGATGTTTATAATTTAGAATGCATGTAAAACTGACATCTTAGAGACGTCTACCAGATGTTTGTACACAGCAGATGCTTACCAGATCTTTAACAGACCTCTTGCAGACGTACCTGTGCTATCTGGGACGTTATTTACACGAAACAAATCAAAATTTAACTACGGCAGCACAATAAAGAATTATAATTTTTTTAATAGCCTTGGTTGTGGTTTTTACAGATGCAACAGTAAGGAATGACCTCTGCGTGTGACTTTTGTAGACTCAGATACAGTGGCAGGTGGCCGTTCAGGATGAAGGTACGATCCACTGCGGAGGGGCGTATTTGGGCGGCTGCTGGGTTTTGACCGCCGCCCACTGCGTCAGGTACAACCAATCAGCACACGTTTTGATCAAACTGTACGGAACCACTACTAAAAACCAATTGTATGCTTGTGTGTCTCTAGGCCCAAACCGAAGTCCTTCCGAATCAAGTTCTCTCTCTGGATGAAGCATCGTAAGCAGTCGACGACAGACAGCATCCCGGTGAAGAACATCATCATCCATCATGAATATAACCCTCAAACCTACGCGAACGACATCGCTTTGGTGCAGCTAGAGGAGCTGAATCTTTCAGACAAGTGCATGCAGGACAATCCCGCGGTCCGAGCCGTCTGCGTGCCCTGGTCCATCCAACAGTTCCAGCCCAACGACACCTGCACCATCTCCGGCTGGGGCCGCGATAGAGGTTCGGCTCTACATGTCAAATAATGCACAGAAATCAAAATCTCCATAGACTCACTAAAAAAGTTATAGAACTATGAATGACCATTTTTTTCTAGTTCTGGATTTGCATTCATATATTTACATCTGGTCAGAGAGAGAGAGAGACAGAAAAATAAAGAGTTGCATTCATGTGGCAGTCACATGTTTTGCAAACACTGCATAAATAAATATTGCATAAAAAAAAATAAGAATGCGCCATGTATTTGCGAAAAAGCATGACGAATGAAAACGTGTTCTAAAACCGGCTCAAAATATGAAATATATCTGAAATCTTCCAACTGGATGGAATCATAGTCTGAGGCTAAAGAAAAGTCAGATTCTGAGGCTTTCAGCAACTTTCGCCAACTGCAAATCTGGGCAAAAGTTGTGTCATGTATTTTAGCCTTAAGAGAAGTTTGACAATTCTGTTTCCCAACATTCTAAATCCAGCTGCAGTCAAGTTTATAATGTTGGTGTTTGTTGTTAGTGTTGCGTTAACTGGTCTTATATTGAGTTTTTTTAACTCCAGTGGTGGTAAAGTTGAGGTCTTATTATCTCTCTGTCTGTTTGTTTGAAGAGGGGTTATCAGCACCGATTCTAAAATGGGCAAATGTGACGATTATCAGCGACTGCCAGAATTTTTACAAGGACCGTTTCCTTCCTGGAATGGAGTGCGCAGGTATGTGTACATCGTAATTCTGAATTTGTAATTGCGAGTTTGTCACGTTCAAGCACTTTGTTGCCCGAAAGAACAGGGATCGTGGAGAATGGCTCATTCATTAGTTCATTCTTGCCTATTTATTGGGGAAATCTTATTAAAGCCAAAATGCATTGTCAATATCCAACGAATTTTTAATAAAATGCAGCAGCGGTAACCATATAAACATTCACTGCGCCTTCTAAATATTTAACTTGCTGACTTTGGTCAAATATGCTATTTTTGGCATGTACAAGACACATTTTTATACAATTTGCAACAAATGGTTATTTAAACACATAAATATACATCACTGTAATGACAAGAGAAAGCAATGAAGATGTTGTGGGAAAAAATGAATAAAACTTTACAGTATTATGGCTATATTTCTCTCCTCCGCCGTGTTTAGAGTTTATGACCCACCCAAACTCAGAAACACGCGTATCAAAATGTTCTGTTTTCCAGTTGTAAAAACGACTTGAGAGGCCGTTCATGTCCAATTTCCGACTACTAAACTCGTATTTACGATAATTCCAATAGCATGTGAAAGCAGCCATAACTTCAGAGATATACAGTACAGATTACAGTCTTGTATATTTACGTAGGCCTATATAATTATCATTTGTGATTTAGATGTGATAAATAACCATATAGTATGAATTTTACACAGTAAAAACAGTGTTTACTTGACCGAAACTTAAGAATTGTCAGCAAGCTGACTATATAAATAGCGTAATGAATGTATACACTAGTACACTGTTCATATGGTTGGCAACAAACGGAACGCTGCATTTTAGTCACAATTCGTTGCATATTGATGAAATGTCTTAGATATCGTGATTCCTATTCTTTCCGACAGCGAAACACTTCAACGCGACAAACTCGTAATTACGACTTCAGAAGTGGGTAGTAGGAATTTTACGATAGCACGAGGAAGGCAAGGCCCGGTAACGGCACAGACGGAAAATATCGTCATATGATGAACGATAAAAACATGGGCAGCCAATCAGAATCCACTCAACTTTAAAAAACTCAAGCATTTAAAGTGGCAGACATTATAACTGCAGTGCACGCTTATAATAAACAAAAATATGCACATTGTGGGATACTAAGATATCTATAGTTTTATGTTCATCCCAAAAACTGGTTTCCTGTGCACAACAACAGCTGGTTAGCCAGAAAGGTTCGCTTGATATTTCCATTAAACTTTAAGCAGACGTTAATGGAAACCGTCCAATACAGAATTAAAAATAAAATAATTTAAAAAAAAACGGTAGCGCTACTATTTATTCAGAATTCCGATTTTCGCAAGTTCTCACAAATATGCACAGATAAACTCACAATTCTCAACCCCCAATTAACTTTATTTTTTATTCTGTGGTGGAAACAAAAAAACAGAAATGCATGACATATAAATGCTGAATTGCGAGATGTAAATTGTAAAAAATGTTACGTCTCAAAATTCTCACTTTTTTTCTCCTCAGAATTGCACGTTTATATTTCGTCATTCTAACTTTTCTTTTCAGAATTGCAGAAAAAAGTCTGAATTGTGAGATTAAAAACTTTTACCTTTTTGATTTTTTTTTATTCCAAGGTGGATATGGGCTTTCATAGAAAGTGGCCAGAATCTGTAAAAAGCAATAAAATATTATTAAACAAACGTATCATAAGAGTTTGGCACATTTTTGGCAAGTATTTTCAAAAGGATTAGTACCTTACTAGTACCTCCAGTGAAACTCCAAAGAAACCTTGGGAAGAAATAAAAAACAGTTTGAACACAAATGAGCAGATAAATAGCAATGCATTGTGTTTAATTTAATGGGTAAGCTTTAGTTTAATCAAATAAACAGTAACGTGCTAAGTGACTCTTCGTTCACCTGTTCCTGTGCTGTGATTGGTTGTTCTCTGTGTCAGGTGACCTGGAGGGCAAGGTGGACTCGTGTCAGGGCGACTCCGGAGGGCCGCTGGTGTGTACAGACGAGTCTGGTTTGTCGTACGTGTGGGGAATAGTGAGCTGGGGTGATAAATGCGGTGAACCCAATCATCCTGGAGTTTACACTAAAGTGGCACATTATTTCGATTGGATCCGCTTCCACACAGGCTGGCCGGCTGTTACCAAATTTAACCAGTAAAATGAAGGAACAGGCCAGTTCACATTTGCTGATTGATGTTACTTTATGTGCTATTTGTATGTTGCTATTAAAATTCTGATTATCAAGCAATTTTAAAAGCTCAGTCCTGCCTCTTTTTTTGTTTCTAAGTGTTTTGTAGTTTGTGGTGATTTTGCGAAATTAAATGTTTTATGTTTCATTCACACAGCAGACACTTCTAATGTGAAATCAGATTTTAAACCATATATAAATGTCATTAAGACTAGATTTGCAAAAACTAGATTCTGTATTTTTGTCTTGAAAATGCAAACGTGTTTTTGTATCCTCTCATTACAGGCCTGTTTTAAACTTGAGATAAAAAAAAAACACTTTCAGACAATTTTTTCCATACAGAAATTCATTGTAGTTTAGTAGTCATTTAACATTTCTACCCCGCTAACAAAATATGCCCATAGTATACCGAGGTCCCCCAGTTGGAGAGAGTTATTGCGGTTCACTTGTGCCTGCAAAATTTCGCCACTTGGTGGGGCCATCCGAGACTCCCGTCCAGGGCTTGTAAGTTTTCTTTGTCCCTCGTGGCGTAGGCTTACACAGCTTCTGGACAAGCTGCGTCCGCCCTGCACTCTATGCCATCCTGCAGGTCTACCAGGCCAAAGCATTGAAAGAGCTGCACGAGGGTGGTCCCAACCCAGAGGTACTGCAGGAACTGCGCTCGGCGAGTGACTCATGACACTCCGGGCTACGAAAGTCACGGCGCTCGGCTACACGATTAAGTTTGCTAGACGCCCGCCAAAGTTCAGTGGCATTCTCTTCACCTCTGTGAGAGGCGAGGATGCTGATGTTCTTTGAGCGGAGATCGTTACCCTTCTCTCGAAGGGCATTTCCTTCCTCCAGCAAGGCCTGGATAGAAGGCTGTCTGCCTCTACACTGAAGGTGTACATGATTGCCATTGCAGCTAATCACAACACCATAGACGGCAGATCGGTAGGGAAACACAATCAGGTTATCTGATTCCTAAGAGGTGCTCGGAGGTTAACTCCTCCTAGGCCGCACCTCATCCCCTCTTGGGATCTATCTGTGGTCCTTCAGGCCTTACAGAGAGAACCGTTTGAGCCCCTTCAGTCAGTTGAACTTAGTGCCCTCTCTATGAAGACGGCCCTCCTGACTGCACTCACTCCTGTTAAGAGGGTGGGGGATCTCCAATCTCTCTCCATTAACGAATAGTGCCTAGAATTCGGACTGGCAGACTCTCACTTTATCCTGAGACCCTGGCCTGGATATGTGCCCAAATTCCCACCACTCCTTTTAGAGATCAGGTGGTAACCTTGCAAGCTATACCCCCACAGGAAGGGGACCTCGACCTGTCTCTGTTGTGCCCAGTGCGAGCCCTGTGCATTTATTTGGAACGCACGCAGAGTTTCAGATCTTCAGAACAGAGCTTTTGTCTGCTTGGAGGGTCAGAGAAGGGAATCCTGTCTCCAACAAGGATTTTCATGATTGTGGATGCTACTCCTTAAGGCCTATGAGCCAGAGGCTTACCATATGCCCAATGGGAGTGGAGGGCTCACTCCACCAGGGCATCCGGCTTCTTCGGCCTGAGAGAAGGTGCCTCACTAGCAGACATTTGTAAAGCAGCAGGTTGGGCTACACCTAACACATTTGACAGTTTTTACAATCTGAGAATGGAACCAGTTTCATCTAGGATGTTGAACACTAGTTCTTCAACGTAGATGGCTGGTATGGTGTAGAGCTTGCTTAGCACTTCCCCTTTTTTGAGGTGAAATATTGCGCTTATTTAGTCCAGTTCAGTTTCTTCTTAGGAACCCTGGACTACCCTTCCATCACTTAGCACTTCTTGTGTAGTTGAGTTTTGTGGAGGAACTCACAACTTGAATCTATTACATGTAAGATCCCTCGAGTGATCTCTCGTTATAGATTGGTGCTCCATATGTAGTGGCTCCTATTGTGGCCTCATATGTGTATTATCCACTGCCTTGCCCTTATCAGGACTCAGTGCTTCCCTTAGATGGACATCTGATCGGTCTTGTTTCTGTGCTTGGTAGTTCTCCCCCCACGCGGAGCACATCACAGAAACCTTCCCTATGTAGTAGAGCGACCCCTAGTAATGGACTTCGACATCTCAGTAATGTGACGTCTCCGTTCCCTCCTTCAGGGGACGAGGGTTACCATACGTAAAGAGAGATGTTTCGGGTTCAAGAACAGTTGAAATGAGTTAGTTCAATCGACCTCTGAGTTTAGCGCATGCACACGGACTATGAAAAGGTTTTCAAAGAGGTAAAACATTTTTCTTATTTTGCAAATTATCTGCCAATGGGGTAAGAAAAATATATTTAAAAAAAAATCTTGTTTCCCATTTTGCATAGAGTATGTGTCTTGCCCTATATGGCCATAATGTAATTGTCTTTATTTAAAATTGATTTAAATGACTTGGTCCCCCAGGATACAAGACAAATATATATTATTACTGTATCTAAATGCATTAGATTAAGCATTTGCGATATTTGTACTTGAAATAAGACAAAAATACTCGGTAAGAAAAGCATTTTTGCAGCGTGAATGATTGAATGAGGTATTTAAACATCGCTTACGCTTTTAAAAGGCAGAGTAGACCGAAATAAATTCTGGGTTTAATGAAGAAAACCTGCTCCCGACCAGGTTAGACTCACAGAGTAAGTTATCATGGTAACCGAGTATAACTTGCCTCTCTTTCAGAGCTGGCTGCTGAAACCACGCCCACCTAGCTCGACGGTGGTGACAGCAGTGGCAATTCACCTGTCACTCAAGTGGCCACGCCCTTAATTATGCAGAACTTTAAAGCTCAATATAATTAAAAAGATGAGTTATAAAAAAATTTACCCCCCTCACAGTTTTCATGAAGGGCAGAATTAGCTATATAGAAATGTGTAAACGTGTTTTTTCTGCTGTAAAGTTAGGCATTTTAACATGGGGAGTCTATGGGATTGATTCCCTTTTGCAGCCAGTTGATGAATTACAGTTTAAGTCACTTCCGTGCTGGCTTCACAAGAGAGAGCGGGAGGTTGCCGCTTGGAGTTTTCACTAAACCTCCTTTCTGAAACAGGCCTCAGATAAATTTAAAGAACATTGTGATACACTAAGACATTTTTCATAACATTGAGAGAACCTTGCCAGAACGTGGAGAACATTCCCTGTTAGCTGGTATACCTCAAGCACACAAACAAGAAGTTAAGGCGATCTGGACAATTTCAAGAATTCCTTCTTGGTTCATTGACGAAACATCTTTAATTCATTAAAAAAAGGTTGAAATACTGAATTGATTCAGTAAAGTTTTTAGGGTTGAGAAATTATTTTTGCTCCGATTCCTCAGCTTATGCACTTGCTGCACTTTCAGTTTTCCCTGACTAGTCTTCTTTTTAAGTTGAAAACATATATGAATATTGGGGTGTTTATCACATTTGATGTTATTTAGTTCATGTTTGTTACTTGGCTCATGTGAGTAGCTATCTTTCTGTAGCCTTGTTTTTATTGACTGAGTAAACGTTTTTTATTGACTAGTGCAAAACTGATATTGACGCAATACCAACCGCTTTGACCTTTCCGGGCAGAGGCTGCTGTGTTTCTCCTCCCACTGGTGCTTTTCTCCTCCCTGTCTGTCTGATTCAGTCTGATGTCAGGCATCTGTTGAGAGCGGTTAATCAGAGTCGACAGGATGAAGAGAAGAACAGAGACATCTAGAAAAAGAGCTGCAGGAGTCATGAGGGTTGTTTTTTTCTTCACGTGCCTTCTCTTCCAAACCGCCATGAGTTTCTGTGTATCTGATCAAATTAAATGAATCATTCAATGATTAATAGAGTAATTCATCTCATTAACTCTGAAAATGGGTTATGACGACCTTTCTACACTGCGTAATCTTGATCACAGTGGTCTTGTTTTCCAGTAAAGCATCCTTATGTGAAGGATCGCAAAAGATTTAGCAAAATAAACAACGTGATCAGGATCAGTTCTAGTATCGCCCACTTATTACACGGCAGCTTATCAAATAAATACAAAACATGCACATGTGATTTGAGTTGAAATTACTTCATTATTTTACTTCAATCTATAGGAAACATATGATATCCAAAAACACACACACACAAAAAATAGTGAAACATGAAAAATATATAATTTATAAACAAATCCAAAATGATCCCAAGTTGAAGGACATGGTTAAATAGATATCACAGATTTTATGCTTAATATTTTTACTACTTTTAGTCTAAATACACCCGAATGGATTATTGACTTTGAGAATTCTTTATAAAAATTATAATAATAAAATAAATAAAAAGTTCAGGAAGAATTAATTGCACACTCAGACACAAAATTTGTTTGGTGTTGTTCATCCTTTTGACCACCAGATGACTGTGTAAAAAGCTTTGAACAATTAATATTTTCAATGCAGGTCAGAAAAAGCCTCAATGCTTTGCCAAGCTTTGCCACAAGGAAAACACTGCAACAATATTATATTCTATATTATTTGTAATCATATCCTGCAACCTATGTGACATGTCTTCTTCTAGTTTAAAGGGATAGTTCACTCATTTAATCACCCTCATGTCCTTTCAAACCTCTATGACTTTCTTCCCAACAATATTATATTCTATATTATTTGTAATCATATCCTGCAACCTATGTGACATGTCTTCTTCTAGTTTAAAGGGATAGTTCACTCATTTAACACCTCTGTCCTTATTCAAACCTCTAGGACTTTCTTCCTCTGATTGAAAACGTCTCGGTTACGTATGGTACCCCTCGTTCCCTGAAGGAGGGAATGGATACGTCACGTCGGATTGACCGACGATTGGGATCCAATCTCGCTTAGAGGGACCAATCTACTTCGAGTGTAACTAAACGAGCCAATGCACATTGGCATGCGATTATTGCATCCAGCTGCCGCTGATCACAGCGTGAGTATAAGTAGGCAGCTGGTGCAGCGTATATTCAGGTTTTTGCTGAGGAGCCGAGCTGGTGACCCGGCCACTCAGCGGTGGTACAGGAGCTGTGGCGACGGGACGTGACGTCTCCGTTCCCTCATTCAGGAAACGAGGGTTACCATACGTAACCCGAGACGTTCCCTTTCAGTCGGTCACTCCCGACGTCACGTTGGATGACCGACGAATTGGGATCCTACCAAAAGGCCACAGTTACTGCCCCTTCCAGTGTCCTGTGGAAGCCACCTGCGCCCCTACTTTTTGCCTTAGGCCAGGGCTTCTTCACAAGAGGACCAGCTACTGCTGCTATGGCACTACCCAATGAGTAAGACTGGATAACACTGGGAAAGTGTACCCGTTCTACTTGGAACAGGGACGTTACAGAAGCTCCAACCTTCCCGATGCAGGTTTTTGGAAGCAATACACATATGGACATTCCTTAGGTGCATATGGAAGAATGGAGGTGATTGTAACCCTCTTGGAATGGCAGAAGTCTGCCGGGGAAACACGGGCTCAAGGCTATACCGTGGACTTTACACATATAGGTCTTACATATGGAACCCAGCCTTCACCCGGTTCTCGAGGATTCAGCGAGTGAAAGCCTGGCGCCGGACGCTCCGCCACATCTGGCTGCCAAGAGGATGGAGTAGCTCAACAGGGTCCACTATATAGACTCTCTGGAGTGGTTTTAGCAAGCCGACCCGAAGCCGGGGCCTCTCAGTGCTTCTACCCGTTTGAGGTGAGAACACAGGAGGATACCGGCTTCACACGAAGGCTATAGAATCTAGCGAACGTGTTAGGGGTCGCTCAGCCCGCAGCTCTACAGATATCCGCCAGCGAGGCACCATGAGCCAGCGCCCAGGAGGATGCAACACTTCTAGTTGAGTGAGCTCGCAACCTGAATGGGCAGGGCACACCCCGGATAAGCCAGGGTGATGGCATCCACAAACCAGTGGGCCATCCTCTGCTTAGAGAAGGCATTCCCCTTCTGCCGGCCTCCATAACAGAAAAAGAGCTGATCTGAGGTCCTGAAGCTTTGCGTCCGTTCTACGTAGCACCTTAAGGCTCGGACAAGACAGAGCAAAACTAGGGCTGGGTCTGCCTCCTCCGAGGGCAGCGCTTGGAGGTTCACCACCTGATCCCTGAAGGGAGTAGCGGGAACCTTGGGCACATAGCCGGGCCAGGGCCTCAGGGTTACCTGGGAGTCAGCCGGCCCGAACTCTAGGCACGAATCGTTGACCGAAAATGCATGCAGGTCCCCTACCCTCTTGATGGAGGCTAATGCCAGCAGGAGCAAAGTCTTCATCGAAAGAAATTTCAGCTCGACTGTCTGCAAAGGCTCAAATGGGCCCTGCTGTAGTGCTGTGAGCACTAGAATCAGGTCCAAAGAGGGTATAGAGGGGGGCCATGGAGGACTTAGCCTTCTCGCCCCCATAAGGAACCTGACGACCAGGTCATGCTTCACCCAGCGTCTTCCCTTCTATGGGGTCGTGGTTAGCAGCGATTGCAGCAACATAACTTTAAGGGTGGAGTGAGACAGCCTTCGCTCCAACCCTTGTTGCAAAAAGGACAGCATGACTCTGATCGGGCATATTCCAGTAACTTCGACCCGGGTTACATCTTCTCAGTGAGAAGAACACCACTCAATGAACAGGTTCCACTTCAAAGCGTAGGCGTGTCTCATAGACGGTGCTCTCGCTGCAGTGATGGTTTCAACTACCTCTTGAGGTAGGTCATTTAGAAAACTCTACGGCGTCCCTTTCCAGGGACCAGACATGAAGTTTCCAGAGTTCTGGACGCGGGTGCCAAAGGGTGCCCCGTCTCTGAGTCAGTTGATCCTTCCTCAGAGGAATCGGCCAATGAGGGGCTGTCGCGAGGAGCATATTTGGCAGTAACTGTTGCAAGGAGGCTCACTTGGGAAATGCAATTTGCAAAGGCCCCGCGGCCAGCTGTGTGCCAGTGCCGAGTGTTCCCTCGGTCAGGGAATTGAACAACTGGCAGTGAGAGGTTTCTGTAGAGGCAAACAGGTCTACCTGAGCGGCTCCGAAACGTCCCCAAAGCAGCTGGTCTGTCTGGGGATGGAGTCGCTATTCTCCTGGGAGCGCAGCTTGGGACAGCTCTGTCGGCTGCCCGGTTGGGCAGCCCAGGAATGTGAACAGCACAAAGCGACCTCATATGCTTCTGACTCCAGAGGAGGAGATAGCGGGCTAGTTGCGACATGCGACGGGAGCGCAGAACACCTTGTCGGTTGATGTACGCAACAGTCGCCGTGTTGTCTGTGCGGACTAGTACATGCTTGCCTCGTAAGCGCCATTTGAGATGGCTCAGGGCAAGGTGCACTGTCAGCAACTTGAGGCAGTTGATGTGCCAGTGCAGTTTGGGGCCCCGTCCAAACCCCTGACAATGCAAACCCGTTGTACGTGGCCCCCCAGCCGGAGGTTGAGGCAACCCCAATCCGCGTACACCACAGTATGTCTGAAGACCTGTTTCTAAGGGGCACTCCCCTCGATCCCGGAGAAACGCCAATTCTGACCCGGGGCGAAGGTTGGCGGCAGGCCATTTGTCACTTGGACCTGTGTTAGGTGCCCGCATGTCTCGCCTGTCCACGCGCTCCTACCCACCTCAGGACTCGGCCATGATCCAGTGCTGAAGCGGTCTCATATGGATCAGCCCTAGCGGCGTGACTGTGTCCCTGGACTTCCTCTGAAATGGTTTCAGTGGGACCACCATCCTGCTCTTGAATGTATTCAAGCAGTTTAACACCAACTGAGCACGACTGCTGCTTGAATGGTCACTACACCTAAAGGTGCCTCCCTGTGTTCGTACAACTCACTATTCCTTTGAGACGAGACGTTTGTTTCGATGCCCATCCCGCTCGCGGCTATAAGTTTTAGACAAGCTCGTCTCAACATATAGCCCCCTTGCTGGTCATCTTCAGGGCGACATCCTAAGGGGTACCTCCTACTTTACCCTTTTTCTCCCTGCAACGTTACCGCGTGCTAGACCACGATCCCGCGCAACCACCTAGCATTATGGCTCTGAGGCTTTGGTGGACCGTGTTTCGATTTTCACATGAGTGGCCCTTCAAGACTACGCAGGCTCCTCTCTCCCACCTATACTGTCTTGTGGCGATCGCTACGCACGCCACGGCTCCAGCCAGCCTTCCGCCAGTAGGTGCCCTGCGCCCGGATCCTCAACCCGATTACAGGACCATCTGCCACGCTTTTCACTGTTGTGAGCGGGCCACTGAACGTGGGTATTGACCGCCCGGGCCCGACTGAATCGCAAGCCGGCCTGACGTTCGAAGGAGCCATCGAACGGGGCTGGGTAGCTTCTAGCCAGGCTCCCAACACCGCGCAATTGGTGGCACAACGAAGACAGGCAACCCGCAGTGGGGCATGCGTGCTCTGTACTGGACCTTACAGCGGCAGGGGGACGCCTCGGCCCGGGCGGCTCGTATCCGTTCCAAGGCAGGTGCTGAGTGTTTTAAACACGACCTGTTTTTCGAGCGAAGTGGTGCTTGGGTAGTCCGTTGTTCGTCCTCCGATCCGCACACTGCTGTCACTGTGAAGAGGAGGGTGAGTTGATATGCATGGATCGTCCACAACCCGAAATATAGATTGCTCTTTGTTGCCACCGACCGTGAGGTCAGTGGTGGAAAAGATGAAAAGATTCTCCGCCCGGCCCTCCTCCGGGGGAGGGAGTGGTGTGCTTACCATCTCCCGAAGAGCAGGTCCCTCACCCTCTGGGTTGCCCGTCTCAAGGCCTCTTGCTCTTTCGCTTTCCACCAGGTTTGGCGGGGGCCTGGACTGGCGGTGGCAGGGGGGCCGCTCTCGGCGACGGCAGCAGCTGCATGCCGGGGCAGGATGTACCTGATGGCCTCAGTCTGCTTTTGGGCAGTGGAGAACTGCTGGGCGAAGTTCTCCACTGTGTTGCCGAAAAGGCCGGTCTGGGACACGGGGGCGTTCAAGAATCGTGTCTTGTCCGTATCGCGCATGTCAGCCATAGTGGACATCGCACGACCCAGAGACCACGCCGTAACCTTCGTCGCTCGTAGCGCGAGGTCCCCCGCCGTGAGGAGTTCTGTGTGCAACCCACTCGACACGGGAAACCACCACCGCTGAAGCGCCGTCCAACACGAAGAGCTCTCCAAGAGCGTGCTGAACACGTTCAGTCTTCTCTCCGTAGAGTAGACAGGAGCGGAACGATGTGACCGCTCGGCTCCGAAGCGAAAAGCTGAATATGCGCTGCATCTGCTGCCTACTTATACTCACGCTGTGATCAGCGGCAGCTGGATGCAATAATCGCACCAATGTGCATTGGCTCGTTTAGTTTACACTCAAAGTAGATTTGTCTCTCTAAGCGAGATCGTGACATTCGAGAGTGACCGACTGAAAGGGAACAAGAGATATTTTGACATTGTAAATGTGCTCGACTACTATAGACGAATGAATATCACATTTTTTTCTATTCATTTCTCCTGCCCAAAACACAACGGTAATTTTCCTATAAATAGTGTTTACATTATTGAGATTGATAGCATGCTATTATTATTTATTCAACTACAGTAACATGTTAATGGACTGATGCATATTTTCCATTTGATTAAAGTTTATTTCATCTGATTAGAGTCTGGACAATCAACCAGAGCCTGAGTCAGAGCAAAATCCACATGCAGACTTGGAGAAAGAACAAGATTTAGTCTTGGAAGGGAGGAACAAAGTTGTGGACTTGGAGAATAAAACAGATTTAGGCTTGAAGGAAAAAACTGGTGACCTTTTGGGGGAAAACTCTGAACTAGAGTCCCACCAAACAGTGTCACCATTGGCATTTCCAAAACCCAAAACCTTATCAGAACATTTAAATCCCAACACTCACAACCCAAAATCCCGACTCACAAACCCAAAACTGATTCAAATCCCAAACCCCCAAAAGTACTTGATGAGGATTTCTTGGGTCCGGCCCAGTGTCTGGGTCAGAAATACACATGGCTGTCTTGCTCTAAAGTGTTTTGTCCTCCATGGAAGCGATGCATCGGAGGACAGTGTGTCTGTAAGATGCCGTACAAATGTCCACGGCTGAAAAACACCTGTACTCTGGACGGATCCGTGTGTTACTCCATGTGTCAAGCCAACGCCATCTCCTGCAGAACCAAGACGCCCATTTTCTCACACTTCAGCTCATCCTGCAAAGGTGAGACGTGAAGACTTGAACTTTAATCAGAGTAAAAACTTTTGTGATTAAACTTTTAAAACAAACATTTTCTTTTCTTAAAACATCGAGTTCTTTAATAATACAAAAAAATATATATATATCTATATATATATGCAATGGATGCTCTGCAGTGAATTAACTGATGGACTGGAGTGCTGTGGATTATTGTGATGTTTTTATCAGCTGTTTGGACTCTCATTCTGACGGCACCCATTCACTGCAGAGCATCCATTGCTGAGACACTGATGCAGTGCTACATTTCTCCAAACCTGAATTATTTTGTTAAAGGCTCTTCATAACAGTGTCTTGTTTTTTTAAAGATCATTTTCTAAAGAAGTTACAACTACAACTTTAAAACTTGAAACTTAATGTTTGTGTCCAGCGGGAGACAAGGTGCATGTAACCGTGAGCGTCTCTAGCTTTCATAACGTGGTCGAGATAAACACTCGTTTGGGGAAAATGCTGGTATGTGGCAAAGACTGGAATATGGCTGCAGCAAATGTGGTTTGTCGAAACCCTCTGAATGTCGACAGGTAAACACACCTGCACACAAGATGTCCTTTCTCTCGACTCAACACGTACTGATTGCTTACATTGTTCTTTCTGTCTCTCAGAGGAGCAGAGAATGCGTCTAAAATCAAATATAAATCTCTTGATAAAGCTACTCAATGGCCAAATGAGTGTATGAAGATTCGCTGCATGGGATCTGAGCTCTCACTGGCCGAGTGTACGATCCATAATCCAGAGTCAATCACAGAAAACACTGAGGTGGCCGTCGCAAAGTGTTATAAGGAGCCTACAGGTGCCCTTTCCTCTCGGATGCCGTCACCATGTTAATGTTTAACCCTCATCTGTTCCTTTGGGTCATTTTGACCCGAAACTGATTTTCAAAAAATCATGTGTTGATCGTACCGGTCCAAGATTTCTTTACTTTTGTCACACTTGCACCGGGAAAAAGGTCATTTTGACCTGCATAGGAATAAATGGAATTTACGAGAAAACTGCGTTTTTTATTACATTTGATTTTTTTTATATACAAAATCTGAGACAATCCAGTAAAGATATATACCCAAACGAAGGGCTGAGACTACAGAATATTCCCAATGCAGAAAAAAACTCACATACACACACGCGTACACACACGCGTGCACACACACACACATGGTATACACACTCCCTAGAACACATTATAATAGTTTCCTGTTTCTGCTCATTTTTTTTTTACTTAACACAGTTAAATTTGAGCGCTGTGGTGGAGACCAATGAAAAAAAATTTTTATATAATTTAATTTACAAAATATATTATTTTTATGATTGTATGAATATACATACAGGGGTTAAAGCAAAACAAAACCATGCACAGCCATAACCATCACACACACACGGATTACAGTTTTTCTCAGTCGCTTTGGTGCATTTCTCACATCACTATTTACATTTGCACAACAGTTAATGCAGTTCTCAAAACAATTAGTACAAACTGCTAAACCTAGTTGATAACCTGCAAAAGTGTGTCACTTGCTCAAAATGGATAGGTCGTTCCTCAAAAGCAAGTATTCATGTCAAAGATAGTGTCAGTGTCATCAAGATGAGAAGTCCTGACGCCATTGTTTATGAACAAGATAGTCAAATGTGTTTGTCATGTTTTCATTATTACAGTTTACTCTGTCAATGTTTTCCGATGCAAAAAAGTCAGATCTTGGTGACACTACCTGAAAATGCTCAAGACAGCACTATATACTATTTGCACAGCCATTTGAAAAATACAGTAATGTTACACATTACTGTATTTAGAGAGGTAACAGTACAAGACACTGAATATGTATGTTTCACATTTTTACTGCATATGCTCTTTGCAATTCTAATTTGTTCACAGCATTGTGCAAAAGAAAAAAATACATCCTTATTTACAACAAACAAACTCCCTTTGGGTAGAGCGGTGCACAACAATCGCAGTACATATTGGAACTGCGTGAACATACAACATACATAGTACTGTAATCATTCATGCACATCCAGACGTTCCTCTCTGTCTGGCCACATAATTTCATCTACATCACAGCGAATATCATCTCTTGCAATGCAGCGAAGAAAGTATCTCCTCGAGTGGCGAATCCACCTGTCATCACATGCTGCATCTATGGCCGCTAGCAGGGCCATTTGGGTATGTGGATGCCGGTCATATACCTTCCACCTCCAGGAAGAGAAAAACTCCTCTACTGGATTTAGGAATGGTGAGTAGGGAGGGAGATATGCCACCAGCATCCTATCATGTGGTGCAAACCACTGTCTGATGACATCTGAGTGGTGAAAACGCACATTATCCAAAACAACAACATGCTTGCTCAGATGGTCTCCAGTTAGACCCCTCTCATTCTCAGGGATTATGTCCCTGTAAAGAGTGTCTAAAAAGTCAGCAGATGTTGTGTGTTGTATGGACCAAGACGGCGGATATGGGTGAGGACGCCGTTTTCTGAGATGGCTGCACACCTAGTAATATTCCCTCCTCGTTGGCCTGGGACATCAATGGTTGCTCGCTGTCCAATGCGATTCCTTCCACGTCTTCTACCTTTTGCCAGATTGAAACCCGCCTCATCAAGGTATATGAATGTGTGCAGCGGTTCCCTGCCCTCCAGCTCCAGTACATGCTTTATTACAGAAGAGGGAGTGAGAAAATCTATAACAACTTTTCCTGTGTAACAATGCATTTTGGACAACATATTGTACAGTATGCACTGTGAATACACCTACACAGACCTGTCATGTAAGTGTAGTGCATGACACTACACAAAGTAAACAGTTTACAGCACTGAACATTAGAATATGCATAGAACACATACATGTTTTACCTGTACATACTGGTGACGGAGCTCCTTCATTCTGTTGCTGTTCCGTTCAAATGGCGCATTGTACAATTGTTTCATGCGCATTTCATTCCTCCTGAGCACTCTGTCAATTGTAGCAACTGAAACTGATTCAATATTCCCAAAGATGCTGTCATCCTCTATAACAGGACTTTGTGTCTCTCTCAACCTTATGGCATTGTTTGCAATCACCATTGCACAAATGGCTTCCTCTTGTTGCGGAGTAAAAAGGGGCCCTCTTCCACCTCTTCAAGGTTGGCTTGCAATCCTGTGTGGTGAAGAGTAAAATTACAGTAAATATGGCAAATCTTTACTGTAACACTACTGTACATTACAATACACTAAATGTGTGATGCAGTAAAGCTGTACGTCTAAATGTAAAATGTACAGTGACAAGTTCTTGTCCCACTGCAAGCTTCATGTATGACACAATGACAGTAGTGCAGTGCAGATTGTTTAGTGCTGAATTACTGTCCATTTATACACACCTGTTCTCCCGACAAAATGTTTGAATAATTGAATTTACAGTGGTTCTCCCAACAGTTGACCGCACCCTTCGACCAGCCTCAGCTATTGTGAGGCCGTGATTGACAACATGATCCACAATTGTAGCCCTGATTTCATTAGGGATCCGCCTATGTACTTGGCCTCTTCTTCCTCTTCCCCTGTTTTGTCCCCTCACCCCTCTTCCACGAGGCTGACCTTCCATTTCTGTGTCACAGTATTGTAGAAATGGTACACACTATGTCCTGCTTGGTTCATATATGCTTGTAAAGTGGGGGTTTATGGGATTCAGCTCTGACAGTGATTGTAGAGAAGTGGCTTATCATTGGTTGCAACTAATGCTTCACACACCCCTTCTCATCAGTGAAAGTTGAGATTCACCTGAGAGAAATTGTTCAATTTAGGAGACATTTTCAGGAAAAAAAAGATTTAAAAAAATTTGTAAAATTAGCTTGACAGATTTTGACAACTAGTTCAACATTTTTGTATGTAATGACTCAAGCAATGAAATGAGGACTATTAGTTTTATATGGAATGACTATTCAGCATTCACAAGGATAGTTAATTTTGACTGACATGACAAGCAATTGATGCATGTCCAAAAGCATTTGCAATTTGTTCGAAGGAATGAGAAACTGCTATTATGATGTGCACAACAAAATAGCAAATGACTAATGTTGTGAGGTTGAAGTTACTAACTGTTGTGCAAATGTACATAGTGGGTGGTGAGAAATGCTCCAAAGCGACTGAGAAAAACTGTAAGAGCAGTTTTTTTCTTGTAATTAGGAGCGCTTGTCCTCCTAATTAAAAAATTTAGGAGCACCTTCTGATCAATAATCAAAAAAATTAGCCTTCCTAATACGAGGTGACATTTGACTCCTTAAAGTGACTTACAGGGGTATTTTCTTTTTACTTTTGTAATGGCATCATTTTCATCTTTGTCAAATTCAAAAATGTATGTTTATAAGCTTTTTAAAATTTCTATTTAAAACAATTTAATAAGAAGTAGAATAAGACAAATAAGTTACCATGTATGAGTTGTATTATTAAAATTTAATTTGTACAGAGGTGGCACAGAAAAACACAAAAGTGGCTTGTAGGTACATTTTCAGACATTTAATGAGGCTCAGAGGTGCATGAGTGCAATTCAATTCATACATTCATGTGGAGATTAATGTTTTAAAAATAAAATTTTGAATACAGAAATATTAAATGATTTAAATAACTGAAATTATACGCTAAAAATGAAACTAAATCCACCAGCAGGTGGCGGCAAGTCACTAATTTTATCACCGAATCATTCATTCAATTGATTCGCTTGAACTGCTGATTCATTCAGGAATGAATGGTCTTTATGAATGGGTTAATCATGAATCACTAGGCGCGTTTCCATTACAGATTTGAGCAAAACTTTGGCGATATTTTATAAATGTCGATAAAAAAGTATTGCCAACCGATGTTATGTGACTAAAACGTAACCTTTTGCCTCTCACGATAAGTCATGGCAATGGATTTTGGAGGGATTTTGGCTATATTTATTCAAAGGAGGTGTATGCGTGTATCTTCACAGAAGCAGCAAAGACAGCCGCTTCAGAAACGTGTGTGGCGTGCAGATGGAATAAACCATAGACTGTATAAAATCATAAACACAAGCATTGAGTGGCCGTAATCAGCTTCAGTGACCATATCAGAGCCACACTGCACCGCAGACATGTGCAGTGTAAATTGTCTAAGTATTAATAGTAGGGAAAGCCCCTTTATACTGGAGCGCGGCCACTTATGAAGTGTTTCTTGGAGGTTATAGTACATTGAAGAATGATCATATGACTTTTTACATACGCCATGTGACCTATAAATGCGAAAAAAAACGTTCTAATTGCATTTTGGCAAATTATTCTTTTTTGCATTGCCTGAAAAACCCCTCATGCGAGCGGAAAAACTTTTGCGATATATCGTTTTGTGAAATTTTTTTTGACGCGTTTCCTTTAGGCGTATTTTCAATTCGCAATTTCAATTTGCACAATTTGAAGGGTAATGGAAACGCGCCTAAATGTTTCTTTTAACCTAATTTTTTCCAGTAGACTCGCTGCAATTAACGGAAATCCATCGTAGCGACGGAGAACTTTAATCCCTGTACATACAGTGGGTACGGAAAGTATTCAGACCCCCTTAAATTTTTCACTCTTTGTTATATTGCAGCCATTTGCTAAATTCATTTAAGTTATTTTTTTTTCCTCAGTGTACACACAGCAACCCCATATTGACAGAAAACACAGATTGTTGACATTTTTTGCAGATTTATTAAAAAAGAAAAACTGAAATATCACATGTCCTAAGTATTCAGAACCTTTGCTGTGACACTCATATATTTAACTCAGGTGCTGTCCATTTCTTCTGATCATCCTTGAGATGGTTGTACACTTTCATTTGAGTCCAGCTGTGTTTGATTATCCTGACTGGACTTGATTAGTAAAGCCACACACCTGTCTATATAAGACTTACAGCTCACAGTGCATGTCAGAGCAAATGAAATCATGAGGTCAAAGGAACTGCCTGAAGAGCTCAGAGACCGAATTGTGGCAAGGCACAGATCTGGCCAAGGTTACAAAAAAAATTTCTTCTGCACTTAAGGTTCCTAAGAGCACTGTGGCCTCCATAATCCTTAAATGGAATACGTTTGGGATGACCAGAACCCTTCCGAGAGCTGGCCGTCCGGCCAAACTGAGCTATTGGGGGAGAAGAGCCTTGGTGAGAGATTTAAAGAAGAACCCAAAGATCACTGTGCTGAGCTCCAGAGATGCAGTCGGGAAATCGGAGAAAGTTGTAGAATGTCAACCATCACTGCAGCCCTCCACCAGTCCGGGCTTTATGGCAGAGTGGCCCGACGGAAGCCTCGTCCTCATGCAAGACATCATAAAGCCCGCCAAAAAAAAAAAAAAATGGAGTTTGCTAAAACCCACCCTTATGAATTCTGTGGTCTGATGAGACCAAGATAGAACTTTTTTGCCTTAATTCTAAGCAGTATGTGTGGAGAAAACCAGGCACTGTTCATCACCTGTCCAATACAGTCCCAACAGTTAATCATGGTGGTGGCAGCATCATGCTGTGTGTGTGTTTTTCAGCTGCAGGGACAGGACGATTGGTTGCAATCGAGGGAAAGATGAATTGGGATATCCTGGACGAAAACCTTCTCAGAGTGCTCAGGACCTCAGACTGGGCCTAAGGTTTACCTTCCAACAAGACAATGCCTTCCCTAAGCACACAGCTAAAATAACGAGGGAGTGGCTTCACAACAACTCTGTGACTGTTCTTGAATGGCCCAGCCAAGCCCTGACTTAAACCCAATTGAGCATCTCTAGAGACCTAAAAATGGCTGTCCACCACGTTTACCATCCAACCTGACAGAACTGGAGAGGATCTGCAAGGAGGAATGGCAGAGGATCCCCAAATCCAGGTGTGAAAAACTTGTTGCATCTTTCCCAAAAAGACTCATGGCTGTATTAGATCAAAAGGGTGCTTCTACTAAATACTGAGCAAAGGGTCTGAATACTTAGGACCATGTGATATTTCAGTTTTTCTTTTTTAATAAATCTGCAAAAATGTCAACAATTCTGTGTTTTTCTGTCAATATGGGGTGCTGTGTGTACATTAATGAGGAAAAAAAATTAACTTAAATTATTTTAGCAAATGGCTGCAATATTGTGTAGAGTGAAAAATGTAAGGGGGTCTGAATACTTTCCGTACCCACTGTACATGTATCATGTATTTTTTGCATAGCAAGTGTCTGAAACAAAAGACTAAGAGTGTATTCACATGATTTCAGGTAAGAAATCATACAGATAAATCACCTTTATGTTGTTCCAGAGATCAGAGAAATCCGCTCGTCTGCAGAGAGTCGGCTGCAGTGTGGCATTCCCAATATGGAGTATGAGTACAAACAAGACGATCACCATTCATGCCGGAAACATTTGGCAGGATGGGAAGAGACCTTACCGGTCAGTCCCAACTACTGAACGATGCTTTATAAAATTACTAACAAAACACATCATAAACCAAGTACCAAAACCAAGTCAAATCAAATTTACATTGTCCAATGTGAAACAATTCACATTGTTTTAAAGCAGCTTCACAAGTCATGATGCTAACGTTTATAATACTTACACCGTGTCCTAACCAGATGCAATAAAATCAATCAAATAGCATAGCCAATCAGAAGAGTGTGTGGGCAAAGCCTCTCTCTGCATGCACACTGTACCAGAGTAGATACAGAGTAGTAGATAATCTAATGAACACATATTAAACCATTTTAAAATGATTAAAAACACACACTAAGCGACTGAAACAATATTTGTCATGGAATACACTTGTTTGTTCACACTAAACACCACTGCATGCGCCTGCCCCTCGACCTTTCACCACTGGATGCGCCTGCCCCTCGACCTTTCACCACTGGATGCGCCTGCCCCTCAAACTTTCACCACTGGATGTGCCTGCCCCTCGACCTTTCACCACTGAATGCGCCTGCCCCTCGAACCTTTCACCTCTGGATGCGCCTGCCCCTCAAACTCTTCGCCACTGGATGCGCCTGCCCCTCGACCTTTCACCACTGGGTGCGCCTGCCCCTCGACCTTTCACCTCTGGATGCGCCTGCCCCTCGACCCTTCACCTCTGGATGCGCCTGCCCCTCGACCCTTCACCTCTGGATGCGCCTGCCCCTCGACCCGTCACCGCTGGATGCGCCTGCCCCGCGACCCTTCACCTCTGGATGAGTCTGCCCCTCGTCCTTTTACCTCTGGATGCGCCTGCCCCTCAAACTCTTCGCCACTGGATGCGCCTGCCCCTCGACCTTTCACCTCTGGATGCACCTGCCCCTCAAACTCTTCACCACTGGATGCGCCTGCCCCTCGACATTTCACCACTGAATGCGCCTGCCCCTCGACCTTTCACCACTAGATGCGCCTGCCCCTCGACCTTTCACCACTAGATGCGCCTGCCCCTCGACCTTTCACCACTAGATGCGCCTGCCCCTCGACCTTTCACCACTAGATGCGCCTGCCCCTCGACCTTTCACCACTAGATGCGCCTGCCCCTCGACCTTTCACCACTAGATGCGCCTGCCCCTCGACCTTTCACCACTAGATGCGCCTGCCCCTCGACCTTTCACCACTAGATGCGCCTGCCCCTCGACCTTTCACCACTAGATGCGCCTGCCCCTCGACCTTTCACCACTGAGTGCGCCTGCCCCTCGACCTTTCACCACTAGATGCGCCTGCCCCTCGACCTTTCACCTCTGGATAAGCCTACCCCTCTCATCCTTTCACTGATGGATGCGCCTGCCCCTCGACCTTTCACCACTAGATGCGCCTGCCCCTCGACCTTTCACCACTAGATGCGCCTGCCCCTCGACCTTTCACCACTAGATGCGCCTGCCCCTCGACCTTTCACCACTAGATGCGCCTGCCCCTCGACCTTTCACCACTAGATGCGCCTGCCCCTCGACCTTTCACCACTGAATGCGCCTGCCCCTCGACCTTTCACTGATGGATGCACCTGCCCCTCGACCTTTCACCACTAGATGCGCCTGCCCCTCGACCTTTCACCACTGGATGCGCCTGCCCCTCAAACTTTCACCACTGGATGTGCCTGCCCCTCGACCTTTCACCACTGGATGCGCCTGCCCCTCGACCTTTCACCACTGAGTGCGCCTGCCCCTTGACCTTTCACCACTGGATGCGCCTGCCCCTCGACCTTTCACCACTGAGTGCGCCTGCCCCTCGACCTTTCACCACTGGATGCGCCTGCCCCTCGACCTTTCACCACTGAATGCGCCTGCCCCTCGACCTTTCACCACTAGATGCCCTGCCCCTCGACCTTTCAACCACTAATGCGCCTGCCCCTCGCCCTTTCACCACTAGCTGCGCCTGCCCTCGACCTTCTCACTCACCACTGAATGCGCCTGCCCCTTGACCTTTCACCTCTGGATGAGCCTACCCCTCTCGTCCTTTCACCACTGGATGTGCCTGCTCCTCGACCTTTCACCTCTGCATTTAAGAGTACCAGTCATTACCACTCAGTAAGAGAAACAAAACTGTTTAGAAAGATACTTCGCTGATGTGCTTTTCGCAAATAATTATGCTGTAAATGCATCTAAATAAAACAATGACTTGAAATGTGTACAATAAAAAAAAATCGAAGTAATACACAACTGTCAAACACACCGCACATATAAATAATAAGGATAATAAAGTAGAAGCACAAAACAGCGTCGGAATAAGATCTCTTAATATTATCTCACATTTCTGGGCAACTCAAATATAAGCGCTCTGAAAGTGCATTCAATCTCTGCTGTTCCTGAAATGACTGTAATCAATAAAACACTCAATCTGCACACACACATTTCATTATCAAAAATTTTAAAGAAACAGCTCAAAACAGTTTGTCAATCTAACACAACAACATCAATGAAGTTTAATCGCTAAATGGACAAAATAACACTAGGCAGCAAATGTCTATTTGAGGAAATGTAATGCTCTGTATGTGACCTTTGCCCTGCAGACTCAGATACAGTGGCAGGTGGCCATTCAGGACGAAGGCCTGTTCCGCTGCGGAGGGGCGTATTTGGGCGGCTGCTGGGTTTTGACCGCTGCCCACTGTGTCAGGTACAACCAATCACGTTAATGCTGCCAAACCATGTCTTTGTCTCCACCAATTCACTTTTGGTCAACTAGTACAGTACATACCCATTCAGAACAGCTACTGTGCTTTTTCGTGTCTCTAGGCCCAAACCAAAGTCCTTCCGAATCTACTTCTCTCTCTGGAAAAGCCATCGTAAACAGTCAACGACGGACATCATCCCGGTGAAGAATATCATCATCCATAATGAATATAACCCTCAAACCTACGCGAACAACATCGCTTTGGTGCAGCTGGAGGAGATGGATGTTTCGGGCAAGTGCATGCAGGAAAATCCCGCGGTCCGAGCTGTCTGCGTGCCCTGGTCCACCCAACAGTTCCAGCCCAACGACACCTGCACCATCTCCGGCTGGGGCCGCGATAGAGGTTCGGCTCCCATTCCCCCCCCCCCCCCCCCCCAAATACAACCTACAGGAATCAGGAGGAGTATTTGGCACCGTTTGAGGGCTTATTGTCTCTGTGTGTGTTTGGATTTTCAGCAGCGACTCTGAAATGGGCAAATGTGACGCTTATCAGCGACTGCGAGAATTATTACAAGGACCGTTTCCTCCCTGGAATGGAGTGTGCAGGTATGCGAGCGTTTCATAATCTGTGATGTCTAGCAGGTTTGGATTGTCTAGTGTCCTAACCTTTTAGTGTAACATGTATTATCTGTCTTAGAGTTTTTAGTTATGACCAAGTTTTCCCGAGTTGTTCTGGTTAGCTCATTCTGTCCACCTGTTGTCTTGTTAGTTATCTTGTTAGTCCTTGTGTTTAAAATACCTTGAGTTTCCTCTTAGTCTCGCTCTGTCCTCGTTTATGATTGTGTTTGGTAGTGCGTATCCCTGTTCCTCAGTGAGTTTGATATTAAACAAGTGTTCCTAAACTATCTCCTTCATTGTGCTACTGTTTGAAACTACCATTCTGTAATATTTAACCCCTTTCGTTTCGCTCCATTTAGTCAAATACTGTACTTCAAACTCATTGACGCAACTTTGTTAATTCTTGAAGTGAACATTTGCCTGTTTGGTAATTGTAACTGTTTTTGACTGCTGTCTGACTGTGAGTTGTCCGGTGCTTCGCTTCTCGTCCAGTGTACAGCGTAACAAACATGTGCCTTGAATGCATGTCTAACTCTTAAGTTGTTTTCATTTAGGGTGTAGTTCTCTCAAAAATGAAGCTCACCCTCAGGTTCTTCCAAACCTGTATGACGTGTATTTTCTGTAATAAAAGTCACAGATTTTATCACCTGAAACGTGCTGCGACTCATATTCCAACGTGATTTATATAACGCAATTATATACACATTTGGATTCGTCCATGCAAAAAAAAAGAAGCCAAAACCAGCCCATGCAGGTTGTCTTGTCTAAGCTGGTTTAAGCTGGTCTCCCAGCTAAAGAATCGGTCAAAGCCCCTCTAAAACCAGCCTGCTGAACCAGCAATGACCAGGCTGGAAGAGCAGCTAAAACCTGGTTTATTTGTTTAACGCATTCCCCACACAATGCTAGTTTCAAATAAATTCATTTAGGCTTGGCGTTTAATATTAACTGTTGTTTATAATGTATGCCAGCCACTAAAATTGATCATTTGTTTTATACTTACATATTTCATTCCCTTTCTGTTCTGTTACAGTTAAATGCAAAGGATTTGTTGTGAAGTGAAAACTAAAATGTTTATGTTTGTATACGTTTAGTTTTTATTTAACAGTAATTATACATTATTTCTGAATACAATCATAAAATGTGACGGCACTTGCTTTACTTTTTCTTTTCTTTACTGTTACTTTTCCAAGCAATTTCAATGAATATAGAATCAAAAAGGCACAAAGACACCAGAAAAGTGATTGAAGTCATTTCCAACTTCTTCAACTTCAATTGCCAAGTCACCGTGCTTTCGATAAAGGAGGCGTTAGGGCATAACTTTGAAACCAGTGCCTATGTGTTTTTTTTTTTTTTTTGTTATACTGATCCTTCGTATCAGTTTATAATCTGCAGACATTTTTAGGATAAAAAGGAAGTTTTGTAGCTAATAGACTCTTATTGGCCTAATTAAACAAACTCTCCATAAAGCAAACAAAAAGCCCTACCATGTAATATTATACAGACACTTCATATTTAATGGTATTAGATGATTTGTTAATTGCATCTAATGTATTACACTTACAGTAAAACATTTGCATGTTTGGGCTGGGTTTTTGTTGCATTTACCTAGTTTTGACCAGCATGTGGTGCTTTTGAGCAATTTGAAACTGAAATTGATTCAAAGTTTCAAAACGCTTAGTTTCTCCCGTCACTTCCTCTGGTAGCGGGATGCTGTTGAATAACGCTGTGATTGGTTGTTCTCTGTGTCAGGTGACCTGGAGGGCAAGGTGGACTCGTGTCGGGGCGACTCCGGAGGGCCGCTGGTGTGTACAGACGAGTCTGGTTTGTCGTACGTGTGGGGAATAGTGAGCTGGGGTGATAAATGCGGTGAACCCAATCCTCCTGGCGTCTACACTAAAGTGGCGCATTATTTCGACTGGATCCGCTTCCACACAGGCTGGCCGGCTGTTACCAAATTTAACCAGTAAAATGAAGGAACAGGCCAGTTCACATTTGCTGATTGATGCCGTTACCGCATGCTGTGTGCTTTTGGTTTTTCTCCTATTAAAGTGCTGATTACACATCTACAATCCACATGTCTCATACTTTATGCTGGACGTTTTTATTGAACCCAGATTATCATAGTTTGCATTTTTATTGCATATTTTCACCATAACTGTACAGCAATTACTTTCAAAATATCATTTTTATGGTGTCCTAAAACGTTACAGCGTTAGTTGACAGACAGAAATAGGTGATTATACGAGTAATATTTAGGACTGGGTTTTGACACAAATTTCACGATTCGATTGGATTCTTATTCACAAGCTTGCGATTCGATTCGATTTGATTCAATATCGATTATTTTGGATATACTGTATATCAGGTACAGTACATGCCAATTTTTACAATAATAAAGTTACAGTTACATATTAATATTTCTACTTCAATTAGTTTTTTTTATTTAAATATAAACATGTAAATGGTGGCTGTCATAAAAATTATAATGAATATGTTATATGATGCATATATTAAGCAAAAAATGCTCCTCTCTACAGTTTATTTTTCTATCTGACTAATGAGTTTATGGTCACCGAATATGTTTTTTTCTGAGGTAACCATGATGTTACGTGACGTTTTGTTTGCAAGCTGTTATATTGGCGTCTTTGCGCGGCTGAAACACTGATTGAATGATTACATGAGACAGGATACGGATTGTAAATTTGTACTCTTTCTTTTAACTTACCTTTGAATGTTTAGTTGTTTATTTTGTGCTGAAACTGGTATTAAAGTGGAGGAGATGATCAGTTCACTTCTGTTGAACTGAGGCGCTACAGCAATCTGTCACGACACATTAAAAAGCCACAAAACATTATTTATTGTTTGAATCTGCATACACGGACAGAATTTGAATCTGGACTTTGTTTCATATGAAAAGAACCAAAGCACAACGTTTATTGCGATATATTGGATGGGAAGTGCCCTTTCAATGTTCCGTCCATTAACTGAAACAGGCTAGACTAATCGATTCTTGGGTTTTAAGAATCGATATCGTTCCGTAAAAAATGATAATCGATTTAAATCAAGATATTTATATTGATATTTTTTACCCAGCCCTAGTAATATTAGTGGCAATATTGTTATGATTTTAGAGTGCATTATAGAACTTGAAATGTAATATTTTTAATATTTCATAAATATTACTTTAATTATTTTATAATAATTAATTTCATGTCAAATAATTTATCAAAATTTAGACATATACCATAAGTCATAACTAATAAACACTGCAATAGACCATGTATACGAACTGCAAATATATATTTACAGTATATTACCTTGCGAAATCCCTATGTAATGGTAGGTTTCGGTGTATTTTGATTATATTAACTAAGAATAAACATTCAGGAAACCTATTATATATATCTCAAGTCCGCCTCAATAAAGCACGTTTAATTTTCACAACCAAAACTTGGTATTTGTTCGTAGAATGATTGGAATCAAAATCAGACAACTTACAACAACTTTATTTGTCTCATCAATTTTATTTTTTATAAATGTAATACATTTGAAGTTTTCTAATTATTGATTGATAATTCTTATTTTGCTCATAATATATAATATATATATCTATATTATAGATTATATAATATATATATTAATTAGATTTATTTTTTTTTTTAATCTGTGTGCCATTTGTTTTTATTTGTGTACCTGTTTTTAAACAATATATTTTTATCTGTGCTCTATTTTATATAAATCTGTGCTCCATATTTTAGGGTTGGGCCGATGGCTGATAGACATCACGATGTTGAGCTGGCATCGTGATCCCCCCCGCATCCCAATACCGTGTTCGGAAAGAAAATGACATGTAGGCGGAACCCCTAAAGGGAATAAATATGAGATGGGAGGAAAATATATATTTCAATATTTTTCCTCCCAGTTATATAATTGGGTAATTATACTACATATATATTTCGGCATCAGGGAGCCGCTATTATACCTGGCATTGAAACGTTTGAATGCACGATCACTTTCACTTTCGAGATTTGCGATCAGACGTACTCTGTTTATACTATGGCAGTTCTTGATTTTATATGTTTGTCAGTGGTATGTAGGATCTGCAAATCATTCGCCATCGTCCTCAGTCATCTCTCCTTACTCTGTTTATGTGGTAAGTGAAATTTTATGTACTGTAATGTAACAGGCAACCGTTACACCGTGTCTACACCGGACACGACAGTTATCATGTCACACCTCATCAGCTAAAGTCTGTCTACACTGGAGCGACCGTTGAAAATCATTTGAAATATGTGTCAATACGTCATAAATAGAACGTGGCAGCAGTTTAACGTGCCGTAGTCGTAACGCGCCGCACCGCATCCAGTGTAGACAGCATCACTGATTATAATGAGTTCTATAGACTGATCTATATAGAAATATCTCTTAGATGTTTGTAGTATAGTATTTTGTCGCAACCGCACCGCTCGTTGTCCTGTGGTAGACACGGTGTTAGGAAAGCGTGGTTTTCCCATTCTAAGGATTACGCTTCGGCGGGCACACCCCTAACTCTTTCCCCCGACCCCCTCCCCCCGCCGCTGTCATCGGTCCATCGCGATTTTCACTGGTAGACATTGTCCGTAACCATTTTTGTAGACCTCGCCTAACCACTATTATTTTTAAACTGTGCCTTTTTTAAACTGTGCTCGATTTTTTTTAATCCGTGCACTGTGTTTTTTATCTGTGCACGCTTTTAATTTGTGCTCTATTTTTTTGGGTTACCCTTTATTTCCGATATCCACGTTAGACATTCTACTACTATAAGTACCTTGTCACTACCTTCCCACTACATGTCAACTAATTCTCATTACTTTGCAACTACATGTCTACTAACTATCAGAGTAGACTTAGGGTAGGTTTAGGATTAGTAGAATAAATTGACAAAGAAAGTGTTAGAAGATATAAAGCAGACAGTCTACTAATACTCTAAAGACTGCTAGTTGAAATGTAGTTGCAAAGTTACTTACTAATAGAATGTCTGAGCTCTATTTTTTAACTACCCACTTTTTCATCCGTGCTCTTTTTTAAATCTATGCACCATTTTTTATATCTGTGCTCTATTTTTTATCTATCCACTTTTTTTATCTGTGCTCTATTTTTTTTTTATCTGTGCTCTATTTTTTTTTTATCTGTGCTCTATTTTTTATCTATCCACTTTTTTTTAATTTTATTTGTGCTCTATTTTTTCTTTTTTTAATCTCTGCACCATTTTTAAAATCTGTGTTCTATTTTGTTTTTATCTGCTATTTTTTTTACCTTTTTGTCTGTTTTTTTGTCCTGTAACTTTAGTTTTCGCTGCAGCATTGAGGAACGCCAGGTGCTTCAGATGGCCGAAATAGGGCTTGATGCATCTCACCTTTATGATGTGATCAATAGCCTCCTCCACCAGCATGTCATGGCAAATCATCAGATAAGCCAGAAACAGAGTCGCCGAGTGGCTGAGGCCCTGTGTGCAGTGAGTCAAAACCTTACCTGAGGAAAGACGAACAGAATGACGGTCAAAAAACTCTGTCAGTTACAAAAACAGTGTGTGTGCGTGTGTGTGTGTGTGTGTGCCAGCTCTTACTCGTTGGGTTCCTCCAGGCCTTATGGATAAATTTGGCTGCTGGCAAGAAGTACTTGCTAATGTTGGCCCAGTGTCTGAATGAAGGCAAGCCACAGTAAGTGATGTTCATGCCTCTGTAATATCTGGACCCTGTATTGACCGTTCCTAGTAGGTCTTTCTCGCTTGCCATTCCCAACAAGAACTTCAGGTCCTTCTTGGGCGCTGCAGCGTTTAGGATATGCGTAATTCCCATCTCCTTCAGTTTATCTCGATCCCATGCAGTCCCATGCACCAAAAACACAACAGCCTAGGGTGGTCTTTCGATTTACAATGAAATGATAGCGCTTGTAAATCAATAAGAGAAATATCATTGTCTTTGGTACTCCTGCAATTCATTATTAATTCAACGCATGGTATTTATCCTCCAGCTGGGACACGTTTAGACGGATGTAGTTTTACAACCTTAAAAGCTCTGATGTCACTTCAGGTTCTGGCTCAGGAGTGCTTGGATCTGAGACACACGATTCCTCTGGATCAATCAGATCCATTTCAGGTTCTGGCTCGGGAACACTTGGACCTGGTGCACAACGATTGCTTGGTATCAACCAGATCCGTTTCAGGTTCTGGTCCGGGAGTGCTTGGATCTGAGACACACGATTCCTCTGGATCAATCAGATCCATTTCAGGTTCTGGCTCGGGAACACTTGGATCTGAGACACACGATTCCTCTGGATCAATCAGATCCATTTCAGGTTCTGGCTCGGGAACACTTGGATCTGAGACACACGATTCCTCTGGATCAATCAGATCCATTTCAGGTTCTGGCTCGGGAACACTTGGATCTGAGACACACGATTCCTCTGGATCAATCAGATCCATTTCAGGTTCTGGCTCGGGAACACTTGGATCTGAGACACACGATTCCTCTGGATCAATCAGATCCATTTCAGGTTCTGGCTCGGGAACACGTGGATCTGAGACACATGATTCCTCTGGATCAATCAGATCCATTTCAGGTTCTGGCTTGGGAACACTTGGATCTGAGGCACACGATTCCTCTGGATCAATCAGATCCATTTCAGGTTCTGGCTCGGGAACACTTGGACCTGGTGCACAACGATTGCTTGGTATCAACCAGATCCGTTTCAGGTTCTGGTCCGGGAGTGCTTGGATCTGAGACACATGATTCCTCTGGATCAAGATCATCCACTTCAGGTTCTGGATCAGGAGCGCTGGGATCTGGGACACACGATTGTTCGCTATCGACCAGATTCACTTCAGGTTCTGGCTCGGGAATGCTGGAATCTGGGAGACATGATTCCTCTGGATCAATCAGATCCACTTCAGGTTCCCCAACAGCATTCAGTGCTTTTGTCTGGAAGATTGCAGTCAATCGCTGGAAGACTGCACTTATTTTCTTGAACATCCACCCAGCAGTGCTTTCTGAAGAAAGAAGAAAACAAACGATGCAAGTAAAGTTTGATGACAAACTTGACCAAACCCTTGTCTGACAGTTTAAAATAAACGCTTGAAGTTTAAATGTTTTACTCAGAGGATTCAGAGAAAATCAAAATCATACTTTAAACCCCTTTAGACCTCATCTGACTTCTAAGAAATCATATCAAAAACCAATTAGACCTTAACAAACAACTATGATTCCTCTGCTAGCTGTTGCTAGCATGTATCCATCAATTTTTAGCAGAGAGATAGACAGATAGATAGACATAGATGATAATAGATGATAATAGATAAACTAGATATATAGATGAGTATTTAGCAGTGGATAAACTCTAAACGACTCATTATGGGCAAAAGTTTTCACCCCCTGAATTCATCAGCGTTTGAAACTCGGCTACAGGAATTCTGTAAGTCAGATCAGTTAGAAAAGACATAGCAACAATATTCAGATCAGCCTGAAGGTCCCTGCCAAATTTGGTAGTCGTAACCTGAAAGCTCGAGGAGATTTTACTCTTGGAAAATTAGGATGTCAGAAGAAGTGGACGAATAAACGTCTTTGTCAAGCCAACATGATAATACACTATCAGAAGTATCTTGAACCATATGAATAAACACGAATAAGACATATAAATGCATGTCTTCACCTGTCAGGCTGTTCTCCTGATCATCAGCCTCTTCCACAGAAGGTCCTGCTGGGTCACTCAGATCTTCAGCTCCGAGACGCTGCCGTTCCTGTTCATCTCCAGCTGCAAATCTTTCACTTCACAGACTGAGATGTCGTGATTCTCATCAGCCTCCAGCAGCACGTGCATCTCTCCTGGACTGCAGTAACCGACTGAGACGTGATCGTCCATCTCAACCTCCAGCTGCACATCTATCTCTTGAGATGCGCTGCAGCCGAGAAGGTCGTAGATGGCATCTGTGATCTCAAACTCCAGCTCCACATCTTTATCATCTGATGCCCAGTAACTTTCCCTGGAGTAGAAGGCGCTGTTGAAGTAAACCTCCAGAAGCACCTCGCTGACCTCTGTGGACATTGTGTCTGGTGTTCTGATACTGACAGATCAATAATCTGTACTTAATGTACAGTTATCAAACTGACTGTCTGTTTGGGTCTATAAACTGTATCTAGAGACTCATTAAGGACTGCTGTCTGGTTGTAAAATTACCCTCAAACTCACCTAAGTTCTTTGTTGTTCTATATGGGCGCGCCTCAATTTAAACACCGTGCTCTGTGGACGTACCATCAGCCACCATCACTTCGCAGTTGCCATAGTAAAAAAAAAAAAAAAAAAAAAACGGAATTTCAGCTAACGGCAGCGGAGCTCAGCACAGCGGTTTGTAAGTTTTCTCCGATTCGCTCAGAAATTAAATTCTTCAAAAACACAAATTGCCTAAATCATATTACACGTACAGACTGGATTTCAATCGCGTTAGCGGTGATCGATGCACTGGTTTTTAACTCCTCTTCGTAGTTTGTTGCGATGTGGACACTCCGGCGCCACAACATTAAAAACAAAAATATTTACTTGATTTATGAATGTAATTTTCCAGTCTGAATTGTTTGTGGTAATAAAAAGACCGCGCGGCAAGCATCTTTCTGTGGAGTTTCCCGGTCTTCGAAAACAAACACACGACACCAGTGTCCGATTCACGAACAAATTACTCATTTGAGCAGTGTCTGGTCATGATTCATTTTCACTCACGTTCCTGGTTTGCAAACAGTGTTTGCTCATTTGCAATACGTCTATAGGACATTTCCTATCAGATGTCAAATAGACATTTAGAAGATGTCTTTAAGATGTTTATGATTTAGAATGAATGTAAAATTGACATCTTAAAGACGTCTATCAGATGTTTGCACACAGCAGATGCTCTCCAGATGAAGCGATCTTTAACAGACGTCTTGCAGACGTACCCGTGTAACCCCTCTCTCCCGGGTCCTCACCGCCACACCTCGTTCACGCTCCAAGTGGGTCTCCGGCGTGGAGAGGACAAGGAGGCTAAAGACTGCAGCCACTAAAGTCAGTCACTAGTGCGTCTCTTGAGATCAGGGGAGTGAGGTTTACCTGCACAGCACCTACCGCTGGCCTCCGTTACACTCACCCCCCTAATCTTCACTCCCATCCGGGTCACGGCACCAATGTAACCCCTCTCTCCCGGGTCCTCACCGCCACACCTCGTTCTCGCTCCGAGTGGGTCTCGAACCCGGGTCTCCGGCATGGGAGGCGGACGCACTAGCAAGGAGGCTAAAGACTGCAGCCACTAGCGCATCAGATCAGGGGAGTGAGGTTCCGCTGGCCTCCGTTACACCTGTGCTACCTGGGTATTAGATAAAACTACAGTATTTAATTATGTTTTTATGACTATTTAAAATTAACCTTTTCTATACGTACCTCTACCATTACTTTGGAAACCCAGCCACACCCGCTGTCAGTTACAAAAACAACTTATTCAGTCATTTTTGTAGTTTTTATATCAGTTTAGATGTCACATTATGCACAAGCTTCAATGTAATCCAAAAAAAAATACATTTGTATCAAATAGTTTTTATTTTTCTGGCATTGGTAAAACAAATACATTTCCTTCACAAGGTAAAGAACAAATACATTTAAATAAAAACTATACAATTGTGAACAATACACATTTTATAATCCTTCACTGAGAAATAAGAATAAACATTTTAATTACACTGCCGTTCAAAAGTTTGGGATCAGATTTTTTAAAGAAGTGTCTTCTGCTCATCAAGGCTGCATTTATTTGATCAAAAAAACAGAAAAACACAGTAATCTTGCAAATGTTATTACAATATAAAAGAATGGTTTCTATTTTAATATCCTTTAAAATATTTCTGTGATGCAAAGCTGAATTTCCATCATCATTACTCCAGTGTAAAGTGTCACATGATCCTTCAGGAAATCAGAACGTTAGTTTCATCTAATACATTCAGCAATTTTACAATTTTTTCCAGATTTTTTGATCATACATTCAGTCCTTGAGATTCATAAAAAACCCTGTAAAAAACATAAAAAATCGTTCTGATCCCAAACTTTTGACCGGTAGTGTATGTCTGAGTACAGCGTGAAAACAATACTATAAGGAACAAACCCATGGCTGCACATCTTTACGTCCATCAGGAACCACACAAAAACATTTTCTTCCATCAAAAGCATGTAAAAGCTGCGCTCAAGTAAACAGGATCTCGATTTGCACGCATAGTGTTTGTGGCGTCATTCGTCTCGTGCGCTCTGCACTATTGAATAGCTCTTGCATGGGTTCTTGAAGCACACAGACGGAAGCGACAGCGGCCACGAGAACGTGCAGGGAACCGTCGTCTTAACGTTCTTCTCCAGGAAGTTAAACACGCGGTTCCACCACGTCTGGTTCAGGTAGTTGTGAGGAGATCCTCTCAAAGCCTACAAAATCAGGAGAGCAGCCATTTACAATCCGCGACACTGTAAAGGAACGCACCCCAAAAATGAAAATTTTGTCATTAATCCCTTACCCCCATGTCGTTCCAAACCCGCAAAAGCTTCGTTCGTCTTCATAACACAATTTAATATATTTTGGATGAACCCGGGAGGCTTGACTGTCCCATAACTTGCCACTGTAACTTACACTGTTAAGGTCCAGAGAAGTATGAAAGACATGCAGCACGGCTGACACAGAAGAGCGTACGCTGCTTGCGTTCAGCGGATATTCTCCAAAATGGCGCTACGGGGATGCGGAGAGACACAGAGGAGACGAATTGTTGTGTAAAGTCGTTATTATTGTTTTCTTCTCGTACAAAATGTATTCTCGTCGCTTCATAGCGTTACGGTTGAACCACTGATGGCAGATGGACTAATCTGACGATGTCTTTAATACTTTTCTGAACCTTGACAGTGTAAGTTACTTGGCAGTCTATGGGACAGTCACAAGCCGCACTCGGATTTCATCAAAAATATGTTAATTTGTGTTCCGAAGACGAACAAAGCTTTACGGGTTTGGAACGACATGGGGGTAAGTGATTAATGACAACATTTTCATTTTGGGGTGGAGTATCCCTTTAAAGCAGAATTCATAATGTTTAGCTTTTGGTCCAACTTAGTAAGAAAAACTACTAGTTAGCTTTTATTTCAGCTGCTTCAAAGATGACGTATAAAGAAACAAAATGCCAAAGCTACTTGAAGTCAAAAGTTGCGAAAAAGCCGTGCTTAGGGAAAGCACACAGAATAAATGCTTCTTCTGTTTAAAATGCTAAAATATTTTAATGTTTCGATCTCTAATTTATTTTTTCTATTTTACTATGATTTGTTACTATTAATGTTAAAGGGTTAGTTCACCCAAAAATAAAACTTCTGTCATTAGTTACTCACCCTCATGTCGTTCCAACCCTAAGACCTCGAAACACAAATTAAGATATTTTTGATGAATTCTGAGCGCTCTCTGACCCTCCCATAGACAGCAAGGTAACTACCACGTTCAAGATCCAGACACTAGGCCAGGCATATCGTTAAAATAGTCCATTTGATATCAGGGGTTCAACCGTAATTTTACAAATCTACGAGAATACTTTTTGTACGCAAAGAAAACAAAAATAATGACTTTATTCAAAAATTCATCTTTCTGCGTCACCCTATAGCGCCATTTTGGAGAATATCAGCTGAACGCAAACAACGTATGCTATTCTGTGTCAGCTGCGTCACGCGAATACGTTTTCTACGTTGTTTATGCTTTGATTTGAACGAAACAACGTGACGCAGCTGACACAGATTAGCATATGCTGTTAATGTTCAGTGGTAGTTACCTTGCTGTCTATGGGAGGCTCAGAGAGCTCTTAGAATTCATCAGAAATATCTTAATTTGTGTTCCGAAGATGAACAGAGGTCTTACGGGTTTGGAACGACATGAGGGTGAATAATTAATGACAGAATTTAAATTTTTGGGTTAATTATCCCTTTAAAAGTCTAACGTCTAACTGTTTTTATGAAGCCCTTTCCGCACAGAATAAAAGAATAAAAAATTCTCTCAAAATTCTGAAGAAAAAAGTCAAAATTATGAGGTATAAACTCACAATTCTAAAGGAAAAAAGTCTGAATTATGTGATATAGAGTCAGAATTCTAAAATGTTTCCCTCACGGTTTCGAATTTACATCTCTCTGTTTTTTATTTTTTCTGCCACAGAAAAAAAAAGTTTGACTTATCTCACATTTCTAACTTTCCTTATCACAATTCTGAGTTAATATCCTGCAATTCTGACTTTTTTTCAGATCTTGTCAGATTTGCGTGATTTAAAGTCGCAATTAACTTTATTTAATCATTTTTTTCCATGGTGGAAACAAGCTTCCATAGTTTTTTTTTTAACCTGATTTTGTTATCTGTTCATTTTTCATAGTGTGTTTTTACTCTACAGTAGTCAACATTTGAAGTGGATCAAAACCTTTCATCAAAATGCGTTCTTGTCTTAAGACAACTTTGATGCATTTTTTTGATCCACTTCAAATCTTGACTAAGTATTGAATCCAATTAGGGTGAGTTTGACCTGCACCATTAAGATAGTTCCCAGGTTTTTAACATAGGTGAATATGTATTATTAATCGTGTCATCACACAGCTGACTCTCAGCAAATTTGCAATCTTCCACATGAGTTTCCATGCAAGAATATGGAATGGAAGTTAAACAAAGCCGTTTTTAATAAGCTTTTACCTGGTTGTTGGCTATGGTGTGGTACCAGTAGAAGAGGCGTGAGGTGATGAAATACGCCACCACTACGTCCACGCTGTAATGCTCATGCGCCATCAGGATACAGACCACGCCCACCACGCTTAGCAACCAGCAGATCACATGATAGCAACGCCACAGCAACGAGCGGGGCGAGTCTACCACACAAAACAACTCACTTCAAAACATAACCAATCCTTAACTGGGTTAAAAAGAACAACAGTGGGAATGCAAGTGGACTGAGAGCCGATGGAAATGATGATGATGATGATGGTTTCCTCATACTCACATTCCTGGATGAAGAGGAAGGTGAGGGTCAGCATGACCGTGTGGCCGCTGTATAGGAAGTCTCCACACATGAGATGAGAGGCAGTGATGGACAACCCTGCTCCAGACACCAGCTGCAAAACACGCTCGATCTTGCCGTGAGAATCACCGTAGAGCTACAGACAGAAGCCGACCAAACATAAAAGAGGCATGAGATAGAAACACCAAAGCTTCCCACGAATGCATGCTGCAATTCGGCATTGCACGCAGAAAACACAACACAAATACATCATAGCTAATTCATCTCACAAATTAAAATTACTTATTTCTCGCAATTGCAATTCAGACTTTTTCTTTTTTTTTGAGAGCTGCGAGTTTACATTTTGCAGTTGCAAGTTACTATAGGATGCAATTGGGAGTTTATGACTTGGAATTGTGAGAGAAACTCGCAATTCAAACCTTTTTCTCAGAATTGCGAGTTTATCTCACAATTCCAAGTCATAAACTATCTCATAAACTATATCTTTCAATTTTACGTTTTTAACTCAGTTCAGACAAAATTGCAAGTTATTAAATCCAAGATGTAAACCCAATTCTGATAAAAAAATTTTAAAAAAAAGACAGAATTGCAAGATATTTTTTATATCCCCATATTGTGAGATAAAAACGTACAATTAGCCTTTTTTTATATGTTTATTCAGTGGCAGAAATAAGCTTTCATATGTGATCATAAACTATAATTTAATGCAGAAATAAATGCTCTGCATCGAAAATATATATATAAACACACTATTGCATTTAAGGACTTTTTTTTGCAGCATTTACTTTACAGCCATTTTATTGGTTAATTCAAAGAGCACTAAAGACAGGTTACACTCACAGTATGGATGGATGAATAATTATGAGACGCTAGTGAGTCATCTATGTCATATAAATTGAGAAAGCGTCACATCCTGATGAAGATTTTAAACTCAGAAGATGAAAATAACTCTAAAAGCTCAAAATTAACCATTGCGTCCTATGCTGTGCAAAAAACACCCCGGTTAAAAGCTCAGAAAGTGTTTTATGTGTATGTTAAGCCCTGATATCTTGATTTTCTGCTTGTTTTTCTCAACAGCTAATGCTGATACTAGAAAGAAGGTTGGCTGATTTACTGTACATGTTATGTAATATAAATTAACTGTATGAGTTACATGAGTTAATATGAGTTATTTTTAGTGCTGTCAAATGATTAATCTTCTGTCAAATGATTAATCGCGATTAATCGCATCCAAAATAAGTTTTTGTTTGCATAATATCTGTGTGTTCTGTGTATATTAATTATGTATATATAAATACACACACATACAGTATAGATTTTGAAAATATTGACATGTATTTACAATACTGATATATACAATACTTGAATATTTTATATTTCATATAAGTTTATAATATTCTAAATAAATATATTTATTATTCAAAATAAAAATTTTCTCTTCCGAATATATACTGTATCTGTGTGTATTTATATAGGCATATTAAATATACACAGAACACACACATACTGTATATTAAGCAAACAAAAACTTTTATTTTGGATGCGATTAATCGTTTTGACAGCACTAATTAAATTGTAACAACCGTAAAAATTGCTAGTTAAAATTATTTGAAATTTTGAGGACAACTTTGGTGCATAACCATTCCGACCATCATCTCAAAATGTCCAAAAACAGAATTCAGCCAATTGTGAAATTACCATAATTTTGTCAGAGTGCAAAAGGGCATCTGGCTTTCGGTGTACGTACACAATTAGTGAATAATAAATTGACACGATATGCGTTTTGATTGCATTTCATTTTTGAATATGTACTAACCTTGTATAAGATTCATTACAGCAGTATTAGCATGACTTTTTATTTTATTTTGCACAGCCCCATGCATGATAGTTCACATCAATCCTATGTTTGTGTTCATTGAGGCCGCACTCACCTTCGGGTCGCCGTGGCTTTGCATGCTGGGAAACAGGAAGAGTTTTGTTATGTCACATGGGCCACCATACGGTACAAATATCAACATTCCTGACAGGAAAGAAACAACCGCGCCCAACCGAGGGCTTCTGTCAAAACAACGGAGGAAGGAAGAGAATCACGGATTGAGTGAGTATATGACTTATATTTAGCAACTGAAAAAAGCTTTTTTATTTAAACTTGTGCACCAAGACCAGGGCCCTGCACGCCTCGGGGAAAATGACTAATCTGTGATGATCTGACTAGACTGGAAAAACGCAACTCTGCGATTTAAATGAAACTTTAAATTACAGCGGTGTTTGTAGGGCTGTGTGTTCGTGACTGATACACACCCTAACTTGGTCAAGAATTTATATAATAATAACATGTAATAAGTCTCTCCCTCACTAACTGCGCATTTAATTTATTTGTGTTTTGCATATCAAATACAGTATATTTTGAAATTCATTAGTTTAAATACCCTGTTTTCCTTCTTTAAAAATCCTCCTTGGTTAAAGTGTATTCTTGTCCTGCTTGTAATTCTCTGTTAAGTTGTAATGTATTTCTGTGATGCGCAGCGGTATTTTCAGCATCATTCCTCCAGTTTTCAGTGTCACATGATCCTTCATATATCATTCTAATATGCTGATTTGCTTGCTCGAGAAACATTTCTGATTATTATCAATGTGAAAACAGTTGTGCTGCACAATATTTTTGTGGGAACCTTGATGCGGAAATTCGTTTGGCATCAAAGGAATAAATTAACATATTCAACATTTTAAATTGCCATAATCTCCTATATAATATTAATGAATAAAGCCTCCTCTTTGGTGACAACAATCCCGGTTTCTAAGTGATTCTCATTACAAGGTTGTGAAGATGTTTGGCCGCACCCCGTGTGTTTCCTCTAATGTACTTCAGACTCACAGCTGCAGATTGAGTTTAATGCCAGCACATTTACTGTGAAACCGAGCTACTAAAAGCACGGACATCATGATCTGCTCAAGTGTAAATGCAACCCATGACGCACTGAAATGATGTTTAGCATCTGAACACTGATACGGAAAAAAAACTCCGTGGTGCTCATCATTTTTTCGGATTCCCACATTTTTTTCAAATATCTTCTTTTGGTTTGGTGCTCAACTGAAGCACAGAACCCGTGGAGGGGTGAGTCAATGAGGACAGAATTTTATTCTGGAAGTGAAACTACTCCTTTTAACTATTATTGATAACTGCCACTACGCCATACATTACGATTTTAAGTGTGCTATTTTCGCGATTAATAATCATGCGCCCACGTTTCCCAGATATCACAGGTATGTCTGCAAGACATCTGTTAAAGATCTCTTCATCTGGAAAGCATCAAACATCTTATAGACGTCTTTAAGATGCCAGTTTTACATACATTCTAAATAATAAACATCTTAAACACATTTTTTAAACGTCTATTTGACATCTGTCTCGAAACTCCTAAGGCGTATAGCAAATGAGCACACCCTCTAAAAATACGTCCTCGCAGATGTAATTCAGACGTCGAATAGACGTCCTCCCGTGAGGATGTGTGCTATCAGGGGTTTGGACTCATCACTAAAATGCTCCCACCTGTGTCCTTGAGACAGAGCACGGATAACCACAAGAGCCACCCAGGATCATCCCCGTTCCCCCTAGTGACGAAAACGCCCACTCCACAAACTCGTCACATAATCGAAGAACTTGTCCCGGTAAGGCAGGGCTGACGGACTTATCGGGACCTCTCTCCTCCGTGACGACGTGATCTGACGGTAGTAGGACCGAGGTTAAATCCGGCCAGATGAAGCGATTCCCCCCGGTCTTCCAACCATCCGCGGCAGCCAGTAGCAGCTGGAAACCTCGGGAACGGGGATGCGGCTGTAGTCCTAGGTTTTTTTTTTTTTTTTTTTTTTTCTTTTGTTTTTTTTTTTCTTTTTTTTTTTTGTTCTTTTTTTTCCGCAAGACTTTACGACACCCCTCCGCCAACTGTTGGGCGGCTGGCTGTCGGCTGGCTTGTCGTCAACCTGACCGCCACTTGGCGGAACCGGAGAGGGGTGTGGCCGCCCGGTGGGCGTGGTCTGGGGGCGTGGTCTGTCATCTATCGTCACCATCACATGGTAGCCACCGTTGGGTCTGTCATCTTCTCGTTCGTCCAGAAGATGAGATGCTTCCATCGCTCATACACTACAACTAACACAAAATTTAATATTAAATATACAATATATAAACATTTAAAACTATTGTCACATGATCTCAATTTATGTCGCATGTTTAACTCAGTGAATGATTCAAGTATTGTCTCAAATAAACACTGTTATTTGGAATTCTCAATCAAATTTTGAGCAAAAATGTCAGTAGAAAAACATGAGTGTTGGTAAATATTTTTTTAATTGAATGCATAAAAAAAATTACAAACAAGGCATATAGTTAAAGCACTGAAGATGATAAATCCTTTGCCTCTCAACAAATAATTATACAGAACAACAAAACTTACTAAAATAATAACACAATATATAAATAAACTACTGGTTAATTAATTTTCTTACTGCTATAAATGAACCTTCTGGAGGTTTGTTTATCAAATGCAACAGTGAATCAATACAACATCAAAAGCAAGATTATCAATGCATAAATCAAACACTTGCTGACTCCCTGTATCATACTGAACAGCCAAGTTTGATAATTTTGAAACTGCAGATTGTTGCATGTGTGAACAAACGCATAAACACATGCATGTACATGCATCTATAGGTGGGTGTGTTAATTTCAGGCCACAAACATTTAGGCAGTTTAGCGTGAATGTGTGTGTGTGTGTTTGTTTCGGTGTCACGCACACCAAAAACGGGGCGTTTCAGTGTGAATGTGTGTGTTTGACACACCCTGAAACCTGTGACACACAGACATGTTCACCTCGCTCTTTCACATCTCTGCTGACCCTACAGCCGTCAGACCGGTTTGTGCCGTTCTCATGTGAAAATGCTGAATTCTCTATTCTCCCCCACGGGTTGGACTGGCAAATGATTCCTATATATTTCCTTTATTTTGTAGTATATCTCCCTTTTTTTTGGGGGGGATAGCACTCGTACATCACGGAGACGTCTATTAGACGTCTGCAAGACGTTTTTTTTTTTTGACGTATAAGTGTGTTTGCTCATCTGCGATACTACATCTATAGGACGTTTCCTATCAGACAGACGTTTAGAAGATGTCCATAAGATGTTATGTTCATCATAGAGACGTCTATCAGATGTTTGCACACAGCAGATGCTTTCCAGATCTTTAACAGACGTACCTATGCTCTGTGGGAAGGCACATCCCATTTGTCTACTGAATGGTGGTATTAGATGGTAAACCACAGTATGTTTAAACACCACAGTACTGTATGATTACCATATGCATATACCGTGGTATTTCAATGAATACCACAGCTTTGCCACGGTGCATGTACAAAAACCATCATATTACAGGGAACGTTCTCAAAATGGTCTGGCAAGGTCTTTAAGTTACTCTTCCCAGGTAGCACAGGTACGTCTGCAAGACGTCTGTTAAAGATCTGGAAAGCATCTGCTGTGTGCAAACATCTGATAGACGTCTCTATGATGAACATAACATCTTATGGACATCTTCTAAACGTCTGTTTGACATCTGATAGGAAACGTCCTATAGACGTATTATTGCAGATGAGCAAACACTCTAAAAAATACGTCTTGCAGACGTCTAATAGACGTCTCCGTGATGGACGAGTGCTATCAGGGTCGTCTAACATATTTTAAATGTTACCTTTTGTTTTTGAGAACATTTAAACGTTCGCAAATGACGAAATGGAATGGCAGAACCAGGAAAAAACGGATGTTTTGAACGATCATAGAACATAATGTTTTCATAACTTATTGTGAACGTTAGCGAAAAACAATAACAATGTTTTACACAGTGAGTCAAACATCCTGTGACTTTCACAAGACCGCACTGATATAATGTATCGTATTTTGTCAGCTGGGATGATACATTATATCAGAGCGGTCTTGTGAAAGTCACAGGATGTTTGACTCACTGTGTGTAAATGTTTGACAGTGAATCTGATCTGACAGCATTGCTGAGCTGCCGCGGAGGTCATCGACCTCTCACCTGTGCGCCTCCAGACCTTCAAACATCCAGAACCACCCGGATCCTAATGGAATAATGATCGATCAGCGCGCGGCTGCCGGTAAAACCCATCTCGAGATCCCGAAATAAACACAATCACCGCCTCAAAACGTATTAGACATCAAAAAGCGCACCTGATCCATTCCAGGTAGGAAGCTCACTAGTCTCTGCAACTTTCTTTGCACAAACGAATCTCAACCACATCAGACCGGATCTCTCAAGAACCTTCTATCAATTTTTTTTTTATCATGTTTACAACTCATACGCTTAGCTACAATAAAGTCAGTTCATACGCAAAAGAGAAATAACCTGTTTATTTACCTGCTGAAAGTTCAGATCTTCACACCGTGTGAGTAAAACACCGTTGAGTTGTCAAATTACATGCATGAGTTAAAAAAAAACACAGAGATGTCAAAGCCGGCGATTTACCTGTTTAAGTAAACCAAAAAACAGATGTGCAGCTCCCGGAAGAAAGACTTAAAAGATGGCGCTTGGGAGGCGGGGCTTTAGTCTCCGCCCACACTTGGGGCCACGCCCACCTGCGCTCAGAGACACGCCCACTCAGAGCAGCGTTGAGTCAGAGCACATCAAACACGTGTTTCTACAGAAATGCAAAAACTGAACCCTAAACTTATAAAAGCGATCAGCTTTTACAAATATTCAACGTATTTGAATATTAACTTGATTACGCTCTACCATAAGTTATCCTCTCTGTTTTCTTGAAATGCAAGCACATTTCCATAAACATCATAAATATTAACTATGTTATATTAGTAGATATTATTTAATAAATATTAATATTTCTGTTTGTTTAATTTTCTCACACAATTCTAATTACATGATGTACAATAAAACATCTCAACCTCTCTATATTGAATGTTCTTGTATCCATGAACTGCAAATACATTTCCATAACATGTTTTTTACTCATTGAGATATTACCTATTATGTTATATATTTATATGAATATACCTAATTATAATCTAAACTCTCTATATCCATGTTTTCTTGTACTTCCCATATATATAGATAATTAATTGTCTTTATTTGTTATATGTCATAAAGTGTTGGGATTAAATATTTTATGGGTTTTTTTCTATATGATATATTCTAATATTAATATATATAATGTTCTAAGAATGCAAACAAAAAAAATATGAGTATAAATTGAGTTAATTCTATTGAATATTCTATGCGATCTTGATCATTGGTACTATGTGTCCACAATGTTTAATTATCGGTCGAGTCGTAAATCCGCTTTAGTTGCTGAATCAGTGGAGGATGATGATGATGCAGACATGTGATGAATAATGTCTGTCATGTTTCTGAGTGTTGTATCTGCTGTTGGTCAGTAGAGGGTGCAACAAGCTGCTCAAACCTGCTTCAACTCTATTATCATGTGGTCAAGTCTCGAAATGCTTTGGTTTCTGCAGTATGTCTGAATCTTGAGTCTCAGCTCGTTCTGACTAATATTCCCGTTTGTTTTTTTTGGTGCTTTGTTTATGCAGAGCATCGAGGCCTTTGGTAGTTTTTAATAATTTATTTGTGAGATTTTGATGTCACACATAAATGAAGCTCGTCTGTTATTTGATCCCGCCGTTGCTGACACTCGGGGCCCGACAGAGGCCCTTCCCACGGACCTCAAAGGCCACGCCCTTATATGTGGCCACGCCCTTCGCATCTGTGCACAGGTCGGGCTGTAAACGCTCCCAGATCCGCTGTTTGGGATTCAGCTCTTTCTCAGGTTCACCTGCCACATCAGACACAATCCTGTTAGAAGTCGATGAAGCGGAAATGAGTCAGATGTTCTGGCGAGGGCCTCTTACCGGGGTAACTCTGAAAAGTGACTCTGTCGCCGGGCTGAGCGGCAGTGGGCGGAGTTAAGGGTTCCATTCTCTCTTGATTGACAGCGCAGAGGAGGCGGGCCTGCGACTGAACGCCTCGGACCTTGACTGGCTTCACGTTACACAACAACACCACCAGACACCCCACCAGCTGCACACACATAATCATACAATCATACTGAGTCGAGGGCTAGAGTCATATATAAAAGAAACTAATACTCTTATTGATCAAGGACGCATTAAATTCATCCAAAGTGCCAGTAAAGGCATTAATAACTTGACAAAAGATTTCTATTTCAAATAAATGCTGCTCTTCTGGACTTTCTATTCATCTGTGAATCCTGAAAAATAAAATGCATCAGTTTCCACAAACATATGAACTGTTTCAACATTGATAATAATGTTTCTCGAGCAGCAGATCAGCATATTATACTGATTTCTGAAGATCATGTGACACTGAAGACTGGAGGAATGATCCTGAAAATACAGCTGCGCATCACAGAATAAATACATTTTAAAATCAGTTCACACAGAAAAAAAAGCTGTTTTTAAAACATTTACAAAAAATATTACTGTTTTTTACTGCATTTTTGATCAAATAATGTCAGCCTTGCTGAGCAGAAAGTGACTACTTTTAAAAAAACTTTAATAAATCATAATCTTACCCTAAACCTTTTATTTGTTTGTGTAATATGTTTTGACCCATACTGCCCTATATTATTATAGAATAGATATATCTAAATAATCCAAGAAATAAGAAAATAATTTGCAGTTCCGACTGTATTAATATTTAAGTTAAAGGGTTTATTTGGAAAATATACACATTTACAATATGCTTACAATTGATTTTGTCTAATAAATAAAATACAATAATATTTTTTTATTGTATGGGATTTATGCACCTTTACATTTTTGTTATGTAGTAAGCAGCTGTTTATATTCACTATATCAGACATTTATTTATTCATTTAGTAGGTTTTGAGTATATATTGGAGATAAAAAAAAAAAATCTAAAAGATTTACAAGTTCTTCTTATCTCAGTTTTTGGAAGGTTTGTTAATGCGATTGAGGGGTGTGTCTAACCTGTTCTGGAGGCATGTGATTGGTCAGTCCGCTGACCACGGTTCTGGGGGCGGGTCTCCTAGCTCCACCTCCGATGTGCTGGTGTATTTCTGAATCTGATTGTTCCGGCCGTCCATAATCCGGCCGATCGACCTCAGGCCAGACGGGACAAACGTCGGCCTTTTGGCCTCTCGCATCAGAGCGCACACAGAATCAGAACCGTTCAGACACACAGCATCCAAACCTGAGACACAAACACGACTCTCGTGAGCCGACACGCAGATCTCTGAGTGCAAATGATTCAGAAAAATTATTCTTTTCATTAATTAACACAAAAGAAATTCATCATATATATATATATAAGTAATTTTCCTGATATTTTTATCTATATATGCTTATGTTTTTTTCACATCTTTTTATTTATCATATACAAATAATATATATAATATTGGTGTATGCTGTAAAATTGTGGAATAGCTTTGACGGAGATGAAAAATGTATTTTCAAAAAACAAAAAGTTTTTTAAAATAAGATTAATGACAACTATAACTCAAATTATATAAAATCATGTATACTATTATGAAAGGTGTATATTTCAGTCAAATATATGAAATACAATTATTAATGAAAGGCTTATTCAGTCATAATATGATATTGTTTTATTCATTTACAAAAATATTGATTTTCATATATATCTATATATTATTATCTACACACTATGACAGGTACTATAGATACTAATACTAATATTCTATATAGTAATACTATATACTAGTGTGTGTATGTGGGTGTGCTGTGGTGTGTGCGTGCGTGCGTGCGTTGCGTGCGTGCAGTGTGCTTGCGTGCGTGTGTGTGTGTGTGTGTGTTTTTGTGAGAGTGTGTGCGTCTGTGTGGTGTGTGTGTGTGTGTGTGAGTGTGTGCTGTAGTAGTGTGAGAGTGGTGTGAGAGGTGTTGGCGTGCGGTGTGTTTGTGTGGGTGTGTGTGAGAGCGTGTGGTGTGAGAGAGTTGTTTGAGAGAGTGTGTTGTGATAGTGGTGAGAGTGTGTGTGTGAGAGGTTGCGTTGTGTGTGTGTGTGTGTGATTGTGTGTGTTTGTGAGTGTGAGAGAGTGTGAGTGTGAGAAAGAGTGTGTGCGTGTGTGTGTGTGTGTGTGTGTGTGGTGTGTGGTAGAGCGTGTGTGCGTGTGGGTGAAGAGTGTGTGTGAGAGATTGTGTGTGAGCATGCGTTGTGTTGTGTGTGTGTGTGTGCTGTTGCCCTGCTGCGTGCGTGCGTGTGGTGTGTGGTGTGTGTTTGTGTGTGTGATGTGGCGTGCATGTCGTGGAGTGTGTGGGTGTGTGTTTGTGTGTTTGTGTGTGAGAGTGTGTGAGTGAGTGTGTGTGTGTGTGTTGTGTGTGGTGTGTGTGTGTGTGTGTTTTTTTTTTGTGTGTGTGTGTGTGTGTGTAGTTGTGTGTGTGTGTGTGTGAGTGGAGTGTGGTTGGTGCGGTGCATGGCGTGTGATTGCCGTGTGTGGTGTATGTGGAGGGTGTGGTGGTGTGGTGTGTGTGTGTGTGTGTGTGTGAGTTAGTGATTGAGTGTGAGTGAGTGAGTGTGTGTGCGTGTGTGTGTGTGTTTGTATGTGGTGTGTTTTTTTTTTTAAACAGAGAAAATCAAATTGTTTCATTCCCTGTTCATTATTATATATATTACTTTATAAATAAAATTGTGGAAACGTGATTATATAAATATAATATACAGAAAAATACTCCCTCTATACTGGCCTAGCTTATACACGATTGATTTATGCATTTGGAAGATGCTTTTATCCAAAGCAACTTGCATTGGATTCAAGATATACATTTGATATTTATTAGATCAGCTCATGCATTCCCTGGGAATTGAACTCATGACCATAGTGTTGTGAGCGCCATGATCTTTGAGCTACAGGAACACATCCGAGTACTTTGGGCCTAAACTGTGATTTCTTGAAAGCTCAGCAGTAATGATTTCAAATAAAATGACGCATGCATGCTCTTGTTTTTGTTGAGTGTTGATGCTGGACTCCTCCGGCTCACCTCTCCTCTCTCTCCTGCGTCTCCCGTCATGTCGGGTGTGTGCGGCGCTCGTCTCTGACCGCATGTCCGGGGCCGTTTGTGTCGGAGGGGCCCTTTCCCCCAGCAGAGCGGTTTTAGATGCGATTGCTGCCGCCAGAACTCTCTCCTGGTGCAGCTTTCCTGAAACATACACACAAGTGTTTTCTGTGTGAAGGATCGCACATTGCTTTTCTCATGCATGTGTGTGTGTTTAAAATACCTGCTTTCCTCTTCTGTGTTTCATGCAATAGCTTCTTCAGATCATCGATGTCTTTCTTTATTTTGGCATTTTCAACCAGCAGTTTCTTCTCTTCCCTCACAGACGCCTGCAGCACTACACAATCAATCAATCACAGAAACAATGCAAGATCAGCACAAACAAACCAACATAACAAATAACAAATGCAAGAAAAACAAACAAATGAACAAAAACAGAAAAACCAAACAGGTAAAGAAATGCAAGAGCAACGAAAATAAAACAAACATAAGATAACACAAAAAAAAACACTATGAACAAGAAGATCAACAAGATAAATAAACAAACACAAGCATTCAAACTAAATAATGCAAGATCTTAAAAACAAATAAACAAACAGCAAACACAAGAAAAACAAACAGAAACAATCAAACAAACAAATGCAGGATAAAAAATAAAAACAAACATGGAAAACAAACGAAAGGAAATCAACAAGATAAATAAACAATATAAAATGACAAACAAAACAAAAAGCATAGATCCGGGGCCCTTTCTTTGTACGTGGATTACTCAGTTAATAATTTTATAATAATTGTATAATTTTATTTGAGTCTGAGTCGTCCATTAATCTGAACGGTGAGTAAAAATGCTTAGAAAAATCTTCTTGACTCTTAGGAAACTTTAATGAATGTGTGTGTGTGCGTGTGTGTACCTGGTATTTATCACGTTATGGGGACCAAATGTCCCCACAAGGATAGTAATACAAGTCAATTTTGACCTTGTGGGGACATTTTTGAGGTCCTCATGAGGAAACAAGCTTATAAATCATACAGAATGAGTTTTTTGGAGAAAGTAAAAATGCACAAAGTCTCCTGTGAGGGGTAGGTTTAGGGGTAGGGTTGGTATAGGGCAATAGAATATACAGTCTGTACAGTATAAAAACCATTACACCTATGGGATGTCCCCATAAAACATGGAAACACAACATGTGTGTGTGTGTGTATTATGAGTGTATGTGTGTGTTAGGTGTGTGTGTGTGTATTGTTTGTATAGTGGGTGTGTGGTGTGTGTGTGTGTGAGTGGTGTGTGTGTGTGTGAGAGAGAGAGGAGAGAGAGGGTCTCACTGGCTTTATCCTTCAGGAACAGGACCTGCTGTGTGAGATACTCCATCGTCTGATCCTCAGGATCTGATCTGGATCCACGAGGTCTGTTATGAGACATCTGCACCTGAGACACAGAGTGAATTCATTCATAATTACGTCTGGCATGTGTGTGTGTGTGTGTGTGTGTATTATGAGTGTGAGTGTGAGTGTGTGTATTTGCGTGTGTGTGTGTGTATTTATGAGTATGTGTGTGTGTGCGTGTGTTCTGAGGAGAGTTTAGCAGCTGCCTACAACCCTCCACCCCCACACACTATAAATACACACACTCACTCACACAACATCTCATAAATCCCACACACCGCACACACACACTCACCACTCACTCACACAAACACTCACACACACACACACACACAAACACACACACACACACACACACTCACTCTCACACACACACACACACACACACACACACACACACACACAACACACACACAAAAACACACACACAACACTCAAGTACGCACGCATGCAAGCACACCCACACTCACCACACAAACAAACACTCCAATCATCACACTCACACACACTCCTAGTTACCACACCACACACACACACACACACACCTCATAATACACCACACCACACACACACACACACCACTCAGAATATAAACACACACTGATAAACACACACATGATTATGAAACACACTCCACTCACTCACACACACACACACACAAAAAAACACCCACACACTGATAAACCCAATCAACACACACACACACACACACACACACAATGTAAACACACTCTCACACACACACACACCCACACACACTCCACACACACACACACACACAAAAACACACACACACAAAAACACACAACACACACACACACAAAAAAACACACACAAACACTCATCACTCACACACACACTGATAAAAACACTCACACACACACACCCCCACCCCCCCCCACACACACACACACACCACACACTAATAACCCCACTGATAGACAAAATCACAAAAACACACACACACTCATCAATACCACACCACAGCTAAACACTCACTCACCACACACACACCTCACACAGAACACTCATAAATACACACACAAGATAACACCACGCACACACACACACCACAACAAACACACTCACACTATAATACACACACACATGATAGACCCACTCACCACCCCACACAACAACACACACTCATAAATACACACACACTGATAAACACACTAACTCACTCACTCACACACACAAACACACACAAAAAACACACACTCAAATCATAAAGAACCACCACTGATAAACACAAAACTCAAACACACACACACACACACTCATAATCACACACACACACACACAAACATATAAACACACACACAAACAAACACACACACACACACACACCACACCCACACACACACACACACACACACACACACAAACACACACACACACACAACCACACCACACACACACACACACACACACATAGAGAGAGACACACACACACACACACAACACACTCACAACACAACTCACACACACACACACACAACACACAATAAATACACACCACTGATTAACCCACACACACTGATAAAACACACTCACTCCACTCACACACACACACACACTCACACGAATAAATACACACAAACACACAAAACAACACACCACTGTAAACACAACTCACAAACCAACCCCACACACTCCTAATACACACACACTGATAAACACAATCACTCACTCCCACACACACACACACACACAAACACACACACACACACACACACACACACATCATCCACACTCACCACAAACCACTCACAACACACACACACATCAAACACAAACTAACAATCATAAATACACCACACACTGATAAACCACTCACACAGCAAAACCACACACACACACACACACGTCACACTCACACACACACACACACAATGATAGACACACTCACACAAACACACACACACAACACACACACCCACACACAACACACACACAACACACAACACACACACACACACACACTCACTCACTAACTCACTCACACACACACACACAACAAACACACACAAACACACAATCCAATCATAAATTAACACAGCACACACACAAGAACACACACACACCACACTCCAAAATACGCACACACTGATAAACCCACTCACTACATCACCACTCCACAACCACACACACACAACACACACACACTCACACTATAAAATAAAACATACACACACACACGCAACACAAACACACACACACCAAAAATAAGAACACAACTGATAAACCACGCAAGAACCTCACACACACACACACACACAAACATCACACTCATATATACACACACACACACACACACAATCATAAACACATACACACAATCATAAACACACACACACACAAACACACACACCACACACACAAACACACAAACACTCACACAAACACACAAACACACTCATAAACTACAAACTCAATGTAAACACACACACATCACACACACGAGAAGGAGACCCACTCATAAATACACACACCACAGGAAGAGGAGAGAGAGGACACACCACCACACACTCATACTCCACACCCACTGATTAAAACACTTATCACACACACACACTCAAATACACACCACACACCCACACAACACTACACTCATAAATAACACACCACACAAACCACAGCTAAATACAAACACACTGATAAACACACACCACACACAAGAGAGAGAGACACACCAAACAACCCACTCTACATACACACACACACACACACAACACAGAGAGAGACACAAACACACACCATAAAATACACACACAATGATAAACACACGCGCTCCACACACAAACACCACAAAAACACCACATCTAAATACACACACCACACACAATCCTAAATACAACAAACTGCATAAACACACTCTCTCACACACACACACACACACACACACACTCACACTCATAAATACACACACACACACACACAAAAATACACACACACAATGATAAATCCACACTCTCGCACTCATCCTAACTCACTCACACACACAGACACACTAACAACTATAAAATACAACAAAAACACACTCATAAAACACACACACACACACACTCATAAATACACACACACTGATAAACACACACACACTCACACTTACTCAAGCCACAAGATCACCTCTCTCTTCACATTACCAGGTTAATACATGAACACACATGCATACGTGAGCCTACAGCAGTTATTTTACTATTATTTATAAATGATTTTAGTATTCATTAATATTTTTAATGAGCTATTTTATATTTTCAGTTTTCAGCTTTTGTCATTTTTATTAGGTTTTTATATTTCAATTTTATTTCATTTAGTTGAAAGTAACATTTTGTTTTGTTTTTAAGATACATTTTTTCACCTAATGTTTATATTTAACTTACTTTCACTTTCTTTTAACATTTTGAACTAGCTTTTGTTTTTAATAAACAAATATTATTTTGAATAGTTTTAGTTAATTATAGCAATACTGGAGTGCAGACACTGAGCTGAACAATCCACAGACACAACATTCAGATCTTCTGTCAAAGCTTTGGAACATTGTTGTACATTATGCACAAATATAAGTACAGTACACAAATTCAACTATTAAAGTGGGAGTGTTGAGCAACAAAATCTTTTAATGTAATAAGCTTCTTTACAATAAGGCTCCATTTGTTAACATTAATTAGCTATATTTGGTAATATGAACTAACATTGAGAAATGCCTATAAAGTCTTGGTAATTTGAAATTATTAATACATTATTAAAATCCAAAGTTGTATCTGTTGATATTATTCAATGCACTTGAACAAACATAAACGAATAATAGAGTTTCTGAAGGTTAAAAGATTAATAAACATTTGCATGAACTAAATACTCGGCGGCTAACAAAGATATTTCTAAGAACGTTTTGCTATTAAGTTATGAAAGCATTATTTCCTGAACGTTAAACGTGCCGTTACTTTATTATATGAACGTTACGGGAACATTACATTTTATCGTTTTTATTTATGGTAACGTTACTCTTTTAATATTCTCTGAACGTTCTGAAACTAGTAACATTTTTAAAAAAAGAACGTCCAACTAAAACGTTTCAGAAGAAAAACGTTCCATGAACACTGCATTACTCATGCACACACGAGTAAACTTTGTAACTTTGAACTGAACGTTACACGCTTGTTTATAACTTCTGGGAATGTTAAAGTGTTACCAGTGTTACTCGTCTAAGAGCTCTACTTGCATATATACATTATTATTCCAAGTCATAATAGTACATATATAAGAGAATAAATATTCACCTGCTGAGCGAGCGTGTGTTCTGTGTTTCAGGAGCAGAAAGGAAAGGATGAAGAGTGAGTGTGTGTGTGTGTGTGTGTGTGGGTGAGAGAGTCTGTGTGTGTGTGTGTGTGTGTGTGTTGTGTGTAGTGAGTGAGTGTGTGTGTGTGAGTGTGTGTGTGTGTGTGTGTGTGTGAGGAGGAGAGTATGATCAGAGAGTGTGGTGTGTGTGTTGTGTGTGTGTGTGTGTGGTGTGTGGTGTTTGTGTGTGTTTGTGTGTGTGTCTGTGTGTGTGTGTGTGTGTGTGGTGAGTGAGTGAGTGTGTGTGTGTGTGTGTATGTGTGTGTGTGTGCGGTGTGGTGTGTGTGTGTGTGTGTGGGTGTGTGTGAGAGCGAGTGTGTGGTGTGTGTGTGTGTGTGCGTGAGTGTGTGTGGGGTGTGAGTGTGTGTGTGTGTGTGTGTAGTGTGTGGTGAGAGAGAGAGCGTATGACAGAGAGTGTGTGTTTTGTGTGTGTGTTTGTGTGTGTGTATATAATAGTGAGTGAGCGAGTGTGTGTGTGTGTGTGTGTGAGTTAGTGTGTGTGTGTGAGTGTGTGTGTGTGTTGTGTCTCTGTTTCGGTCTGTCCAGCATTCCTGATGTGAAATGTTGAGAACATATTCATGTGTAGGATCATATATCCTGAGCTGGGAGGCAGCCTTCTCTCGAACAGGTGTCAGCTGTGAGTGTTGTGGAAAACCGATAGCAGTTTATTCGGTGTTACTTGGACGGAGGGGCCGGGGCTGGTGGGCGGGGCGGGGCGGGGGATACGTGTCCACTCGCAAATGACCGCGTTAAAATCTTACAACTGTGGTCAAAGCAGCAGAAGGAGAAAAAAAAACATGTAAAATATGGGCACAAAAACAAAAGTAGTGTTTTAATTTAAATTCAAAGTTTTAATTCTATGCTGGGTCACACATAAATTAAAAACAAAAAATAAATAATATAATGATTATAGAAGCCATGAACAAAAAGGGTGGAGATAGTCCTCACCAGTTTTGGGGAAAGTTATTTTTTAAAGTAATGCATTACAATATTGCGCTACTCCCCCAAAAAGTAACTAATTGTGTTTTTAACTTTTTATGGAAAGTAATGCGTTATATTCCTTTTGCGTTACTGAGCGTTACTTTTAAATATGAGCAGGGCTTGATTGTTTTTAATATAAAAAATTATATTTTTGGCAAATGTAAAAGCCATTTCACACCAAAAAGTGTAATGAATAAAAGCTCAGGCTGAAGGAAAAGTAAATCACGTCTGTACAGTAGAACGCAGAAGAAGAAACACTTCAGCAATAAAAAAAGCAATGAAGCACAATTGTTAGTTTCTCTAAAGTCATTTTTGCTTATTAGTATGGTTGAACTGGATCATCAAAGGTCAGCAGCAAAGACATTGTTTAATAAAATAGGATTAAATACCAGTTGTGTTATTACAATTTAATTATTTCGAGTTGCATTGCCCTGTTTTAAGCATTTGATGCTTGCTAAATAGGTGTTTTGTGATGGGATGAATTAGCACTCACCTTTAGTCTAGAGCTACAGTAGCATCATGTTCACACAACTCCTCTGCACTCCTGATTTCTCACAACATGAAATAAAATGTCAATAAATGGGAAAACAAAGTAACTGGAGTTACTTTTTTTTAAAACTGGAGATATTTTCTTGTTACTTTACTAGTTACTTGAAAAAAGTAATCTGATTATGTAGCTTGCGTTACTTGTAATGCGTTCCCCCAACACTGGTCCTCATATGCTAAGAGAAAAGGGTAACTTATGTAATTTAATAGAATTAACCCCTGAAATCTAATATACCCCTATTTGTTTATCTGGTATAGCCTATAAATATGTTTCTTATTGTCTTCCTCCATAACATGTTATGATGAACATTCTGCATACACTTTCTTTGCCTTCTCATTTATTTATTTTTACGTTTTTGTTACTTTTACTTTTATTGTTGTTGTTATTATTTATCTGTTTTGATCCTGGTTTGTAGAATGGCTCGTGTGCTGCTCACTGGTTGCTAAGTGATGCGGACATTAATTTAAAAAATAAATAAATATAGAAATACATACAGAAATAGAAAAATACTATTTTGACCATTAAATTAAATAAATACGATTATAGTGTTTATCAGTAATTTAAACTGACTTTAATTTTTATATTTTCAGTTTTTATTATGTTATCATTTTGGCGTGTGGTGTTTTTTAGTTGATATTATTTTTTTTTAAATAGTTTATAATTTTTTATTTCAGTTTCAATTTTAGTAACCCTAATGTGAATATACTCTTCATCAATAATGTTAACAAACTTCATATTTCATAATGTCCTAAAAGATGATTAATTCGTGTAAATTCAAACAGTTACATTATATTTAAAACAAGTGAACAGTTCAGCATGTTTGCTGCTGACGTATTAATAAACATTATTTTAAAGTATAACTTAATTTTATTAATAAAACCAAATACAACCAAAGTAAAGCATTGGTATTAAAGTTTTTATGTTCAGTATAAAACAATAACAGCAATGTTATTTTAGCATCATTTATATACTATTTTTATATTAATTTTTTTGTTAGTTTTTAATTATTTGTAATCCAAAACGAGAATTGGAAATGCCTTGGCAGCTGAAATAAAACAATTTAAATTTATATATTTAATTTCGGTTATAGTTTATTTAATTTCAATCAACGGAAATGTTTTTAGTGGTTTTAGCTAGTTTAAATGGCCTGGGCTGGGAAACACTCAGTGCTTGGGTGTAATGCATCTGTTCGGCCACAGAACGGCAGCTCATCAGTGTCTCAGCAGAACATCTGAGCTGAAGTCTCATATCTCGTCTCGGACACCAGAGTAAACCTGTTTTAACCTGTGACACAAAAGACTGACATTAACACACACACTCACACACACATCTGGTCAGCTATCCTTGTGGGGACTCTCCATAGGCGTAATGGTTTTTATACTGTACAGACCGTATAGTCTATTGCCCTACACCAACCCTACACCTAAACCTACCCCTCACAGGAGACTTTCTGCTATTTCAGATTTTCAAAAAACTTAATTCTATATGATTTATAAGCTTTTGTACCCGTGGGGACCACAATTTAGGTCCCCACTGTGACACGAGTCCCCATGAGTCTGTGTGTAGTCAGTTTTAAGTCCCCACCAGGATATATAAACACACACACACACACACACCACACACCCACACACACACACACACACACACACACACACACACAGCCAACACACACACACACACCCTCGACACCACACAGGTGTTTTTGTGGCTAAGGTGGTTGTTGCTTTAAAATCATTCCCAACACTCCCAATCCTGACAAAAGCAGAACTAAATCACATAACACACTCTCACTGTGTGTGTGTGTGTGTGAGTGATTGAACGTGTGTGTGCGTGTGTGTGTGTGAGAAAGAGAGTGTGAGTGTGTGTGTGAGTGTGTTTGTGTGTGTGTGCGTGAGTGAGTGTGCGTGCGTGCGTGCGTGTGAGTGAGTGAGGAGAGAGAGTGTGTGTGTGAGTGAGTGGAGTAGTGAGTGTGCGCGCGTGAGTGCGTGTGCGTGCGATGTGTGCGAGCGTGAGTTATGTGCTTGCGTGCGTGCGTGGTGAGTGAGTGAGTGAGTGAGTGTGTGTGTGTGTGTGTGTTTTTTGTGTGTGTTTGTGTGTGTGTGTGAGCGAGAGTGTGTGTGCGTGTGTGGGAGTGAGTGAGTCAGGACAGTGTGTGTGTGTGTGGAGTACTAATAGTGTAGTGATTGAGGCGTGAGGGAGTGTTTGTGCTTGCGTGGGGTGAGTGATGTGAAGAGGAGTGTGTTGTGCGTGTGGGGTGAGGAGTGAGTCAGTGTGTTTTTTTGTGTGTTTGTGTGTGTGTTTGTGTGCGTGCGTGCGTGCGTGTGTGGTGTGAGTGAGTGCGTGTTTGTGTGGGTGAGTGAGTGAGAGAGAGTGTGTGTGTGTGTGTGTGTAGTGAGTTAGTGCGTGAGTGTGTGTGGTGTGTGTGATGTGTGTGTGTGTGTGTGTGTGTGAGAGATCGAGAGTGTGTGTGTGTGTGTTGTGAGGTGTGTTTTGGTGTGTGTTTGTTGTGAGAAGAGCGCGGAGTGTGTGTGTGTGTGTTTGAGTGTGGTGTTGTGAAGAGAAGAGAGTGGTGTGTGTTGTTGTTTGTTGTGTTGTGTTGTGTTGTGTTGAGTTGTGTTGTGTTGTGTTGTGTGTGTGTGTGGGTGTGTTGTGTGGTGTGTGTGTGTGTGTGCGAGAGAGAGTGTGGGTGTGTGTGTGTGTGAGTGAGTGAGTCAGTCGAGTGGTGTGGTGTGTGTGTGTGTGTGTTAAGAGAGAGAGAGTGTGTGTTGTGTGTGTGTGTGAGAGAGAGAGAAATATCTGAGTGTGTGTGTGAGTGAGTGTGTGTGAGTGAGAGAGAGAGAGTGTGCGTGTGTGTGGGTGTGTGTGTTTGTGTGAGTGAGTTAGTCAGGGGTGGATTTAGTGATTTGGGGCCCCAGGCAAAATATAGGAATGGGCCCCTATACATTTGCACACATTTACAACCGTGAGGTGTCCTTTCATGTTGCTGCTCATTAGTTGTGTCTAATCTTGTTTAGATTTTTCATGTACAGTTATAACTAAAGTATTCTTTATGTTGTAATCCCTTGTTTCACATTACATGTTAATATAAGTAGAGTAGGTTGGACACTAGGTGGTGCGTTGGGGTCATTTGCACTATGCAATCGTCTACACAACGCAAGGGTTGTCTAATTCTAAACTTTAAGAAAATATACATTTATTTTTATTATTTTAATTGACATTATTAACTATTTAATTACCTAAGTTTTTTTTCCTTTTAAATTTTTCTGGATTCAGTTTTTTTTTTTTTCGTTTTAATTTTTCTGGATGATTATATTACATTTTAACAAAAAAAACATGTATAATTAATTAAAATCATGAAACTTGTTTAATTTAACAGCAATTTAGGCCTTTTAAAAGTTTAACAAAAATTACATTCTTAGGGCCCAAATTCTGTGCTTTCCATTTTAATTGTTCTGTATTCCATTTTAATCGTTTAATCAAAAACATATCTAATTAATTGAATTCATAAAAACAACTTAATTTATTAATTTGTATAGGGCCCTATGAAATGTTAATTTTATTTACTTATTTTTTAGAAATTGTGTTGTGTATTTTCATTTTTCTGGTAATCAAATGAAGGCAAAAACATGAATCTATCTTATATTCCAATGAAAATTAAACTACACAACAGAAGTTTACGGTGTAACGAGCAATGTCACGGAATTCGTCAAATATTGAATGAACAAATCAAATGCAATTCAGTGCACTTCAATCAAACCGCGATATGGACTAGTGTATGTGAATATTAAATGGCAAAAATACTATTTAGCTACTACAGACGACAACCGTGAGCGTTGCAGGTGCTTAAATAGCAAACGAAACGCGTGTCTGCGCCATTCATTCCGTCACATTCCGCGTTACACAGTGAATTCAGTTTTTATGAATAGATTCCGGGATTCCATCCCCATTTTCTACATCGCCCTACTTTTGCTAAGAAGCACGTTCAACGCGGACGCACAGACGGTTGTCGTGGTAATGAACACCAGAGCAACCACTTGTGCGTCCGCACTGAACGCACATCTCGCATATAAAAAGTATTTTAGGGGGCCCTTGGCTTTTGGGCCCAAGGCGGTAGCCTACCTTTGCCTAATGGTTAAGTCCGCCTCTGAGTGAGTGTGTGTATTTGTGAGTGTTTGTGATGTGGTGTGGTGGTGTGTGTGAGATTGTTTTGGTGAGTGAGGTTGAGTGTGTGTGTGTGTGTGTTGTGTGTGTGTTTGTGTGTGTTTGTGTGTGTGTGTGGGCGTGTGTGTGAGTGCGTGTGTGTGTGTTTGTGTGTGTGTGTGTGTGTATTTGTGAGTGTGTGTGTTGTGGTGTGTGTGAGTTGAGTGAGTGATGTTGTGTGTTTGTGAGTGTGGTGAGTGAGTGAGTTGAGTTTTTGGGATGAATTGTGTGTGAGTGTGAGTGTGTGTGTGGTGTGTGAGTGTGGGTGGGTGTGGGGGGGGGTGTGTGTGAGTGTTTGTGAGTGTGTGTGTGTGATGAATGAAATTGTGTGTGTGTGTGAGTGTTGAGTGTGTGTGTGTGTGTGTGGGTGTTGTGGGTGTGTGTGTGTGTGTGTGAGTGCGCGTGGTGGTGTTGAGTGAGTGATGATTGTGTGTGTTTATTTGTGAGTGTGTGTGTGTGTGTTGGTGTGTTGTGTGATTGTGGTTGTGTGTACTGGTTTATATACTCCTGGTGGGGACTTAAACGCTGAATCCACAAGACTCATGGGGACTCGTGCACGGATGGGGGACCTAAATTGTGGTCCCCCAGGGTACAAAAGCTTATAAATCGTACATAGGAAGTTTTTGAAAATCGAAAAGCAGAAATTTCCTTGGAGGGGTATGTTTAGGGAGTAGGGTTGTTTAGGCAATAGAAAATAGGTCTGTACGTATAAAAACCAGTACGCCTATGTAGAGTCCCCACAGGATATTGGACCATACATTGTGTGCTGAAGCTTCCGTGGAGTAGGATGTGATTGTGCGAGTAGTCCGAGTGTGTGTGTGTTGTGTTGCTGCGGGTGTAGGTGAGCGGGAGAGTGTGGTGTGTACATACATTTCAGATAGGTTAAGAGGCCGATTAATTTGTTTTTATATTGGTGTATATTAGGACACACACACATGCTGTTGTAAGAGGTTGAACACTTAGGATGCCCAAAAATGGCTAACGGCTAGGCAAAATTACTGTCTTTGTCCTCTACATAGTCAGACTGTGCACGCCTTGTTCCATAGAATTTGTAACAGTATATAACTGCATCTATAATAGTACGTCCTTGTAGTTTTTTCTCTCTAAGTGACTTAATAAATTGTTTAAATGTGAGAGTGTGTGTGGTGAGTGTGTGTGTGTGTGTGTGTTTTTTGTGTGTGAGTGGGTGTGTGTGTGTTATTTGAGTGTTTTTTGTGTGGTGTTTGTGTGTGTGTGTGTGTGTGTGCATGGACTGTATGGAAATAACATTAAATATGTACAATTTAGAAGTCTAGTTTCATGATTCTTTAAAATTTCAGTAGATTAAATGATCTTAGAGTTTAATGCATTTACTATGAACCAGTTAAATCATTTAAAAAATTTGATTCAAAACTCTGATCAGGGTTATTACAGTAACTAAAACTAAAACCATAAATAAACATTTTCTTAACTTGAAATAAAAATAAATGTTAACCGAAATAAAATACTAAATAAAATACACAACATAAAAAACTTGACAAAACATGATCTAGACATATAAAAAAATCTAATGTAAAATAAAAGTAATGCAAACTAGACAGTAAAAAACAGTAATATTATCTTGATACTACAACAACTATAACTCTGATTCAGTTATTAGACTTTTTATGAAAAATTGAATTTTTTTTTTGTTTTATTTTTAAAATGTGGTGTTATATTGATTAAAAAATAATGAAAGTGTGGAAAACATGACTTGATAATGTTTATATATAGATTGTACTGTATTATATATTTTGGACCTACAGTATTTGACTGTTTGGTTAAAATGAGCTGAAAATCAGTTTATCCCTTGGTTTTTTTTACAATTAGCATTTCTGATTTTACCCATATTTATTTATTATTTTAGTCATTTAGCAGACGCTTTTATCCAAAGCGACTTACAAATGAGGACAATAAAAGCAGTCAAAACTAACAAAAGAGCAACAATATATAAGTGCAAATGACAAGTCTCGTTTAGCCTAACACAGTACACGTAGCAAGGTGTGTATATACATATATATATCTGTACATACACACCACACACACACACATATATACATATAACTCTATTAAATTTATAGTATATATAATTACCCACTACACAATACATACATACATACATACATACAAACAAACACACACATAACAAACACATTTCTTGAAGATGGTTAAGGACTCAGCTGCTGGGATTGATTTGGGCAGGTCATTCCACCAGGAGGGAACAGTTAATGAAAAAGTCTGTGAATTTGTGCCTCTTTGAGATGACACAATAATACGACGTTTACTTGCAGAACGCAAGCTTCTAGAGGTACATAACTCTGAAGTAATGAATTTAGGTAAATGGTTGCAGAGCCAGTGGTGGTTTTGTAGGCAAACATCATTGCCTTGAATTTTATGCGAGCTGCTACTGGTAGCCAGTGCAAATTGATATTCAGAGGTGTGATGTGCGTTTTTTTCGGCTCATTAATGATTAATCTTGCTGCGGCATTTTGGATTAATTGTAGAGGTTTGATAGAAGTGGCTGGAAGACCTGCCAAGAGAGCATTGCAATAGTCCAGCCTGGACAGAACAAGAGCTTGAGCAAGGAGTTGTGTTGCATGTTCTGAAAGAAAGGGCCTGATATCTTCCTGATGTTGTATAAAGCAAATCTGCAGGACCGTGCAGTTTTAGCAATGTGGTCTGAGAAATTCGGCTTATCATCAATCACAACTTCAAGGTTTCTAGCTGTTTTTGAATGAGTTATGTTTGATGAGCCTAACTGGATGTTGAAATTTTGATAAAGTGTTTGGTTTGTTGAAACCATAAGCAGTTCTGTCTTGGCAAGGTTGAGTTGAAGGTGATGGTCCTTCATCCAGCAAGAAATGTCTGTTAGACAAGCTTGAGATGCGAGCAGCTATCGTCGGATCATCAGGATGGAATGAGAGGTAGAGTTTGAGTGTCATCAGCATAGCAGTGATATGAACAGTTATGTTTCTGAATGACAGAGCCTAGTGATGACATGTGGACATAGAAGAGAAGTGGTCCAAGAACTGAGACTTGAGGCACCCCAGTAGTTAGATGTTGTGGTTTGGACACCTCACCTCTCCAAGATACCTGGAAGGACCTATCTGAGAGGTAAGACTCACCACTGGTGTGCAGTTCCTGAGATGCCATTTTCCAATAGGGTTGACAGGAGAATCTGGTGGTTCACCGTATCTGCAGCAGACAGATCCAGCAAAATAAGTATAGAAGATTTGGAAGCCGCTCTTGCCAGTCTTAGAGATTCAATAACTGAAAGCAAGGCAGTCTCGTTCGAATGTCCACTTCTAAAGCCAGATTGGTTGCTGTCCAGGAGATTGTTCTGTGTGAGAAAGACAGAGACTTGGTTGAACACAGCTCGTTCAAGTGTTTTTGCAATGAAAGGTATAATGGAATCCGGTCTGTAGTTCTCTAAAAGAGATGGGTTAAGAGTGGGTTTCTTAGTGGGGTTATACTAGCCTGTCTAAATGCTGAGGGGAAAACTCCAGTGTGAAGGGATGTGTTAATGATGTGAGTGAGTGCAGGTACAACTACAGGTGAAATGGCTTGAAGGAGATGAGATGGTATAGGATCAAGCGGACAAGTAGTAGGATGATTGGAAAGGATGAGTTTAGAGAGTTCTGCCTCAGAGAGTGAAGAGAAGGATGTGTGTATGTTTGCTGGTAAGATGTGCTTTACAGATTGTGGTGTGGAAAATTGTGCTCTGATGTTTTTAATTTTATTAATGAAGAATGTGGCATATTCGTCAGCTGTTAGAGTTGATGAAGGGGGGAGGAGGAGGACAAAGGAGCGAGGAAAATATTTTAAAGAGAATGCTAGAGTTAGACAAATTGTTAATTTTGTTGTGATAGTATGTCCTTTAAGCAGTGGAGACATTAGCACAGAATGAAGAGAGGAGTGATCGATATACATTAAGGTCCAGTAGGATTTTGTATTTATGGCCAATACTCTGTTCTGCAGCTTCTGAGCTTCAAGGCAGGCAGCAATGCAAGTTTATTTGTATAGCACATTTCATACACGATGGTAATTCAAATTGCTTTACATAAAATAAAATAAAAACAATAATCACAACATTAAAACAAGGAATTTAAAAACTTTGAAAGTTATTTAAAAAAAATTGATTTAAGAGGTTTAAAATAAATTTAAAAAAACGATTATACATAAAATACAGTGCAATCAATTCGGACATCGCACAGTGCTCATTCAATAAATGCCCAGCTAAACAGATGAGTTTTGAGTCTTCATTTAAATGTGACTAATGTTTTAGCAAATCTGATCTCTTCTGGAAGCTGATTCCAACTGCTGGTGGCATGATAACTAAAAGCACATTCCCCTTGTTTTGTGTGAACCCGTGGTATTTCTAACTGACTCGATCCTAAATGATCTGAGTGGTCTGTTAGGTTTTATATTCAGTGAGCATATCTGCTATGTTTTTAGGTCCTAGGCCATTGAGTGATTATAAACGAGTAAAAGTACTTTAAAAGCAATCCTAAATATAACTGGAAGCCAGAGTAAGGACCCGAGGACTGGTGTAATATGCTCATATTTTCTGGTTCTAGTCAGAATCCTGGCAGCAGCATTCTGGATGAGCTGCAGCTTTCTAATGGTCTTCTTGGGAAGGCCGGTTAGGAGACCATTACAATAGTCCACCCTTCTGGTGATAAAGGCATGAACAAGTTTCTCCAAGTCTTGACTGGAAACAAAACCTCTAATTCTTGCAATGTTTTTGAGATGATAGTATGCTGATTTAGTTACAGCTTTGACATGACTACTGAAACTAAGGTCTGTCTCCAGAATCACACCAAGATTCCTGACTTGATTTTTAGTTGTTAGACCCCTAGAGTCAAGGTATGCATTCACCTTGTGAACTTCATCTTTGTTTCCAAATGCAATGACTTCGTTTTTTTCTTTTTTTTTTAACTGAAGAAAGTTCTCGCACATCCCACTGTTAATTTCATCAATGCATTGGCAAAGGAAGTCAATGGGGCTGTAGTCATTAGGAGATAAGGCTAGGTAAATCTGGGTACCATCAGCATAGCTGTGATAGGCAATTCGCTTCTTTCTCATTATTTGACTTAGTGGGAGCATATACAGGCTAAACAAGAGTGGTGCAAAAATTGAGCCTTGTGGGACTCCGCATGTCATGGACAAAAAAAACCCCGTTTCCACTTACCCTTTTTTTTAAAAAATGCTCTCCTATACTCACATAATAACTTCTCTCTTCTAAGTATGACCTGAACCATTTACCATCCCAGAAAGCCCGACCCAGGTTTCCAGTCTCTCTAGTAGTATGTTATGATCGACAGTATCACACGCAGCACTGAGATCTAGTAGTACCAGCACTGATATTTTGCCATATTCAGAATTTAAGCGAATATCATTTATTATCTTAATGAGTGCTGTCTCTGTGCTGTGATGTGGTCGAAAACCAGATTGAAAATTGTCCAGGTATCCATTTGAGTTTAAGTATTTGTTCAGCTGATTAAAGACTACCTTTTCAATAATCTTTCCTATAAAAGGAAGATTTGATATTGGTCTATAGTTGCTCAATATGGTGTTATCAAGATTGCTCTTTTTCTGAAGGGGTTTAACAACTGCAGTTTTCCGGGAGTTTGGAAAAGTCCCAGAAAGAAGTGGGGCGTTCACCACTTCTAAGAGATCTGCTTCCAAACAGTTAAGCACCCGTTTGAAAAAATATGTGGGAAGTGTGTAAAGATAGCAGGCTGACGATTTAAGGTGCTGTACTATTTCATCCAAAATTTTGCTATCAATTTCTTCAAAAACAGACATAGTATCATCTTTTTGGTATTGTGGTCGAATCTTTCTGACCTCTGCATAACTTTGGGATGTGCTAATCGCCTTCCTGATAATATTGATCTTCTCAGAAAAGAAGGAACAACGCATGCAATTTGCTGTTGGAGGACATTCAACTGGCCATCTGAATTTGATGGGTTTGTCAGTCTCTCAACAGTAGCAAAAAGAGTGCAGGTGTTGTTTAAGTTACTGTTTGTAAGGTTTGAGAAGAATGACTGTCTAACTTTGCCTAGTTCCACATTGAAAGTACGAAGGCTGTCTTTATTTATGCTATAGTGTATTTCAAGTTTCGTTTTCCGCCACATCCGCTCAGCTTTTCTGTATTGTCTTTTCATACTCTGTACTGCTTTTGATTTTCTCCAAGGTGATTTTTGTCTGCCAGTCTTCTTACTGACTTTTAGAGGAGCAATATCATCAGTGACATTCTTTTGAGTTAAAGGATTCAAGGAGAAGATCAACAGAGTCTGCTGAAATGCTTGGTGTTAAAGATATAGCTTCCATAAATAGCACACTAGTGTTTTTCGTTAATGCATCTCTTTCTGACAGACAGATCTACAGTAGATTTAGTGGTAACAGAGATCAATATATCAAGAAAATACAGAAGTGATCAGATAGTGCTACGTCCTTAATAACAATGGATTAAATGTTTAGACCTCTACTGATGAGTAAATCTAGTGTATGTCCCCGATTGTGTGTGGGTTCATTCACATGCTGAATCAGGTCAAAAGTATTTAAACAGTTATAATTTCTTTTGTAGTTTTGTTTTCTGCATTATCTATGTGATTATTAAAATCCCCTGCAATAGCAAAAAAGTCAAACTCTGAGGAAATCATTGATAGAATTTCTGTGAACTCTTCAACAATGGCTGGAGAGTATTTTGGAGGCCTGTGAATAATGATAAACAGAATGTGTGGTGCACCTTTCAACACATTCCCTAGATATTCAAAAGACAAGTACTGACTAAATGACACTTGCTTGCATTGATAGAGATCTTTAAATAGAGCAGCTACACCTCCCCCTCTCCTAACAGTCCTGCAAACACTCATGAAAGTGCAGTTAGGAGGGGCTGTTTCATTGAGGACCGTTGCACTGCAGCTGTCTTCTAGCCATGTTTCATTTAGAAACATAAAATCCATTGTTTGTGGTTATTAAGTCATTGATTAGAAATGATTATTTTTTTAGTGAGCGAATGTTTAAAAATGCTAACTTTATGGCATTGGTTTTTGTCTCAACAGCAATATTAGTTTGATGCCCAACATGCTGCAGATTAGATGAGTCAGCTGTATGGTTTGAGAAGGCCTTAGACTTTCTATCATGTGATGAAACAGAAATAGAGAAAACTACAGGCACACTGGGCTCCCGCTTGTTCTGTAAACATTTGTGAATGTTGCTGCTATTATAGCGGGGACCCGACACATACAGTGAGATCTGTTATAGTTGTTTTTTTTGGTGTCACCTACAAGTAGATGGAGGTTTTGGGCCCTGGCGTTGTGGCAGCGGCCTGAGAGCTCTCACAGGAGGAGGAAGACGATCTGGGCCCACAGGCTTTGGTGGTTGTGGGGCCCGCCGTTTTTTTGTTGATATCTGGGGGCTTGCAGCGAATGAGTGGGAGAGTTTGGTCCCAGCATACACTAGTTCATCCATTTTCTGTGAGAAGCTTAGAAGTGGAGAGGTTGGAGAGAGGGATAATGTGTCTGGTGAGCGGGGCTGTGGCTCTGGTGTTTCCGGTGGTTGAAATATGTTGTCCTGGCTTCCCTGGGTGTTTTCCAGAAAGTCGTTCTTGGGTGCTGAGTCTTGGAGCTGTTTTGATACGTCACAGTCTGTCTGTGATGTGCTCTGTGGGCAGGGCTCAGCCGTGATGTGTCCATGAGCAGGGCTTGTTGTGGCTGCATGGTGTTATCAATGTCCTTGTGGGATGTGTCAACCACACGATGACTCAGAAACTGATATGAAGTCCTGTCGTCACTCATACTCAGTCCAGGTGTGTGTGTGCCATTTAGGTTGAGTAGTTTGGCACACACTACTGAAGGATGACGAATGGAGAAGTAGATGTTGTCCTTTAGCACTCTTGCACCAAGTTTGTTTGGGTGGAGGCCGTCCAGTTTAAACAGTTGTCTATGGCCCAAGAAAAGATTGAAGTTGTTGATTAAATTGACTCCTTTTAAGCTGCAGATTATTTGTAACCATGTGTCCAGCCCAAGCAAACGTGAAAACATATTAGTTCCTCTTGCTGAGAGTGGCCCACTGATGAACGACTGAAATTTAAGTCTTCGAAGTGTTTCAAAGAATTCACTGAAGTCCTTAAGGAGTTCTGACTGCTCTTTCCGAATATCATTCTTCCCCCGTGATGTTGTATGACAAGTTCGGTAGGACGCGCACAGATAATTAACAACGGGCCAGTTCATCATCATAATTACACATCTAATCCCAACTCAGCTCAAGAGAGAACCGCTATAATAATCAAAGCAGCCTTACCCCGCTATTGTTATTAATTTGTTAATACTTGCTTATTCACACTATTGTTTACAGTGCCAATGAATATAACAAAAAAGCATAACAAAAACAAAACATGAATGAGAAGAATGTGTGTGTTTTGGAGTGATGGAAGCTGGGTAAAGCAGAGTAACAGTGTGGGAGAAGCTAAAATCGAGAGATGAGAAGAATTGCACAGGTGGAGACAATAGAGAGGTACAAAAGCTCTCTCAATGGCAGCCCTTTGACTTTATTCTTCTCAATATGAGCTTCTTGATATCGAACAAATTTCATTTTTTACTAGTTAAAATGGTTCATTCTTGATATCAGGAATGAGATTCACTAGTAACGATTGCCTATTTTTTGATATCTCAACTAACAACACTTTCCACTATTAACAATGTTAATTCTTGATATCACAATTACATTTCCACAAGTAAAAACTGTAATTCGTTATATCTGTAATTGTATTTTCACTAGTTAAAATGCTAATTATTGTCACCATAGGCTGCCATTCAAATTCAGTTGTTGATATCAAGAATTGATTTCTTACTAGTTGAAATGACAATTTCACTTTATCAGAAATACAATTCTTACTAGTATAAACCTTTATTTTTTGATATCAGTAATCACATGGTTACTAGTATGGATGTTTCTTCTTGATATCAACAATTTAATTGTCACTAGTGACGATGTTAGTTTCTGATATCATGAATGTGATTGTTACTAGTAAGAAAGCCATTTTAGATATCAGAAATTACCCTCCCAATTGTTGATATCAGAAATACATTTTCAGATATCAGAAATGAACATTGTCACTAGTGACAATTAAATTGTTGATATCAAGAATTAACATTTTAACTAGTGAAAATTTAGTTGTTGATATCAAGAATTAACATATTTACTAGTGAAAATTTAATTGTTGATATCAAAAATTTTATTTCTACTAGTAAGAAATACAAAGCTGATATGTGCGTTTAGTTTTGTTACTAGTAAGAAATGCATTTTTGATATCTGTAATATTTTTGTCGCCCTTTTAACCTTTAATTCTTGATATCAACAATTTAATAGTTGATATTAGGAATCACATTTCCACTAGTACCGACACAAATTCTTGATATCAAAAATGACGTCATCACTCGCAGAAATACGTTTATCATATCAAAAATGAAATTACAACTAGTANACACACACACATGACATTTAAAAAAAAAATCATATATGTATTTCAAAATGTCAATAATTCAAATATACAGTACAGTAAAAGAATACAGTAAAGAAAACTGCACTCCTCAGATTTCCTGGGGTCTTTAACAATCAATCTGTTAGAAACCAAAGCCCATATTTAAAATCTGAGGCTCATCTAATGTTTCATAGGCTCACTTCACAACTTCCAAAAAGAGCTGACCTATACAAGTGCCTTCTAACCTGACAAACTGCTCTAATGTTCATTGAATTATTCATTACAGACCATTTAATACAGCAGGGGCATCCTTTAAATAAAGGCTCGGGAATCATACACGCCTGGTCAGCATTTTCAAGTCTGAGATCCAAAGTTCTCTGAGCTTTAACGCACTAGTAGTTTAGTAATCATGTGGGTTAGAGAGGAGAGCTTGCTGCACACTTCCAAACAGATCTCGGTCCCTAAACATCCACTGTTAGAGCCCCCTCCTCTTTCTGTAACTCCCTCCCCTCCCCTCCTCCACTTCCCTTCTCACCCTCCTTTCAGTCTTTTGGGAGTTTTCCCGCTCTGCCGGGGCAGAAGGCCTTTGGAGGGAGAGAAAAGAAGAGAAAAGCAAAGGAAAGAAAGAAAGAAAGAGGACAGCAGAGCTCCAGCAGTGGAGAGGAATTCGAATAATTCCCGTTTGATTACTCAAAGATCCAGGGAAGGACCGGATTCCTTCACTTCAGTTTATGTTGGAAATGATGGAGAGTTTAGTCTTAAGAACCAAACCATCAAAAAATAGATCCTAACACCGTCTCTGGTTACAATAAACACAGACTGATTCCTGTGTGGAGTTAAAATATAAAACTCTGTTATGAAGGCGAAACAATGTAGCAGTAGATAAAGAAACAAAAGACGGGTTCATCCATTCAAAGGATATTAAATACAACGTCCTTTCTTAACAGACAGATCCTGAACTCTGGCAGAGCACATTTGGGCTCTTTTTGGCTCGGTTTAATGTAAGTGTGGGTAACTCTGTATCCTGGACCGGACGGATGTCCTGCAGACGGGATTGGGAACTGCAGCTGTACATTGTTGTCGGTTTCCCATGCATCCTCTCCTTAAACCCGCGTGCTTTGTGCATTTGCCTGAGGGACTAAACTCTTTCCCGTTATTTTTGTTACATATAATCATAAGAATATAAAAGGAGCAGCGCATAGTCAGATATTGGGTAATATTGAGAAAACGCCCATCTGGCATTCACATGGACACGGAGTCATCATTCACTCTTACTGTAAAACACAATGGCTGAATCCAATTTATGACATTGTTTTAGACATATTACGGGTTGAGGTGGTCGCTTTGACTGTGAATAGCTCATGTACCAAGTGAAACCAGAATTATTATGGCAAGCCCTTTTGACTTTTATTCATTCTCAGGATATGAGTTCTTGATATCAACAATTCAATTTTTACTAGTTAAAATGTTCATTCTTGATATCAGGAATTAGATTTCTACTAGTAACAATTGCTATTTTTGATATCAGCAACTACATTTCCACTAGTAACAATGTTAATTCTTGATATCAACAATTACTTTTCAACTAGTAAAAACTATAATTCTTGATATCTGTAATTGTATTTTCACTAGTTAAAAGTCACCATAGGCTGCCATTCAAAATCAATTGTTGATATCAAGAACTGATTTCTTACTAGTTGAAACTCCAATTTCACATATCAGAAATACAATTCTTACTAGTAAAAACCTTTATTTTTGATATCAGTAATCACATGGTTACTAGTACGGATGTTTCTTCTTGATATCAACAATTTAATTGTCACTAGTGACGATGTTAGTTTCTGATATCATGAATGTGATTGTTACTAAAACAAAAGCCATTTTAGATATCAGAAATTACCCTCCCAATTGTTGATATCAGAAATACATTTTCAGATATCAGAAATGAACATTGTCACTAGTGACAATTAAATTGTTGATATCAAGAATTAACATTTCAACTAGTGACAATTAATTATTGATATCAAGAAGTCACATTGTTACTAGTAAAAATGTAATTGTTGATATCAAAAATTGTATTTCTACTAGTAAGAAATACAAAGCTGATATGTGCGTTTAGAATTGTAACTAGTAAGAAATGCATTTTTGATATCTGTAATAGTTTTGTCGCCCTTTTAACATTTAAACATATGAATTGTTGATATCAGGAATTACATTTCCACTAGTAACAACACGAATTCTTGATATCAAAAATGACGTCATCACTCACAGAAATACGTTAGAAAGAGACGTATTGGATTGTCAGGTGAGGTTTAAAAATAGAGTTCGTAAGGAGCTGAGAAGAGGCTGCCAGCTGAGATCTGATGCAGCCGCTGACCTTTACCGATGCCTCAGGGAGAACCAAATTACCAAACTGGAATTCAGAAAGTGGAAGGAAAAAATACCATATTTGCAAGATTAATGACCTACAACAAAAGAGTGGAATGGAACTGTCTGGGTGTGTGGAAATGAAGCCCAGCCTGTGCGCCTGAGTGCGTCTTGTTATTTTTGCATGCCGGTAAAGACTTGTAAAGTGCTGACAGAAAGTACGCAGGTCAGCAGTAGCATGATCTGTAATTCAGTTTGGATGGTGACTGGGGTTATGCAGCGATTAAGGTGACTCCCATCAGACTGGATGGAAGAGCGAGTCGCCACTGCCCGAATCGATCAGCAAGGGTAGTTATAAAAAGGACAAATACCTGCAGCACACGGCTCATCCACTGGAAGCTGTCCTCCTCTGTGGAGTCTGGTCGCTGCTCGGCTACAACCACAATTCTCTCGTCATGCAGGACCGTCACAGAAAATACAGCTATCCTGAAGATAGACATACAGAAAAGAGATTCAGAGCCTGAAAATCCAGCTCCAGACCAACATGTAAAACATCTCAAGCTCAACCTGCGTATGTTAGAACCAGGACGAAATTAAATTGAATACACTATTATAATAAACTAGATTAAATTCCAATAATTATAAAAGTTAAATAATTGTTACAATAATTTCAGTTAAAATTAAAAAACTAATAAAAATAAATTAACAACGTTAATTTACACAAGTAATAATTACACACTCTATTCATTTATACCGAGACTAATTATTAATTAACTATAAGACTATTATAGACCATTACAAGAATCCCCCAATTATAATGATTAATATACATAATTCATAACAAAAGAATAATTTATTAAAGTAATAAGATTACAAAAAAATTTAATGCTTATAAACATTGTAAACACTAACTAATAATGAATAAAGTAAGTAAATTTATTGCAAAAATTTGAAGTAATATTTAAAGTGCAATTATTTGATGGAATCGTCAAATAAAAATGAAAAATGTGCTACAGTGCTATTTAGTATCATTGATTGATTATTATTGGTTTTTGCAAATCTATAATCACTAGATATATTTTTTTTTTATACGTTCAAAGATTATTTTAGTTTCAATTTATTTAGAATTTAAGATTTAGTCATTTTGCTAGCTTTTGTCATTTCATTATGTTTTTTTATGTTAAACATAATATTTTGAAGTTATAATTTATTTTTTGTTATTTTAGTACTTCAATTTAAACTAAACAAAAAAGGCAAAATGTTGCCTTGGAAACTAGTATGTAAAGGTCTAAGAAAGCTGATAAACAAAACCCGAGGTAATTTCACAGAAGCAACTAAAACAGAACAACTCCACCACAACACACAGGGCACACGCCGTCACTCCTGCCGCCTCAGCAGGTGTTGAATCCATTTAATTTGCACTCTGCATGTCCACAGCAAACAAGCTCATGTGCTATATATATCACCCATTCTTTGATGACGAAGAAGAATACGCTCTGTTTGGTTGGTTGTTTTTGTTGTGTTCTCACCTGCCCCTGTACACAAACTTCATGGGCTCCACTGCCAGCGCTGTTGCGACGATATCGTCAGCGTTGTGTCTCCGTCCGCTCACCACCATCAGCCCATCCATCTTTCCAGAGACAAACACCAGCCCACCCGGGCCTATGAAGCCCAGCAGCCCTGTCCGAGTGAAGGGGTACTCGCTGATAGGAGCCCCAGAACTGCTCATGGGGAAAACCTGACAGCAAAACAAAAGCCAAACTTTTAGATAAAACTATCCATTTGTAAATGTAAAACTGTATAAAAATGTGGAAATTCCCTCTAGAATCTTGGCTATGGAGTTACTTCTCACCCATTGAACATTACGGTGAAATGTTCACTGATTGGTTGAAAATGTACATTTTAAATTTAGATTAAACTTTTAGAATTAAAGTACTGTAGCTCAACAGATTTACACTTCGTTAATGACAGAAATCTAGAAAAGTTACCTAAAAATACTTAAGATTTGCTGTACGCCACTGGCCTAGATGATTTGAAACTATTTTATTTAGAGGCTTGTGAAAATTTGTAATTATTTGGCTACCAAACAATTAATGTCTGAACATTTTTTGGCAGCTAAATAGTTTTGGAGGGTGAATACGTTTGTGTCATTTAGTCATATTTATGGCAGTCTATTTCCACCTTTGTGAGGAAAGTCTCACAATTGTAACTTTTTATCTCACAACTGCGAATTCATATCTGACAACTGCGACAATTGCAATTTAATCTCTCACAACTGCAACTTTGTTTCTTATAATTGCAAGAAATGCAACTTTATATCTCACAATTGCGATGTTTTATCACAAAATTGATAATTCAATCAACAAGTCGCAATGCAACTTCCTATCTCAAAAAAATGGACTTTATTTCTCATTGAAATAAAACAATTGCAACTGTTTCTCATAATTGTGAAATTTTATCCCACAAATGCAACTTGCTATCTTACAATTGGGACTTCATATCTCATAGTATGACTTTATATCTCACATTTGTGATTAAATTTTTTATTAATTTCTTAAACGTAATCTCACAATCAACTGTTTTACTTTTTTTACTTTAGGAGAAAACAGGCTTCAGATATCAGACTCTGTGTGAACTGGCCTTGAGAAAATGCTATTTTATTATTTCAGAGCAATTTAACAAACAAGCCAAGGAAAAGACTTTGATTCGGAGCACTTTAGCATCTGTTTGAGCAGAGGTCTGGGGATTCTGGGTAGGAGAATCCGCCTAACTACAGCCAAATCGATCTTGCTCTGATAGGACACAAACCTCAAAGGTGTTTTTTGTCATGCCCGAGAGCCCATAATATGACATTCCCGTGGCGATGGAACACACACACAGCTCTCCGATCTCATCTGTTCGGCAAAGCTGAGGAACTCCCTCTGGTCTGACCACACACATCAGAGCTGCACATACACAACATCAATAAACACATTACGCACTTTATGAAGCAATAAATATAGCACGCAGAGAGAGGCATACACATTACACAATGCTCTCCTTTGATGGCTTTAACACTAAATGTACAAGATTATGTATAAAGCCACATTTGAGCCTTTCTCAGAACCATTCATGCATGTACATATGTGCACCTCCTGGCATCACGGTGCCCACATCCTGTACGGTGAGTACGGAGAGACGCTCCTCTGAGTCCACTCTGATGACACCGTGGCTCAGACCCTGCATAGACAGCACTCCTCGACCCGGTGGCTGGTTACTGTCATCCGTAGGCCTAAATTTGAAATAAAATGCCAGATTAGAGCAATATATTGAATTATTTCACAGTGACTCTAATGCTATGTAAACCTGAATAAGAAGCTGATTGGTCCAACTAGCTCTGATGAAGAAGATGTTGATTGGTTCAACTAGCTCTGATGGACAGCACTAAGCCCCACCCATAAATAATGTCCTCTAAAAGACACCCGTTTGAACTAACAGAGATGTCTGGAAAGGTACAGCAGGCTTCATTTGAGCAAAATACATAAAACAGAGTGTGCCGATGAAGTATGCTGGAAATAATAGCTCTGCTCCAAAACTAGTTCGCTGCCTTGCTGTCTGCACACTGCATAGGGAGCTTCCTTTTAAGGAAGATTACAAGAAACTGATGTGAAACTCACAGTTGGTTCCAACAGTATTTGACTGACTATTTTATTTTTTATATTTAGCAGTATATAATAAAAGTATATTTATAGTTGACCATTCCTGCACAGCATACTGGGTGATTGCACAATATAAAAATTTTTTTTGCTAAAAATTAAGTATCTTAAAAGGCGGAATAATGTTTTTTTTCTAGCAGCCTTTGTGTCGGGTGTGTACATGCTGTTTGACACTTTAAAATGCTGTCTAAGTAGGCAGCTCATTACGTTTTGGAACAGAGCAGAAGTACAAAAAATGTTGGACCATCTAGAGCTGAAGAACTAACGAGGAAGGAAATTATTACCAGAGCGAGAAATATTCTGTGAACCACATAGGCCAAAGCAAATGTGTGTGAAGGGTGAAAAATGAGGTTACGTTTAGTTTGTGTGGTAAATCCACAAATGACGATGACGCCACTTCTTTGATGACAGAAACAGCAGAATTACGTATCGTCAGTCACCTCTGAATCAACTTTTCCCCTCTGACTTCACTAGACAGTGATGTTTTCATCTGTGACACCAGGCTCTTTTATTAGCTTTCAATTCATTTCACTTTTTGTTCAAATTCATACAAGCTGTTCTCATCCTCAAATTTGTTGTGAGAGAGAGAAGGCCTGTAAAAAAAGTCCAGCGATGGAGTTAATCCTGTGGAATGAAAACCATATGCTCTGCGTTCTCTCACAAGTTTGATTCGGTCACAAAGCAAAGATGTCAGGACTATTCAGGGCTGTAATTATGGAGGCAGTCTAAAAAAAACATTATTTTCTTGTAAATGGTTTTGGAAAATTGCATCGAAGACATACACAGACTTCGGTAAAGCTCTCTCGATGAACCATCAACTTCAATCTGTCTGTCTGACCAACAGAAAAATGGTTTGTGTCCATATTTCTGTCATTTTTTCCCATTTTTGGGGGGGGATTATGAAACTTGTAAAAGAGGGACGGAAAGATCTACAAGTTCTGAATGGAAAAGTGAGAGTTTATGAATATGAGCTGAAGTTTCAGGGTGAGTGAATGGTCAATGTGTCAGCACTCCTCCCACCTCCTGATAGCCACGGTAAGGGCTTCAGCTGAGCTGGCACATGGACAGATGACCTCTGGCCGCAGACCTTTACTCTGGAAGACATTGAGGAATGCGTCACACGATGAGATGGACCCTGCAGAGAATGAGAGAGAGAACATGACGTGCTATAACGTGACGCCTGTCTTATATGACATTTAAAACAGTTCTCACCTTTAGACGCATTCTAACACTGTAGGGTACAATGGGAACACAGCTCTTAAAGTGAAAGATAACTAAAAAAAAAAAACACTTGGTTTTTCAAGTTTAGGCTTTCTTGCACCAAAGAGTTTTTCATGACCAGCCTTAGAATTAAATAGACTGTTTTTACTACTGTACCTTTAAGATTTCTATATGTAAATGACTTCTGTTGTGATTGTTCACACTTTAGTCCATCATGATATGCCAAATAACAGAATATATTTGAATATACAGTATAAATCTTCATGCTCTAATGTCATATTTCACTCTAAAAACAAAAGAAAAATTGGAAATGATAAAATCATAAAGAAAATCAAGCCTATTTATATGATAATTAAATGTACTGCATTGTGATGTTGATTTTATTAAATTAAAAACGATTTTATTTAAAACTATCATTATTGTGATAAATACATAAATTAAAGAAATTAAAATGTTCATTGCCATTGCAGTAATGCTAAATTCAACAAATACTACTACAAGCTTTAATTTAAATGATTTAAATGATATTATATATTTTTATATTATTTATTATGCATTGCAGTAATGAGATTTTTCAGTAAGATACTGAAGTGAAATAAATATTATATTTTCTTCAAACTACATTATTTTAATTGTTTCTGCTCAACATTTCTTTTTTTTTTTGTCTTCTTAAGTCTTTTTCCTATTTTCTTTTGGACTGAAATATGCATTTTTGTGAGATTCACCCAAATGTTCTTGGACTAGAAAGAGATCCTTGCATTATAAATGTTCAGCTACACAGCACATCACCTCTTCATCTCAAAAGACCAAGAAAAATCCTGTTTCCCCTCATATGACCCCTTAAAACAGTTTTGCTTCCTGAATATTCAATCAGAAACACATTTACTGTATCTTACTGGCATTTACATTGGCATTTGGATGAAATAGGCGGCAGAAGGAATGTTTTGTCCTTCAGTGTGTCCATTTGTGTATTATGTATCTGTATACATAAGGAAATGGCTTCATCTATCCTGACTCATCTCTTCTGTGAGTTATAATCCCAGAGGCCATATCTGAGTGTATACATTTATATTACACACTTATGAATGATGCTTTTAGCTTGTTTGCCAGGTTACTGGGTGTGTAACTAGCTGCTTAACCCTCTACTTATTTCCTGTCAGAGGAATATTTTAAGAAACACAGGTGTGAGATGAAAGGGGAAGATGGAAGGAGAAAGGAAGAGTTAAAACACTAGCTGAACTCACATGGGTTGGATCCGTCGGCCACCACCAGCATGCGCAGGGAGCTCAGGTTGATGTCTCTCTGATCTCGGTGAGCGACCAGAGCCCAGTGCATATCCCTGGACTTGACACAAGCTACTTTAGCTACACGCAAACACACAGAACCATAAATATTATAAGAATGGCCATATTGGACACATATATAATCAATATCAAATGACACGTCACTTACAGGTGCATCTCAATAAATTAAAAAGTTGTGGAAAAGTTCATTTATTTCAGAAATTCAACTAAAATTGTGCACCTTGTGTATTAATTAAATTCATTGCACACAGACTGAAGTATTTTAAGTCTTTGTTTCTTTTAATTGTGATTATTTTGGCTCATATTTAACAAAAACCTACCAATTCATTATCTCAACAAATTAGACTATGGTGACATTCCAATCATCTAATCAACTCAAAACACATGCAAAGGTTTCATGAGCCTTCAAAATGGTCTCTCAGTTTGGTTCAACAGGCTACACAATCATGGGGAGACTGCTGATCTGACAGTTGTCCAGAAGACAATAATTGACACCCTTCACAAGGAGGGTAAGGCACAAACATTAATTGCCAAAGAAGCTAGCTGTTCACAAAGTGCTGTATCCAAGCATATTCATAGAAAATTGAGTGGAAGGAAAAAGTGTAGAAGAAAAATATGCACAACCAACCGAGAGAACCACATCCTTATGAGGATTGTCAAGCAAAATCAATTCAAGAATTTGAGTGAACTTCACAAGGAATGGATTGAGGCTGGGGTCAAGGCATCAAGAGCACCACACACAGACGTGTCAAGGAACTTGGCTACAGTTGTCGTATTCCTCTTGTTAAGCCACTCCTGAACCAGAGACGTCAGAGGCGTCTTACCTGGGCTACGGAGAAGAAGAACTGGACTGTTGCCCAAAGTCCTCTTTTCAGATGAGAGCAAGTTTGTATTTCATTTGGAAACCAAGGTCCGAGAGTCTGGAGGAAGGGTGGAGAAGCTCAAAGCCCAAGTCGCTTGAAGTCCAGTGTTAAGTTTCCACAGTCTGTGATGATTTGGGGTGCAATTGTCATCTGCGGTGCTGGTCCATTGTGTTTTTTGAAAACCACGTCACTGCACCCGTTTACCAAGAAAACATGCTTCCTTCTGCTGACCAGCTTTTTGAAGATGCTTATTTCTTTTCCAGCAGGATGGGCACCTGCCCACAACTGCCAAAAAGCACCAAAAGTTGGTTAAATGACCATGTGTTGGTGTGCTTGACTAGCCAGCAAACTCACCAGACCTGAAACCCACAGAGAATCTATGGGGTATTGTCAAGAGGAAAATGAGAAACAAGAGATCAAAAAAATGCAGATGAGCTGAAGGCCACTGTCAAGAAACCTGGGCTTCCATACCATTACCTCAGCATGCCACAACTGATCACCCATGCCCGCCGGAAAGTGAAGGCAGAATTAAAAGCAAAAAGGAAGCCAATACCAATAGGAGTATTGAGTACAGTAAAGTACACTGAAACATGACTTTCCAGAAGCAAACAATTCAACTAATATGTTTTTGTGTTTGAGTATATGACAGTTATTCTAATTTGTTGAGCTAGTGAAAGGGTGGTGCCTAGTGGGTTTTTGTTAAAAGGTGAGCCAAATCATTAACAATGAAAGAACCAAAGACTTAAACTACTCAGTCTGTGTGCATTGAATTTATACTCGAGTTTCACAATTTGAGTTGCATTACTGAAATAAATTAACTTTTCCACGACATTCTAATTTATGAGATGCACCTGGACATATGACGAATTCCATGAAAACAGAGCAGATGCAGTTCTGAGGTATATTTCATGAAGCTATCATGATGTACGGGGTCTTAATGAGGATTGACAAATGATTACCGAAAATTTGTCCTGTTTAGGTTCATGAAAAACTGAAAACAGTAAGACTAAGACTCGGAAGTCTATTCACATCAAGTTAAAATTTTTGGCACAAAAAAAATGTATTTTAAGTTTATTTCAAAACAAAACAATGCATACACATTAATCTCTTCACATAAAGTAGAAAATATTGTATTATTTGCTATTGTTATTTTTTATTGTTATATATTATTAAATATATTTTGTTATATATTATTTGCTTATGATTTAGTTTCATGACATTTAGTGATACAGGTAAACATGTGGTGAGAAAAACTGCTCAAGAATACTACATACTTTTGTGTGAAAAAATTTATTTGGCAATATTATATATTTTAGTACGGTTTAAACTTATCTGACTTGGTATAAATAGCTTTGGTGCCAAAAAATTGGATTTTGTGTAAATGGGGTGAAAAAACCCCACTGACTGACAGACCTTTGTATTGACACACTTTCTGGATCCAGGACAGAGGGTTGACCTTCATCAGAGAGTATGGGATGCTGATTACATGCATCATGTTCATGACACTCTGGGGAAACAGGAAGTGACATATTAACACCCTGAATGTGAAACATATGATCTTATGTTCACATAATTTTTTTCAGAAGCATGACTTACAGTTAGAATGCCGTGCCACAAACCCACATCCTTTTTAAAATCCAATACATTCACTATGATTTCAGCTGAAAGACAAAGAGAAGACATATTTACTACATGATTGTCTGAGAAGGGAGATTTAAGGACAATGGACTGACCTAGAGGTATAATGTGGTGTGTGTGTGTTGGACTCACCCTCTGTGTATCCACAAGACTGCGTTAGGGCCTGGCAGTGTGTAAGAAGTGCGATCCGTGTCACCGTCACACCCAAAACACTCCCATCTTTACAGGTCTTATACTGGAAATCAATAAACACGAGAGAGTCATAAATGTCGATCATTAACACAAATATTAACGCATCAAATCCCTTAATAAACACGCTTTGCATGGCAGTTAACGCACTACTGTAAGGATGCATGTCAAAATGACTGGCGATGTCCAGGTCATATTTAAACTTAAAATAAAAATGAGAAATAATACTTTGCATAAAGAAATAAGGATTATTTTTTGGATTATTAAATAGTTTGAAATTTTACCAAAAATTTTCATTACCATAATGCTTCCAGACATTTAACTTTTGAGATCTTTATTCTCATTAGATTGTCATTATTCTAATACATTATTTAATTACAGTAGTAAAATGTTTGTTTTCATTAAAATCAGCATAAATTAGCGGGAGTACAACAAACACTACTACTACTTGCATTTTTTTTCAATGAATATATTTTTTATTTTTTATTATAAATATCAAGAAAATAGGCTTTGATAATTGGGGAAATGTTCTTTATCTTTTTTTTTACTTTTTAATATTAATATATATTTTTTTTCATATTAACAATATAAAAATTAGCTTTTTTGCTTTCCAGTAATGGTAATATGTTGGAAAATGGGCTTTATTGAATAATGTTTCTTATTACTTATAATAAGAATACTTTTTTCATACTCCATAATTAAAAATGAGCTTTTATGAGCGTTATAGTAATGAGAATGAGATTTGAGAGGAAAATGTGCATTATGTCATGAAGATAAATGTTAACAATGCCAATGGTCCTAAAAAGGGCTTTTTTTTTTTTACATAGATACATAGAATATAAATTCTTATTTTTTTCTTTTGCTTTTAGGCGTGATATATTTTCTTCTGGACATGTTCTTCATGCTGTACAGAAAAGGCATACAGTAGAACGGAAAGCAAACATTGGCCCAACACTGGACATCTGACACCCGGCTACTTTGCACAAACTCTCAGATTTCTGGGATCTGGTGAGGAACATTGAGACAGCTCACTCAAAACTGGTTCAATAACATGAGACCAGCCCCACTCCATCAACCAGCATCTCCTACATGAGTCCCGATTCACAATTAAACAAACATTAATCATTTATCATCCATTATCCAGTGACTCTCTAATGGAGGCAGCTGTGCCCTGCATGCTGATAGGAAATATTGATTTCTGGGGCTCGAGACATAGAATATCTACCAATCAGATATCATAAAACAATTAAAGTGGCTGGTGGTGGGTGCAGCATATGGAAAAACAAACCCAGACTGATGGCTTCCATTTCGGGAGAATCTTTGTATGTACAGCCAGTAAAATGATTTGAATAACCTGATATTTCCATAACGGTCATAATTCCATGGGTTAGCTTACCTCTATGTAGGCGGTGTCATTATTTGCATCTTTTATATGAGGGAACCAATCACGTGGCGGCTTGGACAGGTGTTTGGATTCCGTGACGAACCATAGCAGCTTCGGCCATCCTGATGAGTGGGTGGGACCCAACAGAGAGAAAACATGAATATTCATACCATTCTATTAATATTCATGCAGCTTGATGAGTCAACCATGACTATCATTATCATTATTAGTGGTAATTATCTTTCAAAAGAATGATAGTGAGTGATTAGGGTGACTGACTAAATGATGGCTATGTGCTTTGGGATGGGAGTAAGTCCGTCTTTTCTCCGTCTCAGGCTAAATGACTATCCTCTCAGGACTACTTAATCATTACAACAATATCAGTCTCATTACCTCTACATTTTCTATTTATACCCTCTCTCGTCTTACTGCAGCCCAGACAGGGCAAAAAACGCTGACTGCTAGCAGTCTGGCTTAGATAACATCACACGCATGATACGGCCAATCATGCTCCTGATTTTCGCTCGCTGCCCCACACAGACTCTCACTATTTTAGTAATATTTTAAAATGAAATTTATTCCTGTGAAGCAACGCTGAATTTTCAGCTTCATTACTCTCAGTGCCACATGATCCTTCAGAAATAATTCGCAATTTGCCGATTTGGTAATCCACAAACATTTCTTATTACTATCAGTGTTGAAAACAGTTGTGCTGCTTAATATGTTTGTGGAAAGAAACAATTCCTTGATTCCTTTTAAAAGTATTTATTTGAAACAGAAATCTTTTGTAACATCATAAATGTCTTTTTGATCAATTTAATGTATTCTTGCTGAAAAAAAGTATTAATTTCTTAAAAAAAAAAAAAAAATTCCAGATCCCAAAGTTTTAAATGTTAGTGTACAAAGACTCTAATCTGAATGGCTGCTAAATGGGATGTTACAACAACACAAACTGTGATTGGTTGTTTACATGTCAATCAGATGGTCTCTTCCTGTCTAAGTGAGCGGTTCTTAGCCATTTTAAGTTGTAAAATGGACTAGGCTTTATTCTGAAAATCACAAGTCTGTCTATGTGACACTATACATCACTTATATGAAGTTGTGTATAAACAGACTGACCTTTGAACTGTGGTATTTCACCAGTGGGTCCTTTCGGAAGGCCTTTGTGGCAGCGTCATGGGTCAGAGCTACAGTACCCCACAACTGCCCAGGAGAAAGCGATCTGTGACTTCCCTGCATCCGAGTACACACACACACACCACACACACACAGAAATAGGCTAAGACCAGCTAACATCCATCATCAGTACAGCAGCAAAATACACTGCAGGGGAGGTGAAGGCCTACTTATTACAGACAGCACAGAAATTGTTTACCCGTAATACTGCAGTGTGCTTGAATATCTCTTTTATTTTTGATGGAGGAGATTTAAAATCACCTCCACCTGACAAATGTCCATGTCGCCTTTTTTACATAGTAAAATATCAAAAATATTCAAAAAATACCTTGCAAAAAAAATGCACCATGGTTTTTGGATATGACTTTACAAAATGCATTGTGACTATGGGGATACCATGGTACAGGTTTGTTATCAGATACAAACACTATGGTACTTTGAAATATACCATGGTACTTAAAGTTAAAAAACTATGGTAAAACCCAGAGTACCCTTAAAAAAGTACCACAGCACTACCAAGTTTTTTTGTTAACATAATACTACCATTGCTTTTTGAATGCATTTGGAGTATGATTTCAGGATTATGTTTTCAGTACCAAGATATATATTAAAGTACCATGGTACGACTAAGTCTGGTACTATGGTAATATTTTAAGTACCTTGAAGTATCATGTAAATACCATTCAGTACTAAGGTATATATCAAAGTACAATGATATTATCACATTTTTTAACTGAAATGTATGATCTATGGTATGTACATGGTACTCCATCTCCATATATATATCAAACTACCATGATATTACCATGTTTTCTACACATGTATCATGGTACTGTCATGATATTCAACAAAGTACCTATAAATACCATGCAAATACCATGTGAATATGGTATCATTAAATATCATGTATTGGTGATCCTCTAGCTCAAACAGTAAAGCATGACACAAGCCATGCCAAAGTCATGGGTTAAATTCTCAGGGAATGCATGAAATTGCATATTTTGAATGCATGGTAAGTGGCTCTATTTGAAAGTGGCTGCCAAATACATAAATGTAAATGTGAATTTACATCTAAGTATCATTGGACACAATCACTGCACCACAGTTCTTGCACAGTACTTTTCTGTAAGACTTATGCTGTGCTATAAGTCAAAAATGCAGAAAAACACAGCTACTTTTGCACTGGACAGAAGTTTATTGGTTTCCGAAGTGCAATGCATGAGGAAGCCAGAGAATGTTCTGCCAGTTTCCAGGTCCTTTCCTGGAATTTTTGGACAGACGAGGGATCAGACTGACTCTTGCCAAAGCTGCTCTCCTCCTTTACTTCGACCACTAAAATTCAAACATACGTATCTGAGGCAATACTTCAGCCTCAATAGGTCCACGTGGATACATTCACCCTGACATTCCGAAAAGATAACGAATCTCAAAAATAGACAGCAGACCAGAGAATGAGACACTACATTATTTACAAGGCCAAGTTTCCAGAAGGCCTTTGTAACACTTTACCATTAAACATGAATAATATATAAATATTAATATTTTGCACTGTAAAGACTGTCAGGTTGGCACTCGACATTGTGAGTCCATGCTGGGAAGAAGGATTGTGGGTAGGCGTTATGGTGTCAAAAATCGAGACGTGAAGGCTTGAAACCGTGACAGTCATTCATGGTGGTATATTTAGAATCTCACCTTTCGGGTAAGTGGCACTTCGATGGGTACGGGCACCACCTCTGCCAGCAGGCAGCCATAAAAGGCGACCATAAAGGCAGCGGGATCGTTGTTGGGGAACACAAGAGCCACCTGCTCATGAAGTGATAAGAGAGGAAAGGTGTCAGACTTCAAACACAAGCGTATGCTAATCTGAGAGGGACACGATTTAAAACTGAGGCATGCGGCAGGAAATGCCACTCTGTCATTAAAAAAATGTTCTGGGTTCAAAACAAGTTATGCTCTATGTTCAGCATCTGCAGCAGGCTGGCGATTACCACAGACAATCATTTTGACCCGTCCCTCAGAATGTAAAAAAATACAAAATTGCACATACTGTAAGAAGTCTATGGGGCAAAGCATTCCGAAGGGTTTCAATGCAGAAACACACAGAGTTTTGTGTCATTTTGTTGATACAAGTGCTTTAATTAATTCTTTCATAAAAAAAATGTTATTTGAGTTATTAAAGAGATAGTCCACAGTTCCAAACCTGCATGCATTTCTAAACCAAAAAGTTTTCTCAGTGGTAATCGACAGCATGTAGAGGTTTAATAGTATTGAACGTTCCACTAATGAGGTGCTTTACTGAGGTGGTCTGGTAAGAAGTTCTGTCACACTCACCCGGTCTCCTGGTCGGACCATAGGTTCCTGCTTGGTGCCCAGTTTGTGGAGGATGTTGTACGCTACTTTGATGCTCCGAGACCAAAGCTTGCCTGTGCAAAAGAAGTACATGCTAAATAACTGTACTTAAGGGGTCAGTTCACTAAAAGTACCATGCAGTTATCAAATCTCATTTGTGTCCCAGTGCATTCAAATATCATAAAAAATTTTGGGGGGCGGAAAGATTTATAAAAAAATATATATAAAAAAAATTAAAAAAAGGTTTTTGAAAGACTCTCTTTTGCTCATCAAAGCAGAATTTAGTTGACCAAAAATACAGCAAAAACGGTATTTGTTTTTTATTAAAATTATTAAAAAAATCAAAAACTGTTTTCTATTTTAACATTTTAAAATGTAATTTATTCCTGTGATGGCAAAGCTGAATTTTCAGCATCATTACTCCAGTCTTCAGTGTCACGTGATCCTTTATCATTCTAATATGCCGATTTGGTGCTCAAGAAACATTTCTTCTTATCATCAATGTTGAAAACAGTTGTGCTGCTTAATATTTTTGCAGAAACTATGATGAACTGATTCATTCAAAAAAACACACATTACATCATAACATTATAAATACATTGCATCCTTGCTGAAAAAAAAGAATTAATTACTTTAAAAAAAAAATATTAAAAAAATCGAACTGACTGCAAAGTGGAAACATTTTGCACAGTAGTGCAAGTTGCACCAAGTTTGACGTGAATACGAACGAAACGCTATTGGTTGTTGTGTCTCAAAGCCAAACCAAAGATCTGCCAGTTTGAAAATGTGGAAGTGCAAATGAAATTTGAGACCGAGAGGAAGATTTTCAGTGAATAATTAATTCATCTCCCTTTTGTTCCTCACACAAAGCTATCATGACTTCAGAAGACTTTAATATAGGCATGAGTCATATGGAGCACTTTTATGGTGCACGACAAAACTCTAAGATACTCTACATTTAGAAAACTGTAAGTAGGAAAAAGTGAACAGATTCCATAGAATGAAAGGCAAGCAAAGGACAAACATGGATTGGGACCAAATTATTCGAAGTTTAAGCATCTGGATGAGTCACACACAGGGTGTTTCAGCAGTTTATCACCTCTGTCCTGCTGAATTTTTGACCTGCCATTATCAGGATTTAACTCATGGCTATGAAACCCCACTGAAAGCAAAACGGTGCGCGAGATAGCGATCTCGCTCCATGCCTGCGTTCTGTGGAAAATTAATTACTCTTTTGATTTGGGTGAGGTTTTTAACGAGCTGAGGAGGGTGATAGTCTCTGGTGGGTTCTGGGGACGGGTTTGTATGCCACACAAACAGCCATTGCCATTCATTTTCTGGCTCACACTGTAAACCGAGGCAGTGGAGGTTGTCTGTTGGTTGGAGCTTTGAGCGTCTTGATGAGTCAACTGTATGTGTTTGTATGTGTGTGTAAAGATGAAGAAATCATTAAGCTCAGGTGGCTTGATGATCATTTTCAATTTTTAGAAAAAAGAACAGAGGGAATATCAATCCATTACAGACACACACTGCAATCCCTTCCTCACACTCTCACCCGTGATGTGCTGCTGGCAGGATCCTCATTGAGTAAAATCAGCTGAGAGCCTCACACACACACACACACACACACACACACACACACACACACACAGGTTTGTTTTTGTGAAAAGTGGGGACATCCCATAGGCGTAATGGGTTGTTCTATTGTACAGACCGTATATTCTATTGCTCTACACCAACCCTACCCCTAAACCTACCCCTTACAGGAAACTTTGTGCTATTTCAGATTTTCAATACACTCCATTCTGTGTGATTTATAAGCGTTTTGAAAAGTGGGGACATGGGGTAATGTCCTGAAAAGTCACCTTCTCGTTGTAATACCTATGTCATACCTTTGTCATTATACAAATGTATGTCCTCATTTGTCACAAAAACGCATACACACACACAAAAACGCGCACACACACGCGCACGCGCACACACACACACACACAAAACAAGCCCTATAATGATCTCCCTGTCATGACTGAGCATAAATAAACAAGGAGACAAGGTTAATTCTGTTAGCAAAAGATGAACACAAGTATATCAGTATATTCGGTGGCCCCAAAAATATTTAAAAACACACTTAAAAACACCAACGCATTAATACAAAATATTTAAACAAGTGGCATCTGCAAGCAAATTATGCTTTTCTCTACCCAACTTCACTTTTAAACTACCTTTTTTGAAATGTTTGTGAAATGAAATAAAATAAAAAAGTTCATGTATTAAGTATGATTTTAGTGTCCAAATAGTTTTCATCTTAATGTTAAACAATCTTTTATATTATTTGAAATTGGATTACTGTCCTTTTGTGAAATTTTTGACTTGTAAAGTGTTTGTGCTATTTATTTTAAATAAACACATGCTACTTGGTTTGAAAAATAAATAATTATACATATCTAAAAGATAATAATAAAACAAAATAAAATATAGTAATATAATAATAAGATGCTAAATATAAGACATTCATAAATTAAGCATATGACTTAAGTGTCCACATTTTTTTGTTAAGTGTCCAAATTGGGTCACTATATCAGACTACGTGGTCTGTATTAATATTCTTATTAGTAGTCTGACGTATGAGGGAGAAAATATATTATTCTGTTCCAGTATGGTTGCATGTGGATGTTGGTCATTATATGTATGGCTGTAGTTAAATATGGTTATTTTACCATAAGTAAGGACGTAGAGGGGTTTGCCGTTGGTGTCCATGGTGGTCAGGCAGGGCGCTTTGGGTGAGATGGTCCCCCAGCGTTGCAGTGCAGCTTCTAAAGATGGTGGCCAATTAGTGACCACTCCCAGCGGTTCCCCTCGAATAGCGACCATCTGAGCACCCTCCGGCCGTGGCTGGTTGGGGTCGGGCTGCTGGACTGAAGACAGAAGAGGCAAAACATGGTCATTTAGGGGGCAAAAAAATCATCTGTATAGCTGTTTTTGTTAAAATTGTTGAATCACTGGTTCATTTGAATCATCACTAGTGTTAATTTTGTTAACGAAGACTATGACGAAAAATGTTCGTTGACAAGCTTATTTCCCATGACTAAGATGAGACGAAGACGAGACAATAAGGTCAATAAACAATAACTAAGACTATATCAACATGCAATTTCGTTGACGAAATAAGACGAGACTAAAATGTATTCAAAAAGATAAAAACTTTACCAAAAACCTCTTTTTATTTTCGTCAAAAAAGGAGACAAAATGTTATTGCAGACTGCTCTACACGCCTCTACTACGTGAGCTTTCATGAGTGCGGTTGCCAGATATCAAGAGTTCTAATCCCCGAATCAGAGCTTCGCTGTTAAATTCATACATTTTCAGCGCCCTGTGTTTTGCTTATTTTAAGCAATCTGGCAACCATGCGCACACGCTCGCTCCTCATTGCGGAAGCGCTGCCGCAGATGATCTGAAAAACAAACAAGCTGGAGTTTAGCGAACTCTGTTTAGCTGTTTTCATGATGTAGACAGAGAGATTGCATAAATGTTGAGACTTTTAGTCGACTAAAACTTGACTAAAACTAAAATAGGATAAGGTTGACTAAATATGATAAAAACTAACAAGGACATTTTAGCCCGGGACTAAGACTAAGACTAAAATGAAAATAGCTGATAAAATTAACACTAGTCATCACTCATCACTGCTGTTTTTGTGGTCAAGACATATTTAATTAAATTCTGATTTAATTAATTGCTGACCACTTAGTTGATTCAATTGATTGATCGATTCAACCAAATCATTCAAAAGAACCCATTCAAAAGAATGGTTAGTTTGCAAATCAGGTATTGTGTATGTCTGTATGTGTTTGTTTATAAGAATAGCTCTGAAAAGCTCCAAAAAACTCATGCTGAGACAAACACTTACCTTCTAGGAGCTCTTCAAAATCATCAACAAAAAACTCTCGAAGTGGAGGTCGCCTGGGCTGCTTTAACGTGTTTACAAGTTGCTGGATTTTAGCTGAAACACGACTGCTAACTGGGACTCCTAAGGAAGACACACACGTGTTAATGCACAGCAACACACACAAACCTGGAAAAAAACAATTATTATCATTCAAACATGAATCAAATTTCCTGAACGAGCCTATAAACACACACAGACAAGGCTGTCTGGGTTTAAAGGACTGGCCATAAACAGATTAGATGGATGGCTGAATGTGCACAATGAAGATGTTCAACTCCCTGCTGTTGTGTTTACTTCCGTATGCAACACCTCAATTTTCATCTTACCCCAAACAAATCAATTTTACAAACAATATTGATTAATGAATCTGACAGATACAGTCAAATGCGGCCTTCAGAGGCATCCCCAAGAGATCAAATGAAAGAGTAATAATATAAGAGTGGGATCAATGTCCTCAATCACAGCTTCATAACAGAGGATCAAATCAGAGCAGATTTCACAGACTGTCTATCATCTCTAGGGCTTACATACAACTTACAACTACATCAACCATACAGTGGGTACGGAAAGTATTCAGACCCCCTTCAATTTTTCACTCTTTGTTATATTGCAGCCATTTGCTAAAATTTGCAAATTTTTTTCCTCATTAATGTACACACAGCACCCCATATTGACAGAAAAACACAGAATTATTGACATTTTTGCAGATTTATTAAAAAGAAAAACTGAAATATCACATAGTATTTAGTAGAAGCACCCTTTTGATCTAATACAGCCAGAGTCTTTTAGGGAAAGATGCAACAAGTTTTTAACACCTTTATTTGGGGATCCTCTGCCATTCCTCCATGCAGATCCTCTCCAGTTCTGTCAGGTTTGATGGGTAACAGTTGGTGGACAGCATTTTTAGGTCTCTCCAGAGATGCTCAATTTGTTTTTAAGTCAGGGCTCTGGCTGGGCCATTTAAGAGCAGTCACAGAGTTGTTGTGAAGTCACTCCTTTGTTATTTTAGCTGTGTGATTAGGGTCATTGTCTTGTTGGAAGGTAACCTTCGGCCCAGTCTGAGGTCCTGAGCACTCTGGAGAAGGTTTTAGTCCAGGATATCCCTGTACTTGGCCGCATTCATCTTTCCCTCGATTGCAACCAGTCGTCCTGTCCCTGCAGCTGAAAAACACCCCCACAGCATGATGCTGCCACCACCATGCTTCAATGTTGGGACTGTACTGGACAGGTGATGAGCAGTGCCTGGTTTTCTCCACACATACCGCTAGAATTAAGGCCAAAAAGTTCTATATTGGTCTCATCAGACCAGATAATCTTTTTTTCTTAAATTTTTTTGTTTTTCTCCCAAAAAAAAACATCTTGGAGTCATTCAGGTGTTTTTTTTAGCAAACTCCATGTGGGCTTTCATGTGGCTTGCACTGAGGAGGGGCTTCCGTCGGGCCACTCTGCCATATAGCCCTGACTGGTGGAGGGCTGCAGTGTTGGTTGACTTTCTACAACTTTCTCCCTTCTCCCGAATGCATCTCTGGAGCTCAGCCACAGTGATCTTTGGGTTCTTATTTACCTCTCTCACCAAGGCTCTTCCCCCCCTGATAGCTCAGTTTGGCCGGACAGCCAGCTCTAGGAAGGGTTATGGTCGTCCAAAACGTCTTCCATTTAAGGATTATGGAGGCCACTGTGCTCTTAGGAAACCTTAAGTGCAGCAGAAATTTTTTTTGCAACCTTGGCCAGATCTGTGCCTTGCCACAATTCTGGCTCTGAGCTCTTCAGGCAGTTCCTTTAACCTCATGATTCTCATTTGCTCTGACATGCAATGTGAACTGTAAGGTCTTATATAGACAGGTGTGTGGCTTTACTAATCAAGTCCAATCAGTATAATCAAAACACAGCTGGACTCAAATGAAGGTATAGAACCATCTCAAGGATAATCAGAAGAAATAGACAGCACCTGAGTAAATATATGAGTGTCACAGCAAAAGGGTCTGAATACTTAGGACCATGTGCTATTCAGTTTGTCTTTTTTTAAAAATCTGCAAAAATGGCTGTGTGTACATTGAGGAAAAAAATAACTTAAATTATTTTAGCAAATGGCTGCAATATAAAAAAGAGTGAAAAATGTAAGGGGGTCTGAAAACTTTCCGTACACACTGTATATATAAAGCTAAGTAAGTAGATAACATACATGGATTAAATAACTAGTGTTGCTTTTGTATTATTTACATACTATTATAGAATTATTGAATAAGTGTCTTTTATATTTAAGTTTTTTTATTTAATTTTAGTTTTTAATAATTTGTTGATGCTTTTACAATTTCTATAGTTTGGATTTTTCCTTAACTATTCTTTTCAGCTTTAATTTGTGTCCAGCTTTTAGTTTTTGTCATTTAGCATAAACTGCTTTATTGAAGTTAGCTGCAAGCCAACATTTAAAATTAGTTTTCTAGTTTTTTTAAGTGTTTAATTTAATATATACATTTTATTTTATTCCATTTTATTATTATTATATTAATATAATACATCAATGACAAAAAACTATTTATAGTTTAGTAGTTTTAGTTAATGTATTAAAATATTCTGAACATTATAACAACACAAAATTTTAGGTGTACATACTGTAATGCTTTACATATCATGAACTAACAATAACCAATACTCTTGCAACATTTATACCAGCTTCTACCATTGTGTCCTTAACCCCAGGCTGCTGCAGCGGGACTATATGCAAGTTGCTCTGTATCAAACCATCTGCCAAAATAAATAAAGTTAGGGTGGAAGAGAAATGCTAGATGGACTGTCAAAATGATGGAGGAAAATGGTTAATGTAAATCTTTCAAAGCTCATTGTGATTTTTTTAAATGAAAACGTCATTAATGTCTCTAAAACATCACTCGTTTGCTTTCACACACATTCTCATGCCCTCACCATCTCCAGTCTCCATGAGTTCGGCGTTGCCATATTTGGGTGTGGTCCGGGGTACGGTGGACACCTGTGGCCTTGCCACCTGAACGGGATGTTCGGAGGTGTAGGTGGTGACGTCTGGAGGGGCTGAGTGATTCTCTGGGTTTGGGAAGATGAGGAGGAATCACAATGCAAAATGAGAAACTCCAGCTTAAGCTGTTTGGAGAATGGAAAACTGGTGTATAACTGGTCCAAACGGGTCATTCACTGTGTAATATATATTGACCAAAAAATTACCAACATGAACCAGCTATAAACCAGTTAGAAACTTATTTGTTGCAGCGGATGAAGAACTTGGACCAGCTTAAAACCAGCTATCATGGTCCAAAAATTTACATGTGGTTCAAGTTGAGAGCATAACCAGCTTGACCAACCAATGACCAAACTGAACCACCTATAAACCATCTGGTAACTGGTTTGCTAATGACCAACTTAGACCAGCTTTAAACCAGCTATCTTATTCCAAAAATGTATAGCTGTTTCAGGTTGGTCATTGGCTGATCAATCTATATTAGACAGAGCATAACCAACTTGACAAACTTGAACCACCTATAAACCTGAAGGGTAACTGGTTTGTTGCAGGCTGACCAATCTATATTAAACAGCAAATAACCAATTCGAGTTGGCCATTGACCAGCCAATGACCAACTTGAACAACCTACAGTATACGCAGCTAATGACCAACTTGAACCAGCTTTAAACCAGCTATCATGTTTGAACCAGACTTTCCAGCAGGATTTCAGTCCTACCTGGCTTTGATACAGAGCCCTGGCACACTTGTTTATTAAAAGCAAGAGGGTGGGAGGCAGACAGGAAATGATTTTGAGGAAAACGTGCACATGTCTCTGAGAAAGAGACGGATGGAACGCAAGAGACACAGAGGAGAGCTTTTTCATCCTTTCCTTAATTACACTCCCTTTTACTTCCAGTGGGTGAGTCCGCTGGGCTTCTCTCTCGCCGTTCACCCTCCCCTTCCGATCATAAATTCTTAGCTGTCTGTGGCCTCTTTCTCATTCCCCTCAGCTCGCTTCTGAAATGTCTCTTTCACATTCAGTGCCCTTGGCCACCACATATTACCAATATGATATCCCTACAGTTTGTCCGGTCTAATGTTGAGTAAATAAATGTCATTTACCTTTTTTGTATGATTTCAAACGGCAGATGCCAATGGGTGAGCCTTTCACTAAAAGCTCATAAAATGTCACAAGTTTCCTTCCATTATATCCAGTGCTCCAATCGAGCCATTCGGAGAGAAATAACCGGCCGTGTGTAATTTCGACACAGAGAATGAGGAGAATGCCAATGAGGCAACACTACTTCTCCTCCACCATAAAACACCTAAAATGGCCCTAACAGAAATGTCCACTGTGATAAAGGACGACACAGTCCGAGGCTATTAGCTTAGCTTTAGTTCAGCATAGATGGTTTTCAATGTAATAAAGTTTATGCAGACCCTGAGTTTGTATCTGACTGATATGATACATTAGGGCTGGACAATAATTCAATATCAATATGTATCGCGATATAATGTTTTTCAATAACGGTGATATGATTTTTAAACACATTTCCGATATTTCGATATACATTACCAGTTTCCCATACATTGATTTATTCGTGCCGTTTGACTTCGCTGAATAAACATGAGCACTGCACGTTTCAAAATCAAAACGCGTCGCGGGTGTTTTATATGAATGTATCTCTGAAGGGAACCGACTGTCTTCAGAATAGTTTAGATGGCATTTTTATCTGATAAAGTAGCGTTCAAGAACGGAGCTGCTTTGTTTACAGCCGTTACTGGAGAAACCGCTAGTTCCACCACTCTCACAGCGCCTCCTGCTGGCAGACAAGCAGTTTGCATTTTCAATAATAAACCCATTTCCAGCAACTCGGAGCATGTTTCATACTCGTTATCCTGGTTAATGCACGTTTCAATCTATGAGAATAATCAGCCTACACTAACAGTCAAAGGTTTTTGAACCGCAAGATTTTTAATGTTTCTTAAAGAATTATCTTCTGCTCACCAAGCCTGCATTTATTTGATCCAAAAAAGCCACCAAGAGCGTAACATTCTGAATATTTTTTACTTATTTAAATAACCTGCTTTATATTGCATATATTGTGGGTAAAATGTAATTTATTCATGTGATCAAAGCTGAATTTTCGCCTCATTAGGCCTACTCCAGTCTTCAGTGTCACATGATCCTTCAGCAATCAGTCTAATAGCTGATTTGCTGATTATCAATATTTAAAACAGTTGAGTAAATTTTTTTCAGGATTCTTTGATGAATAGAAAGATCCAAAGATCAGCATTTATCTGAAATAAAAAGCTTTTGTAACATTATACACTATACCATTCAAAAGCTCTTTTTAAAATTTATATTATAGAAATTTTACTTTCATTTAGCAAGGATGTTTTAAATTGATCAAAAGTGATGATAAAGACATTTATAATGTTACAAAAGATTTCTATTTCAGATAAATGCTGTTCTTCTGAACTTTCTATTCATCAGAGAAACCTGAAAAAAATCTACTCGGCTGTTTCATCAAAATAATAAATGTTTTTTGAGCAGCAAATAAGATAATTAGTATGATTTCTGAAGGATCATGTGATTGGAGTAATGATGCTAAAGCTCTGCTTGGAAATCACAGGAATAAATTATATTGTATTTTAAATAGTAAAAAATATTTCAAAATTTTACTGTTTTTGCTGTATTTTGGATCAAATAAATGCAGGCTTGGTGAGCAGAAGATAATTCTTTAAAAAACATTAAAAATCTTACTGTTCAAAAACTTTTGACTGGTATGTTAGCCTATAGTTTGAAGTAAAAAAAATTAATATAATATTAATAAGGAGAGTCTGATGTTTATTTGACAGTGATTTCACATTTTTTGTTTTTATGAAGGCTAAATACCAATAAAAGGTGAAAATTTATTTATTTGCGCCATTTTTTCCTAAAATATTATATAGTTTTATAGGAGTAGGTTTCATAGAGTTGGCAAATAAATATTTCATAAGTTTGTAGGTACAGACATCCGTTGTGGCCGTTCTTGGCTGTTTTTATGAGGCTTTTTTAATAGTGTTCATATCGATATCGGAATTATATCGTATCGACCGAAATTAAGAAATATATCGTGATATAAATTTTGGCCATATCGTCCAGCCCTATGATACATTAACATCATAACTAGATAGAGTGGTGTATTTCAATTCATTCCAGTAGAGAAACAGTTAATTGATAGCTCTATTTCACCATAAATCAGTTTGTTTCTGACTGACTTCATGAATAAATATATATAGTATTATCATGTATAATTGAAGTATTTGTCATATATAATAGGTATAGAAAAGAATCACCCCCTTTTTAAATAATCACAACTTTGTTGCTTTGCAGCCTGAAATGAAGACGGACACAGTTTTTGTTTTATCCAGCTGTATTTACTCAGTGCAACTTATAACATCCAAGTTAACACCATGTCAGAAAAAAACAAAAAACAGAATCACTAAGTAGGAAAAGGATCACCCCTCCTAAAACTTACTTGTAAACTCAATCAGTTGTAGCTAATCACCTTCTCAATGGCACACAAAGTCATTTGACTTCAATGTGATCAGCTATGGTCTTTTTGATTAGCTCCGCAGGAAAAGACTTTCCTAGAGCATTTCAGTACTGGTAGTGCAACGGAAGCAAACAATCAACTATGGGTGGCAAGGCACTGTCAAAAGATCTCCGGGATAAAGTTGTGGACAGGCACAAGTCAGGAGATGGATATAAAAAAAATTCCAAGGCTTTATCAATGCCTAGAAGCACAATAAAGTCTATTAGTAAGAAGTGGAAGGTATTTGGTACAACACAGACCCTCCCCTGGATCCGGACGTCGCTCCAAAATGGATGAAAGAGCCAGGAGGAAACTGGTCAGATGCTACCAAGAGGCCTACAGCAACTCTTAAGCAGCTGCAGGAATTTATGACAAAGAGTGGACATTGTGTGCATGTGACAACAATATCACAAATTCTCCACAAATGTGGCTTGTATGGGAGGGTTGCAAGAAAAAATCCACTCCTCAAGAAAGGCCACATGCAGTCACGACTGAGCTTTGCCAAAACGCACTTTGAAGATTCTGAGGCAGATGAGACTAAAACTTAATTATTTGGCCTCAACACCAAACAATATATCTGGCGGAATACAGCTCACCATCCAAATAACAGCATTCCTCCAGTAAAGCATGGAGGTGGTAATATCCTGTTATGGGGGTGTTTCTCTGCAGCAGGGACTGGAGCACTTGTCAGGATAGAAGGAAAAATGGATGGGGCAAAATATCAACAAATTCTTGAGGAAAATCTGCTGCCCTCTGCCAGAAAGTTGTCAATGGGAAGAAGGTTTACCTTCCAACATGACAATGACCCAAAGCACACAGTAAAACTGAGCACACAGTGGTTGAAGGAGAAAAGGCTGAATGTCCTTGCATGGCCTCGTCAGAGCCCAGACTTAAACCCCATTGAAAATCTGTGGAATGACTTGAAGACTGCAGTCCACAAACAGTCCCTAATCCCCATCAAATTTAACTAAACTTGAGCAGTTCTGCAAAAGTGGGCAAATATTGCAAAGTCTAGCTGTGCAAAGTTAGTAGAGGCATATCCCAACAGACTAAAGCCTGTAATTAAAGCAAAAGGTGGTTCAACAAAATACTGACACAAGGGGGTGATCCTTTTTCCAACTCAGTTATTCTGGTTTTTTATTTTTTTCCTGACATGTTGGTCTTATACTTGGATGTTATAAGTTGCACTGAGTAAATATAGCTGGATAAAACTAAAACTGTGTCCATCTTCATTTCATGCTGCAAAACAACAAAATATGATTATTTTAAAGGGGAGTGATTCTTTTCTATACCCACTGTATCTGGGAGAGATAAGTCAAGCTGTCACTAGTGGCGACAGAATAAGCGTGAGTGAGAGATGACTCCTGTTTAAGGAATCGTGCCAAGCACATAAGGAGACTGTGATAGAGAACATGACTAAGGAAGGGCACGACCCCTGGACCTGGCTTCCACCCACCATCAGCACTACTACTTCTACTCTCACTCATCTCTTGAAGGACTGACATGACTACCAGTGCAGCTTTTTTAGTGAATCAAACACATAAAACATTACCAGTGTAGTCTTATTCTTAAACAAATGAGCTCTTTCTTTTTTTAGTGAATCAAAACATATAGCACGAACAGTGAAGTCTGATCCCCAAAGAAACGACTCTTATGTGCCAGTTCTTTTTAATTAATCAAAAACTGAAATCAGTCTGAATCATGAACAACTGACTCTTAAGGACTGGTTCTTTTTAGGCAAATCAAAAAAAAATTGAGTGTGACATCTAAAGAATTCACTAACTAATTACTCTAAAGAGCTGGTTCTTTTTGCGAATTAAAAACATACAATGCAACGTGTGACTCAATTCTCAAACAAATGAATCGTGTGAGTCTTTCTTTTTAGCGGATCAAAAACAGCATGACCTATGTGTCCTGATTCAGGGACAAATCATTTTATGAGCTGGTTTTTTTTAGTGAATCAAACACATACAGTGTGACTAGTGCAGTTTGATTCATGAACAAATTACTCTTGAATCATTAACATACAGCATGACATGGAGCCCGATTCCTGAAACAAATAATTCTTCTGAGTCAGTTCTTTTAAAGAATAGTTCAAAAACACAAGTTACTGGTCTGAAACCTGTAAAAATATGTAAAAAAAAATAAATAAATATGAAAACTGTTAAAATTTAACCAAATGAATCTGAATCAAACCAAATCAGAATTAAATCAAGTTGCCATGAGAGCTTTGTGACTCGAAAATGGGAAACCGATCTCCAGCCCTTATCTCCTGACTCCCTCCCTGCCTCATACTCGACCTTCCTGCCTTGTATTCCACCTCATCTCCTGCTTCATCACTGGCCTTCTTGCCTCGTCTCCTGCCTCTATCATCAGTGATGAGTGTATGAGAAAACACCCAGCAGCTAGAGTTCTTACGTAACCGGCTGAAAATAACCACAGCCAACCCCCACCCCCCTGCTCTTCAGTGACATGGACACTAATGTGCTGGAAAAGGAGTTTCCTCAAAGCCCAGAGGTGCTTGTAGGAGGACAAATAGAATGACGTCTTGTGTCACGTGAGGAAACCTGCTGGCAAATCTGCGTCACTGAGACAAGAGAACCCCAGACAAACACAACCCTTCTAGTCTGGAGGGATGGATGAGAAATATTACAGTTAATTTTCAGTTATCATTATCATAAAATGTAAACAGTTTTGATTCAATTACTGTTCAAAACATATCCTATTGCTAATTATATGAGCAATTTATCAAAATATCAATATACACAACCATTCAAAAGCTTGGGGTCTGAAATTTATGTTTTTGAAAAAAGTCTCTTATGATCACCAAGGCAGAATTTATTTGATCAAAAATAAAGAACAGTAACATTCTGAAATATTTTTTGCAATTAAAAAACAAAATTTCTATTAATGTATTTTAAAATGTAATTTATTTGTGTGATGGCAAAGCTGAATTTTCAGCATCATACAGTCTTCAGTGTCACATGATCCTTCAGAATTCATTCTAATATGCTGATCAAATCTTATTATTAGCAATGTTGTAAACAGTTCTGCTGCTTAATATTTTTAAAGGAAACCCTGATAGATTTCTTTAGGATTCTTTGATGAATAGAAAACTCAAAAGAACAGCATTTATTTGAAATGGAAATCGTTTGTAACATTATAAATGTATTTACGGTCACTTTTGATTAATTTAATGCATACTTAAAAAAAAAAAAAAAAAAAAAGGATTCCTTTTCTTAAAAAATAAAAATTTACCCCAAACCTTTGAATAATAGTCAATATTTGCCTGTGTTTCTATGAGAAAATTACTTAAACAGTTATGCGATTCCTTTAAACAAATAATCATGCAAATTTAACAGATAAATACATAGATAGTGACAACACACTAACAGTTAAAGCAATAGTGCACACAAAAAATAATTCTGCCATTATTTACTCACCGGCATGTTGTTCCAAACCTGTATAACACTCTTTGCTCTATGGAAAAAGGAGATGTTGCAGAATGTCTAAGCTGCTCTTTTTTATACAACAAAAGTGAATGATGCCCACAAGTATCTAACTACTTAATATCAGTCTGTTTGTCACAAATTAAATGGCTTCAGAAGACTTGGAATATTGTGTATGATTTGTATTGACTACTTTCATGGTGATTGTATGGCACCCTTGGTCACCATTCACTTTCATTGTATAAAAAAAGAGCAGCTTGGACATTCTGCAACATTTCTCCTTTTGTCTTCCATGGAAGAAAGTAAGTCAAATTGGTTCAGAAAGACATGAAGGTTAAATAATGACAGAATTAAAATTTTTAAGTGAACTATTCTTAAAAAACACAAGGTCAGGAATGAACAACAACGATAAGCACAAAGAGACAAAAATGGACATCTAAAAGCAGACCGAAAGCCTGAAAACAGCATCTCACACTTTATAATTTAATTTAAAAAACATGCATATTTAGAAAAAACACAAGGTACACAGTCAATACTCACAGATACACCAAATCTCGAATACAACAGCACAAACAGTCTCTCATAACTGTTGTAAGAAAGTTGGGCTCACTTATTCGTACATACACAGCATAATTTACGTTCAGACACATCAGGTCATAAAATTCACAGCACAAACACACCGAGGGGCCCGTTGTCCCCCAGACTCCAAAGAGAACTACACGGAGGACACAGAGATGTTCTAGATGATCAGATGATTGGCGGAAGTGTGTGTGCATTGGGGGGCGTATACTGACCCTCTGACTCCAAGGGCGGCGGCCAGAGAAGATCTGATCCGAACTCACAGGAGCGCCGCAGCGAGTTTCCATTCTCTGCTATGCCGAGCATAGTTTTCCTCTTCAACGAGAGGTGAGCGATCGGCCCTGGATAGGGAAGGGAGGAAGGGGGAGAACCAGAACCTTAGAGCTGTCCACTTCCTCACTGACCATGGATGGGCAGGAGGGACGGGGGCTGATGAGCCGAGCATGGACCGTGCCATGTTCCCAACAGAGTCCCGAGGACTCTGGATATCTTGCATGGAAGGGGAAGGGGGGAACGGAGGAGGTGGGAATGATTGAGCATTCCTAAAGGAGCACCCACACTGCCATGTTTCTCTCAACGGTACGAGACAAATATGGGAAAACGGGACAAGAGCACCAACCTGGAAAGCACTTGCAAAGCTTGTTCTTGGTCCAGTGTGTTTAAAAATGTCCCAAAAATACATTAACCATCCTTGCTGTGTTACTAAATATGCACTAACAATGTTCTGAGAGCTCTGAACACGGCCGACTCTCTTGAGGTTGGTCGTCTGCTTTTAGATGGTGCCACAACATTATCATGTGGGAGGACAAAAAGGAAGTGAGGGAGAGAATCTAAAGGTTTTTTTACACGGTAACCGTGAGTTCCAAGTTTGTTTTCAAGGCGGCAGAACGGAGGCGGCACTGAAAGCTTTGATGTGTCATTATTTTACAACCAATCAAACTTCATTTAATTTATGTGTTTAGTCATTTTCAGAGTTGATGTGCCAAAATCGCTCCCTGCTGCCCACACAAAGTGAATGAGTAAAAGAATGTGTGATTTCAGACACAGCACATGTCTGCCCACCAATCACGTTTATTTCTATTCAAGTTTAGCTACTTTATGGAGAAACAAATGTCATTTTATTTTGTTATTTTGTTTCCTGCTGAACAAAAACAGCTGTTGATGGTCCACAGCTGGTCTTTTTAGATGGGTTTTAGGCACTTTTCAGCTGGTGACACTAGCTAAACCAGCTAAAACCAGCTTGGCCAGTCTGGCAGACCAGCTAGATCAGATTAAAGGCCCGTTCACACCAAGGACAATAAATATAAAGATTTAATAATCATTCTAATTATATGAGAATATGGAAGTCCACACCACAACTATAACGATAACAACACAGAGGAACAATATCGTTGGAATCACTTTCAGAAAGATTTTTTCCAGCTGATGAACGATAAAAAAAAATTGACAGCCAATCAGAATCCATCCTGATTTAAAGAGCTGGAGCATTTAAAGGGGTGGCTCAGTGGTTTTTTCTAGGCTTGATTGTGTTTATGGGGTGCAGTCTAACATGTGTTAATGCTTCTTTTTAAAAAAAATGCATTATTTTTCACATAATTTACCTTTATTCTACACCGCTCTGTCCCTTCTCTGAGAAACACCCTGACCATTTCCTTCTTTTATGAAGACCCTCCCTCAGAAATAGGCGAGGGCTCTGATTGGTTAGCTAGCCCAGGGTGTTGTGATTGGCTAAACCACCTCTAGTGCACGTCTAATCGTCCCGCCCATCACCTCAGCGGCATGTGCTCTGGTTGTATTGTAAACAAGGCATCGTTAATATCACTTATCAGTTTGAGCTCGATTGAGAAGCAGAGGATATTATTGAAGAGGATCGTGAAGAACCTGTGCAAACACGGCTTTTAATAGTATGTTTTTGTTTGTTGTTGTCTCTTACTTTTAGATACACTGTTATTTGCAAATGCTACTGCTTACGTTAGCTTTTAATATACGGTTTTATCCTGATTAAAGCTTTAATACAGTACGGCAGCTGCACGCCATGTTTAACGCTTCTCATAGCTATATGAAAATAAGTTTATATTTGTAATAATTTGTAAAATGGAGCTGAGCTGAAATGAAAGAGAGAGAGAGAAGAGAGGAGAGAGGAGAGTCGTCTTGAGTACTCGATTCCCCCCCCGGCTACTGTCTTCTCGTCATCTGTTTTAGGCTCCTACGTATTTAGGTCCCTGGTATGCTGCTCTGTCTTCTCCCCTAACGTCTATCAGCCATCCACACTCTCTGACTAAAGGCGCTCGCGAACCAGCCCATACGCTTATACTGACTCTCTCTCATCTTCTCGCGTTCATTACAGCCTCAGCGGCCAGGTTACAATATAAATTATTTTCACATGAGCCTATTCGACAGGTTTTAAACGTTTCTTTTCCCTCTTCCTTTTTTCTTTCCTCATCTTCCTCCTTCTCCCCCTTCTCCCCTTTCCCCTTCCCTCCCTCTTGCTTTCCCCCTCCTTTTTCCCCCCCCGCCCCCTTCCCCTTTTTCTCTCCCTTTTTTGTTCCCTCGCTCCCGACGTCTGAGAGCGAAGAAGAGAGTGGTTCCTTGATGACTGGAGTAGTGGGAGTTTGTTTGGAACGGGAGAGGCAGACTGGACATAGCGCGGAGTTTGGCTAGAGGAGCCCGAACGGAAGGAACGAGAACGGCAGAGACGAGGAGGAGAAGAGAATGAGAGAGATGCAGAGCAGGGGGACGCGAGGAACAGTTTTAAGAACCTCTGCTTTAGAACATTGTTTTTGAAACTTGTGAATCCATTAGAATGGTTAGAAGACTGAATCGCGATTCATATGAATAGATTTTTATGTGCACTTCTAGTTTTCTCTTCTTCTTCTCTAAAGCAGAGCAGCATGACCTCGCCCCCTTTGCTGCCTTTTCCCGAGGGCGGGGTTTATCTGGGTTTGTTACGTCACGAACCTGGGAAGTAGCTTGTTGTAGTCCCTACAAGCCGTTTTTGTAGGCATTTAAACTGCCAGAATTTTAAAAGACAAAATCTCCGTTTGCATTGAACTTTCAACTTCATAACTTTGCAGATATTTTTTATGTTCAAACAGCAACATTACACACTAACTAACACTAAAAAAGTGAAATCGCAATCAACCACCCCTTTAAAGTGGGAGATGAGATTCAATGTGTGCTAATAATAAACAGAATGTTACTGTCTATTGGTGAGAATGCTAATATAGTTATCATTATAGTTATCAGTCTTGGTGTGAACGGCCTTAAAAAAAAGTTGGATTTTTTAGCAGGATAGTTTAATTATCTATAACATATGAGCAACAAAGAAAATAATTTACAGTAACCGCTTCATTCTGAGATGTTTTCACTCTCTAGCACTGAGCTAAAGCAGTAGCAGGCAACGTATGCCAGCTTTTGTGTATGGAATAGTGCTGGTAAAATCGTAAAACTTTGCGCCAATAGTGCACCGTGTAAAATGCCCTTAAGAAGAAACAAAAAGGTAGAAGGAAGAGGACAGAGTGATTCGAAACACAAAGCAGGAAGGAAAGTCAATACAGGAAAGGGAAACTGAGGCAGAACCAAATCGTGAGGGGAAATAAAAAGGAATATGAAGGCAGAGAGGTAACAGGACAGTGTGAGAGAGATTAATTTCTTTCTTCAGACATTAAACTGCTCCACAGGGCACTCCTACGTAACATAATAGCTCTTTTTTTTTTTTTTTTTTTTAAAACACCCGAGTTCATCACTTAGCCACAGTCTACAACTTTAAGGCCTCTGGATACAAAGAGTTCATGAAGTTTATGAAAATTAGATGTCTTTCTTTCTCTGGCCTCTGAGTGGAGGAGGGTAAAGTGGCAGTAAAACCCTTTCCTCTTCCTGCTGTGTTCTCCGTTTACATTTAAAATCAGCTGGATGGATAGATATAACATCTGTGCAGCACAGGCTAGTCAGGATTACTTTAAACAGACAAAATTGGGAGATGTATTGCAGGTATTTTTTTTATATTGTATTTTTATTCACATTATTTAAAAAAAAATACAAATACAACTACATTAAAAATAAAAAATTTTAAATGATAATTTATAAATTTTTATATAAGTAATTTTATAATATATAAAATTAAAAATATTTATTTACAATTATTTATATTTCTTATTTTATATATATTTATTTACAATTATTTATATTTATATTTTTATAATATCATGGCAATACAAATTATATCTCCATGATGGCTATAAATTCAACACACTTTAGCTGGAAAACAAACGCTTAATGTGATTTATGATTTAACTCATTCTATCTGAAGCTGCAGAGACTATCACAAATCATTTGCACAATTTAGGCATATATTTGGTGACACAAATTGCCAGAATTCACAACGACATCAAAATTAATGACTGTTTCGTCATCTGCCCCAAAAACTGGTATCGGACCATCTTTATTGTTGAGCTGTCCACTTACCATAATTACGAACAAACATTACTGATTATTTACTGATTTTACAGTTAAACGTCTCGACAGACACAATTTCAGAGGAGATTAGCGGAGAATCATGTTAATGACGGCTAGCATGGCTCAGAGACAGCACAGATATAGGACAAAGAGCAAAAGAAGGTGCGGACAGCACACACAAGCAAGGGAGGCGGGATTTAGAAGCATGGCAGGAAGTGCGGGAGTGACTGGCTGAGGGATAGATGTGGAGGCGGGGCTTGTTGAGGGGGCGTTACCTGATTTCCCGACGTGCGTTTGAGCCAGGACGTCAGCCAGGCGCCCGGCAGCTCCGCTGCCCCCACTCTGCGTCGAAGATGAGGAGGAGGAGGTGGTGGAACCCTGGTGGATGGCCCGGCTGATCCAGTGCTCCATGCTGACACTGCCCTGGCTGGAGGTGGGGGTACCCTCGCCCTGGCCGCCCTCCTCCTCCGAGCCTGACGAGGTGTCTGTCAGGGGGGGCAGAGAGGAGAGGGGGGAGAGGCCTAGTGAGAGTCACTCAGACCCACTCAACACTCAGCCCAGAAGGTGGACAAGTGTGATTAAAGTCAACATGAAAAGGGATTTGCAACCCTTTGGAGGGATTTCAAAATAAACTAGAAAATTCTTCAAGAAAATAATATGCAGATTGGGATAGAATTGTATCCAAAGCAATGTTAGGGGCAAAACAAATAAAACATTTAAATGATAAAATTAAACTTAATGTATCATAATTAATATAATTTTTTAAAAACATATTTTTAGCAACGAGTTTTGTTTGTCAGAAAGTACTTATATTTGTATTTTTTATTTTTTTAAAAACAATTTACATAAAATACACAAATACATTCATGTACATTTAAGTTATTTTTAAATTATTGATAACTATTAAATGAAATTGTTTTAAATTATTTATAATTCATAATTATTCCTTTTTTTAGAATAATACATAATTCATAATGATAATTATGTACAAATTAATAGCATACACACAATGCGCAAAACTCCACATTAGAACAGTCAATAGCAAATACTTAAACAAAACAGTAGCTGATTCAGAAGCGCCAGAATGTCATAGCAAAGTCAGAATTACCTCCTCTCTAGGTTCACGAAACGGTCGTCCATAAAAAAAATTGCTGTTCTGTTGTAAGTAATCTTAAAGATTCCTAAATGCATCTATTTCGGAAGGCCAAATAAAGTGCTTTTGCTTTCGCTAAGAAACACACAGCGTCTCCCTGACATAGCTGCTTCAACACTAACTGCGGTCACTGAAACCACGCCTTTTTTCTTTGCGTGCACATTTTGGCGGCATTGTGCAAATATTTCCATATAGTGAGGTAGATATGTGGGGGGTGTTAGAACGAGCCGTTTAGGGGGGCGTGGCAGAGTCTTAACTTGATAAAGAATATCTCTGGTTTTGAGACTTTAGTCTCTGCAACTTTGTCATCATATGACCTTTTAATTAGATCTTGAAAAGTGGGTGTTCAACAATGAAGCTTTTAAGAAAAGTTGTTTCTCACAAAATTAGCCTAAAACAACGCCCAAATAGTTATTTTCCCTTCCTACCCAGCCTAGATGATGTTAGTCGAAATGGAAAGTTGTTCAGAAGTGGAGCAAAACATTGGACACCATTGACTTCCAGAGACAGACACGTTATTCCAAATTTCTTCTTTTGAGTTTTGCAGAAGTCTTTAAAGATTTAGAACAACATGAGGGTGAATAAATGATCACAGAGTTTTTTTTTTGGGGGGGGGGGACAAACTGTCCTTGTCCTTGATGTAAAAAGAGTCCATTTATTTTCAATTTCATGTTGACTTTAAATGAATGATGATTTAGAATCAGGTGTGAAGCTCACCTGGGGGGGTGTAGGCATCCATAGAGGTCTGTACCACTAGAGATCGTCGTTTGGATGGCATGGGAACAGCCATCTTCCTCTCCTTGTGTTTGGCTAGTGCTGCCTGAACTGCTTCTGTGTGGACGTCTGAGGAGGAAAAAAAGAGAAATTAAATGATGGGAATCTGTATTAACTGGCCACTGACCTCCAAGCTGGTGTTTACAGTGACGTGGATGAGATGAGTCTCTCTAACTGATGGTCGTGAGAGTGTGTGACGAAAGCCAAGCCACCACCTCCAGCCCTTCTGTGATCTTGCAATAGGGAATCATATCAGTGGCGTGTGTGTGTGTGTGAGAGAGAGAGAGGCTGAGAGTTACGGCCTCTAATAATCCAAGCTGTTATTTGTACTCTCTAATGAGATACAGAACAACATATTCCATCAACACACTGACTGTGTTTACACGTCCAAGAATAATCCGATACAAATTTGCTCAAATTCTGATTAAATTACATTCCAAATGCAGTTAAAGGGAACTGAAAAAAGCCGGTGTAATTTGGGGGGGCCTTATTTATTCATAATTATATGCTGATAAAGTCAACATCTATTATTATGTTGTGGAAAGGTTTTCTTCTTTTTTCAGTAGAATAATAGTTTTATAACAAGAATTAGAGATACTGGGCATATTCGAGAATCTAAAAACAATATTCTGCAATTACACTACCAATCAATAAAGCAATATTCTGAAATTACACTACTGATCAAAAGTCTGTTTTTTTTCTGAAAATAAATGCATACTTTATTTTTTGCAGCATGCATTAAATTGATCAAAGTGGACAGTAAAGACATTTATAATGATACAAAAATAATTATATTTGAAATCAATTCTATTCATCAGATAAAACAGAGAATTTTTTTTAACATTGATGATAAGAAATGTTTCTTAAGTACTAAATCAGCACATTACAATGATTTCTGAAGGATCATGTGACACTGAAGATTGGAGTAATGGTTTGTACCAGGAAGAATGACTTTTGAAAAATATGGAATATATATTGACAATCAAAGTGAAATTCAATTTTAAATTGCAGAAAAATAGATCACAATATGAGTATTTTTACTGTATTTTGATTAAATAAATTGAGCTTTGGTGAGCATATGACATTCTTTTGACAACATTAAAAAATTCCCAAACGTTTGAACAGTAGTTTATACAAGACGGAGCTTGACTGAACCATAGGGCTTTGATTGGAGCTGATGATATTATTAGTTAATACAATTTTTCCTCAACTGTGTGGCCTTTGATGGCATCACAAGAAGAGGAAAGTGGCTTCAGAGGCTGAAAATGTGCACAATGAGATCAGGAACGTAGAAAGAAAGTAAATATTATTAATAATTCGGTCCATTTTGATTCCATGTTGTCATTAAAGTTAGACAGTTGTTGAGGCCTGGTTAGCTGTCAGGCCTTATACAAAAAAAAAAAACAAAAAAAAAAGTGGTGAATTTATTGTTGGTAACTAGGGCTGGGCGATATGACGATATTATCGTATATCGACGATGTCTCGTAAGTATCACGATGTTGATGTCGATGTTGATTATCGACATTATCAGAAAAAAACGACAAATGATAAACCTAGTAAGTTGCAAAAAATATTTTACCATACCATACAGGTCTTTTTGCATGCAAGAATGAAATAATTTAGTAGGAGGGTTGGGCATCGAAAAGCTATTCCAATTTCGGAAATCAGATCAGATGCGTAAGATCAGAAATCAGGAATTACTTGTTATAAAATTACATTTCAATTCTGCTTCTCGATTTCTGTATGCACATTTATTGTGATATCAAAAGATTCAACTGCAAGAAGACGAAACAGAACTCACTTCTGCACTCGCGCACTGTTTTCTGAGCTGCACACACACAAAGCGCACGCACAAAAGCCACCTCTTATATATGCAAACACTGGACTGAGCTCTCTTTCTCGCATTCTTACAATACAAATACACACAATTATATCAAAATATCCCATAAATACAATCGGTTATGTCTTAAGTGAACGTAAAGAGCAGAGATTGGATCCGTGCATTGACAGCAGCCGCTGCCGCCAGCCATTAATGTTAATTTAAAGAACGAAAGAAAAGAAAATCCTTCACTGATCTTGACTGAATCACTTTTTTGTAACCTCAGTTTATATTTTATTTGCCTGTTGTTCGGCGCTGACTACTGTAATGGCAACGTGCATCTGTGTATGTGATTATTCTGGAGATTCGTTCCAATATAATTTATCATTATTTAGGGTATAGGCCTATTCTATTTTGATCTGCAGTTTAATAAAAGTTAAACAGAAAAAAGTACTAAAAGTAGCACTGCATGCGTTTCTGAATATTTATTTAAACAGACTGCATAATGATGAAAAACCACAAACATGACAGGTATAATTAAAATACGCACTATGAGCGCACATTTCAGCGCAATATTTTTACAGATTTTTTATACCATGTATACAATATAATTATGTTTAATTAAAGGTGCAGTATATAGCACTATAAATCTAATTCATTTGACAACAAACCTTTTCATAGTATAGGCTGAAGATATTATAGTACTATATCTCAGCTCTCCCCTCAACATGCACGCATTCGGAGATTCGGCAGCCAAACACTGAATATTATTTTGTGGGCGTTGTATTTTGATTAATAAAATAAAAATTATAAACATTACAATACAAAAATGTTATTTAAATTACCCTGCTTCTAAATAAATAAAGCAGTTATTTTTATTTCGTTAAAAATGGGCCAAAAGAGACCTCCGAACTAGTAGGCTACCAGAAAGGAAAAAAAAAAAACCTTAGCGTTTTTGCTCAGAATTCGTTTTTAATCCCTGCATGATTTTAGTCATACATGATAAATATCAAATACGTTATAGCTTGACTACAAGTTTAAAAACAACGCTGCAATTGTTATAATTAAGAAAATTAAACTTACCATCATGAAATGTCTACACAGGCGATAATGCCAAAAAGAAAGAGAAACATCGGAAAATAGGCATATTTTATTAAAGACATTATTATATGACATCAACATACATTTATCATTCTTACAATCACCGCCAGAACTTCACCATGATGAACTTAAAATCGGGTTCTATTATTTTTCCTCAACAGTTCTCACAAAACAAAATTAATTTCAAACACAAATTTGATAAGAAAAGAGTGGAAATTATTAGCAACACCAAAATAACAGCAAAGCTAATGTTTTCTGTTAGTTTAAGCACAAACTAAGAAAAGTAAAACCAAACTTTGTGGCAATAATTAAGAACAAACTGAACATGGTGTGTGTTTACGAGGTATGTCGGCAATGTTGTCTCTGCGGGGTCAGGGCGTGGTGGAGGTGGGGCTTAGGTAGACGATATTATCGGATATCGCGATATTTTTAAAGGCGATTATCGATAAGATATTTTTGACATATCGCCCAGCCCTATTGGGAACTTGCCTCAAATCTACCATAAATCATAAAACCTCATTCCGTAATGAAAATCTCATGACTACTGAACCCTATTTTTTTAATCTCTCATCTCTTTATTTTGAATGTGTGGCTGTCTAAAGGACATCCAGAGACAGGACAGAGACAGATACAATTTTTATGTGTACAGCTCATAGCAAATAAATCTCTCTCACACACATATCATATATCAATATTTGTATGTATTTGCCCAGAGGGAGGAGTCCCGAGACATATTCAGGGATAAGCAATCCATAATCTGCCACCCAAACACACACTCTGTTTTAAATGATTTAAATACATTTTATATGTATATGTTGTTGTGTATACACATATATATATTTATATATACATTTTTACATTTACTACACATTTTTTGACATTGAGCCTGTTAAAATGTCATGAATTTATTCCATTACCATTAAAAAAAAGTGTTTATTTATTTATTTTAGTATTAAAGAAAAATATATTATTTACTTCTTTTTTTCCCCTTGACATACCTATTTTTGTGTCAACAATTGTGAAATTCATAAAACATTCAGTTTTGCAGTCATATATCCTATAAATAGCTAAATTATCTGGATTTTGTTTTAAGGGTATTTAAAGAAATTGATATTATGAGCCCAGAAAACTCACAGTGGAGATAAATATTACAGAATGAATCCCTTTGATCAGTTTTGTTACCTTTTTCTCTTGTTTACTTGCTGCAGAACTATTATTGTGGTACAGGAATTCTGGGCAGCGATATTTCCCATCAGTCCAGTGTAACAATCATGAGGGATCTGTCATTGCACAGCAGGAATAAACTCCCTGCTGCAGTCCTGCCGCTGACTCACCTGATCGGTAACGTTCATCACGGGTGCCAGAGGAGCGTCTACGGTGGTATCGTGAAGCAGAGGGCGCCATAGGCGGTCTGCGCTCGTGTGCCATGGACGCCTCCAGCCCTAAAGGACACACAAAGAGAGCAAGAGAGGGACAATTACATGTCTCAGCCAGGGACTTATTTATTACATATCCACTTCATTGATCTCTTCCTGTAACACTCCCCCTCACAGATGGGCTAAGACATACCCTAATTTGTTCTCATCTTAATTAGCGTTTCCTTCTTTCAATTTCTCATTGGCAACCTACTTTCTTGTCTCATTCTAAGTTCAGTGCAGGTTTTCTTTCGAACATATTGTCATCCTCTTTTTTGGATCTCTCACCCCTTGGTTTTTGATACAGCAGTAATTGAGTTGCACAATATATTATTTCTGACCAATAATATTGGTTTTATTAATTATTGGAAAGAGAATCGTTTTTTGCTAACATGCTAAACATTATAATGTTTTATGATAGATTTTGCTTGGAGATCTGTAAAATTCCAAAGAAAACAAAACAAAAAAAAAAATAATAATAATACAAAAAAATAAAGAAAAACACAAACACAACTATACAAACAAGCAAAACAAAACAAAAGCAATCCAAAAAACAAAACAAAATAGATCGTTTACAAACACCGACAAACATATTAACTATGCAGTTATTGAAGGATAATATCTTATTTTATCCAATTTAAACAGTATATTATTTTTCAATGGCAACCAAAGTGCAAAATAGTTAAGTTAACCTTTCTACTATACATTATGTTTAGACGCTTGATTCCTTTTGTGTGAAAGTATAAAATAAAATAAAATAAAAGCAATGCAAAAATACAAAATAATGTAAACATTGACAGACCTATATAACTTTTTCTTAACAAATTTTGAAGAAAACTCTGCAGAGCAGAGAATTTTCTGATTTTATGAATAACATTTTCAAATTCTGTGGAAATCTGTGGAGCTTTCTGTGAGTTTTGTGGCTGCAGATTCCACGTGGGCCATATATAGATGATCCGTATCTGCCAAAATGTCTATGCCAGTGCAGCCCTAATTAAGAATAGATAAAATATTTAAAGGGGTCATATGATGCAAAATTTTTCCTTTCTCTTTGGAGTGAACAAGCTCTTGGTGCATAAAGAAGATCCCTAAAGTTGCAAAGACTAAAGTCCAACAACCAAATAGCATTCTTTAGCAAGTTAAGCCATCTGCCACGCCCCCCTATAATGGCTGTCTAGGCGAAAGCAAAAGCCCTTTATTTGGCCTTCCGAAAGTAGATTTAGGAATCTTTAAAATTACTTACAAAAGAACATCAATGCATTTTATGGACGACCGTTTCGTGAACCTAGGATAGGAGGTCATTCTGACTTTGCTATGAAAATCTGGCACTTCTGAATCAGCTACTATTTTGTTATTATTTTAAGTATTTGCTATTAACTGTCAGATGCTGAGTTGTGCGCATTGTGTGTTGTGTGTGTGTGTGTTTGTGTGTGTGTGTGTGTGTGCCAGCGGAGGCGAGAGAGGAGAGAGAGAGAGGAAAGAGCGTTGTGTGTGTTTGTGTTGTGTGTGTGCTTGCGCGAGGGAGAGCGGAGAGAGAGAGACACATCAAAGTGGAGTCAGCGGTCTGAACCGTGGCTTGTGTGCTGCAAACACATATTCATCACTGTGTCTGTCACGTGACTCTGTTCCTCTTTCGGGCTCTGTCTTTATATTTATTTTAAAAGATGAAGCTCGCGATTATGGTAATGGGAGTTACATTTCCGACAAGTGCTTGCGGTGTTCGGCCAATCACAATGCACTGGGTCAGCTGGCCAATCAGAGCAGACTGCGCTTGTCGGAAGGAGGGACTTTGTAGAAAACTGAGCGTTTGAGAGAGGTGGGGCATAGAGGACTTACAATAATGTACAGTATTTGAAAAATAATGTGTTTTTTGAACATTAAAATATGTCAACATATTCTGTTACACCAAATACACAAAATAATGATCTTTAAAAAAGCATCATATGACCCCTTTATTCCCCAGCACACACAGCATCGATTGGTCGGTTATGACTCATATCAACGGCTCTTGTGATGACCCAGCTCTGTTCTGTTCTGTTGTTCTTTGTTGTCTTGGATTTGGAGCAGAGAGCTTAGAACTACTCGATTTTAGGACACGTGAGATGGCCCAGGTTGCGTTCGGCGTTCCAGCCAAGAGCTATGCATGCAGGCCGGAGAAATCAACTTTGGCCCTGTGCTGACATAGCCAAAGACATCAGTGGGTGGACTTATTTATTCAATAAGGCAGAAGGTGAGACAGCAGGTTAAGTCAGAATCATGCACCAGCTCATGCAGCGGAGGATGTGATGGTGCTTTTCTGACTCAAGAACAATGAACACACAATCTTCCTCCTACTAAAAAGCAGAGGGTTAACAGTCACCGATCGATACTGATTGGGTTAACATCTAAGTACGGCTGTCATTCAGTCAAAGGCAGCGACGGAGACAATCTCTCCTCTGTGCTGGTAACCTGATGCTCTTAAAAACTAGGAGACGCATACACACAAAATCTAGCAGACACTGAGGGAGGTGTCACTGTGCCACGTTCCCTTGCTCCAGTATGTAAACGAAGATATGGTTAAATGCAAGTTCATGCCTTTACGGGACTGTTAAATAACACCAGTTCCCGCAGGAATGGAGTCATCGCGTTGAGTCTGGCGCATGCCGGTCTTCACGCCACAGTCTACGATACATGCTTTGTGCCCGAACATGATGTCATTTTTTTTTTCACTGGGAGCCAGACTAGGAACATGCGGGCTGCCTGTTGCTATGGCAACAGAAGCCGTGCTAATCAACAATTCAGCCAGACACGGCGAGCACAAATCAAGAGACCTTCAAAAGTTACATAAATTCTTACCAAACTATAAAAACCCTACTAACTTTATTGGTAGGGCTGGGTGATACAGCTAAAAATATGACATCTTAATATTTTTTCAACCATTTGAAGATATATAACTTGATATTTATGCGTTTGCTTTCAATTTGCCTTCAAAAAGGTGACTTTAAAATATAAAATACAAAAACAAAACAAAAAAACAAATCAGTAACAAGGCTCGTTTTACACACTACTAAACTTGTCTAAATATATAGTGAATACCTATCTGGGATAACTGTAAAAGAAAAGAAATCACCTCATCTTGAAAAAAGCATTTCTTAAAATGTTCTTTGACACCAAGCAATTACTCTACCAAGCTCTTCATTTCAATAATGCCAGCGTGCTTTTAAAGATTAATGCCATCTAAAGCTGGAGACGCTTGATCAGCAGTGACTCTCTGCATTTTATCGATAGTCTAAATGCAAAGTATTTACTTTAAGTGCACTTAAACGAGTGACCAGGGTGATCAACTGTGGTATCCCTTATTGAAAAGCAACACTGAACATTAGATTTTTTTCCCACTTATATTCATAAGAAGGGGTTGTTTCAGTTCAGTGAAACGAGAGAAAAAAGTTCTAAGCACCTTTTATGAAGCTCTTGAAAAGAGCTTAGAGGAGCCTCTTAATTCTGGTGCCTACAGTCACTTATCAGCACATATTAAAGCAGCACTGAAGAAAAAGCGGGCAAATAGACTGATTAAGTCTGGAGCCGGGCCGGGTTGTGGATGGCCTTGCTTTCCAAATAAGATTTTCATAGGAGTAAAAAGACAAAATAGAGCTGTTGGAGCTTCAGATTTTAAGGCTGCATTTAGACGGTCAACCAACTCTAATTTGTTAACCTTTATCTGGCAAATATTGTATCTTCTTCCATGTATATGATGTATATAAAATAATTTGTTTCAAATTCAGATATCCAGTCAAATAATAAAATGGGCAGTTAAACCCCATATGCCTGCCTAACGGTGGATATATAAGTGTGCAACCTTACCATCCGCATAGTAATGCAGCCTAGGATGCCCTATAAAAGTCACTGCTTGTTTAAGTATGAGAGAGCGACTGTGAAATCCATCTGTTGAGATCTTAATGCCTAGAATATTAGCCCACAGGAAACAGACTCCTATCGCAGGTTTTTAGGATCTGTTTAAATGAGAGAAGGGAAGGCAAACCCATCTGCTACAGAAAAGCTGGTTCAGTCAGCTGCAGTGGTGGAAAGAGTATATACTCAAGTAAAAGTACCATTACCTTCCAAAAAATGTAGTGTGAGTAGAGTAAAAGTACTTGTCAAAAAAAACTACTTGAGTAAGAGTAAAAGAGTAGCCTATTTAAAAGTACTCATGATGAGTATTGGGTAGTGAGTACTGAGCTGTGGATTCTACCCCCTCATAATAAACGCTGTACACCGCAATTGATACATTTTAAAAATGTTGTACATTCTGTAATTCACATTATCTAGTTTGTCATAAAGAATGAAGAATATCTTTCATCCAGCAGTTTTAATTTTGACTGCCAACTCTTTAAAATACATTAAAAGAGCACGGAAACAGTATTCAGTTGAAGAAAAGATGAAAGTTATTATCAGTACAATCATCCCCATTTAAATCATAAAGTTTGAAAAAATAGATTTAAAATCATGTGTAAGGCCACTGAGACAGCATGATGTTGCACATAAAATATTAATGTTTAGAACAGTGCAAATACAAACACCATTAGAAACTCATAGTTCAGCATCACACACCATGATATGGGTTCGAATGAGAGCCCATTTCTCTCCAAAACGGTTACTAGTTTTAGCATTTTGCAATAAAGAAAACTTGATAATTTGTTACAATTTTAACATAAATGCACATTGTTCTAGAAGGATGGCATCATGCCATACCTTTTACACATTTACTCGAATTGTTATGCTGATAATACAATTTGTAAGGAAAAATGCATTAAATAGCGAAGTATTTCTGGGGAAAATTTTTCAAAGGAAAACACGTGCGCATGTCTCTTTGCTGAGCCGCGGCAGTCTCAGTGAACCAGCAGCATCCACAACTGAATGGAAACGTTTATTAACGGGAAAAAAACTTTATTAACGAGCTGCAGTTTTATTACAGCACGCGCTGGCACAGATGCAGTATATATACGCCACGGGTCATCAATGAGGTGCAGATTGGTCCTCAATTTGTGTTTCCAACACACTTTTTCACAGCGCGCATCACCCGCTCAAACTCATCAAAAGTCAACAAGTTCAACAAGCAACAACGACTTATCCAAGTGACCGCTGCAGTACGCACGCGAGAGAGGCAGCGCAGATCGCGCATCTTATAAGTGAGTGGGAATTTACCGAACGTAGCACTTGCGGGAGTTAACATTGTATGCAATACCCGCAACCTCACACCAAATTTCAGGCCATGTAGATAGGCAAGCATATACAGTAGCAAATCATTTAGTAAGCAGAAATCCAAAATTTACCTTGACATATTAAGTTAGAGGAAGATGCGACTGAATTGATGCTTGAAGAATGCACTTCCAGCAGCCATGATAAACAGTTGGCGGTTAAAGTTTTCTATGCACAATTTGATTTGACGAAAGTCACGAGACCTATTACTATCTCTCTATCCAATCACGTTGATGGATAAAAATAAAATTAAAATAGCTGTAACGACCACCAACGTAGAAAATATCGGAGTAAAGTACAGTACAATCACTTAAAAGGTACTCAAGTAAAAGTAAAAGTACACAATTTTTAAACTACTCAAAAAAGTACAATTACTGATAAAAACTACTTAATTACTGTAACGTGAGTATTTGTAATTCGTTACTTCACACCCCTGGTCAGCTGTTTAAACCTGTGGGTACAAGCGCACTCTGTGATCCCCTAAATGAGAGTTGAGAGTTGGGGCTCTTACCTGGAGGGTGGGGCATATACGCCCCGAGCAGTTTTGACCTCTTCTTCTCATATCCTTTCTGAGTGATGTCGCCTGCAAGAGAAAGGGAGCGTCAAAAATGTGCAAATAATCTTATAAACATAAAAAACTAATAAATCACAATCGCCAATAGGCAGATTATAATACTAAACTGACACCACACCTCCTCTTTTATTCAGGAAATCCATTTTTGGTTTAGAAAACATTTCATGTTTTTTCAGAAAATGGTTAGATGAGGTGTTTTTGGGCAGATCTTCGAGGAAACCATCCGGACGGTGTGGGTGACGGAGAACACATCCTGCAATGATTAATGTAACAGGGTTTTGTGACTTGTGACTTTGTGGAAACCGTGATTAATTTTTTCAGGATTTTTTGTTGAAAAGTTGATAAGAACAGCATTTATTTGAAAAAACTTTCCACAACTTTGGTCAATTTAACGTTTGTTGAATAAAAGTACTAATTTTCATTCTGGGACTGCAAAAGGATACATTCAGTCTCATCTTTGAATAATAAGAAGGCCAAAACGTGGTATCTTAAAAGTCAACATCATACTGCCTACCTTTTGGGGCAGCCTTCAGAAGATGATGCCTAAAAATACGGTCTAGGTAGGCAGCTCAGTATGTTTTCGGAACAAAGCTAATCTCATCCTCCTCACTCTTGATGCCAATATAATTATGTTCCCGCACACTGTATGTGCTACACTGCTGTGATCTAGTGAACATCTACAGCTTAGATCCTTGGAAGGACAGGAAAAAGTGACAGTGAAGGCTGTCTTTCCCAAATGACCTCTTTAACGGCCCAATAAAAATGGCTGGGAGGCAAAAGGCTTGATGAGGAGGAGGATGAAGAAAAGCAGAAGACGAAAAGGAAAATATATTTTTTTAAACAGAGACTGGATGATTCATTTCCTCACACCCACTTGCCGCCAATCAAACTGCCTTATGTGGAGGTTTCTGCTCAGGAGATTCATAGCATTGCCTATCCTTATCTCGCGTACTTATTCTTTGCTTCGCACACACACACCTTCTCTCTTGCCGTCTTATTCTCTCCTTGTCCTTCCATGAGGGACGAGTCCCTCATAAATTTTGACACCTCTGCCTAAGTCTGTAACCATTAAAATCAAGAAAAAAACACAAGTGCAGACGACTCCGCCGTGAAGAGAGTGAAAACGAGGGCAACGGGAATGACAGGCGGCTACCGGACAGTTATCCTCCAGGTGTGCGACTGTTTAATCTGCTGGGGGTGTGACATTGGCTACATTTCTCACATACTTGCCAGCTGCCAACCAAAAACATATCGTACGAAACAAAGAGCACCTGTCAGACTTGTTGCATACACTGCCATCTCAAATTTTCTGAAAAAATGGAACAGATGTACAAACAAAATCAAGATTTGCATGGAAGATAATATTTTACTAATTAGTGGCGTTTTCTATAGCAATCACTATTATTATAGCTTTTGCCCACAGTTGATTATCTGAACAAACACCTAATATGAAGAAATTAACTTTGGTGCATAATTCACCCCGCTACAATAAACTTATGATGTGTTAGAGGTACTTTTAGTTGTTCTCCATGAGCAATTTGATCTGCAGAAAGAGTGGTATGTACTTCCATGTTTCTGCTGACAGATTTATATGACATTGGACTCCTCTGAAAAAACTGAATAACATCACACACCTCCAAAGACAACAATCATCTCACATAGACAAAAATGAAATGAAGCGGCCAAAATCAACATAGGAAAACCACTCTGCAGATCGACAGGAGAGACAGGCGAAAACTGCGGGTCTAAATAATGTTTATCTAATTGAGTTAAAAAGCACAGCAATCAAAACATCTGCACAGGAGACAACACAAATTACTGGAGGCAGCCACATGCCTTATTTTCATTAGCAGAAATCAGGCAGGGTTTAAGATGCGCTAAATAATTATTTTAAATCAAAAAGAGTAAATGGAAAAAATGTAATATATAAGTTTGGTATCTTTTTAAGTTTTTTTTTTTTTTTTAAGTCTCTTATGCTCATCAATCTGCATTTATTGGCAAAAACACCGTAACAACAGCAATACGTGAAATAATATTACAATTTAAAATAACTTTTTTCTATTTTAATATACTTTAAAATATAAGTTATTCCTGTGATGGCCAAGCTGAATTTTCACCATCATTACTCCAGTCTTCAGTATGAAATTATCCTTCAGAAATCATTCTAACATGCTGATTTATTATCAATGTTGGAAACAATTGCGCTGTTTAATATTTTTTGGAAACTGTGATACTTTTTTCAGGATTCTTTGATAAATAAAAAGTTACAAAAGAACAACATTTATTTAAATAGATTTTTTTTGTAACAAAAAAAAGTCTTTACTATCACTTTTTATCAATTTAACACATCCTTGCTGAAAAAAAGTATAAATTTCTTTAAAAAAAAAAAAAAAAAAAAGGAAAAAAAACAAAAAAAAAAGAAGAAGTGCTGACCCCAAACTTTGAACTGTAGTGATATTGTTACAAAAGATTTCATTTTGAATAAATGCTGTTCTTTTAAATGCTGTCCCCCCCCCCCATCATCAAAGAATCCTGAAATACTCTTCTAATGACACAAAATTCAGGAAATTTAGATGCATTAAAATCTAAATATTTGCAATACACCAGCAAAATCATGGCCATTATGCAATGTATTATCCAGCTCTATGACAGACTTGTTCTTGATATAATCATCATAGACTGGAATTGTGGATCCACCCTTCTGAAATTCCTTCAAAACAGACTCTGAGCTGAATGTAAAACAGTCCTGTCCTGCAGGCTGGGCTCCAAGAGATCCGATTACCCCATGTGTTTTTTGGATGAGCCTACATCTGGATGTGACTGCACTGGGGGAAAAAAAAAACAAAAAACCTTTGATTCTCTTCTCAGCTGAAAAACACTGAGCTAGCCTATACTATCTTTAAGCAAACACATGTAACAAAATGGTTTCTTTCCACTCAGTAAAACGTGCAACAACGATGCAATTCATCGTTTGTCATGAGCGCACAATGTAATTAATTACATGTTACAGGTGCTGCAGCTTATGGCTCACAGAATACAGGAAACCATCCTTTTGCCTTTTCCACAACATAAACGTCTTAATAATGGGCTTCTGTGGAAAGAATCTGCCTCTATGGAAATCACAACCTCACAAGCAAAAAAATTCTCTTCTATTATTCTAAGAGGATTACGAGCTCGGAGAATATATACAAGTCCTTCATAGACCTTTCTAGGGCCTAGGAGCACGAGCAATGCTACAACTAGTGTTATAGCACAACACCAAAGCTGAAAGAGCTTTTGCATCGATTCATGTAATACAACCCATCTTTAGCTCTAACAAACAGAAGGTTTTTGAACAGTGCAGTGTGAGAAATATGAAGTCACTGGGCTGTGTTCCAAAAAGACAGGATATTTGTGACGTCATTGGTTTCCTGTTTGGTGTGAGGCAGTATTCCACAGGGATCTAATCAGGCAAAGGGCCGAGGTATCAGATGTGCTGTAATAATCTACTGTACCTGTGTTTGTGTGTGAGGCTGTGTGAAGGGCAAAATGAGCAAGAGCAAATAAAACGTCCCCAGAAAGTTTTTGGAAAGTTAAAACACACTTAATGTATGAATGTCACTCCATTAGATAACAAAATGTCAAAGCCATTGGCATTTCTTTCAAAGAAAGATAGCACACTTTAAGCAAAACATTTCACATAAAGATGTGATGAAAAGTGATAAATTAACATTATCAATCACTGCTTTATTTAATAAGAAACACAATGTTATTAAGTGTATTTTACTTTCATTTTACTACAAGTAAATAAACCCCCTAAATAAATAAAACACCTTATCAGACAGGCATTAGGATCCGTGCTGCTGCTGCATGGATTACTCTATCGCGCACCTGACACGTCATTCTGTACATACATTCTCAAATTAAATGTAGTGATCCAAAACAGTGAATCTAATCACCATTCAGGCAAAAGTTCGCTTCAGGAATGGCCACACTGTTGATGTGATCTTATCGCTAGCACACCTTGTGTGAGTTACTCGTCTTAACGGCAAGGTATATCGGCCCGATGCCGATGTTAACATTTTAAGCCATTTTCGGCCGATTCCGTTAACGTTTCAATAATATCGTGCATTCCTAGAAATTTCACACATAAGTGATGTTATAATGTTCAAAATTTTGATCAAAGTAAGGATGCACTGATATTAAAATACTGGTCGATAATTATTTTTGACTTCATAATTAATTGTTACGGCCAATGACTAAAAAAATGCTATATTAAATGACCATTTTGTCTAAATAAATTTTAAAAAATCAACTCATTTAAATGTAACAAATTAATTACAAGTACAGTACGAAAAATAGACAGTCATTTTGATATTTGCTAATGATTACATTTAACAGTGCTATGAAAATATTAGTGATTTAAAAGATTAACTTTAAGTGAGGAAAATAAAATGCATGTTTAAAGGGCACCTACTATGCAAAATCCACTTTTACATGGTGTTTGGACAAATGTGTTTTGGCAGTGTGTGAACACAACCACCCTACAATGTAGATAAAAATCCACCCACTCCTCATTTTTTAATCCCCTTTAAACCAAGTCAGTCTCACTAGGCCTGCTGTTTTGATTCTCACTGCAGTGTGACGTCACATTGCATAGGGCCGGGCCACAGGGGTTGATTGACAGCCCTGCATTGCTATAGTTTCCGCCCTCAGCGGTTCTACGCTGTCCTCCATTTTCTTCCGCGCTCGAGCAGCTATAACGTCAACAATGTCTCGCAAGCAATCCCAATGCTCTGTGTTTGCATGTAAGAATGAACATAAGAGTCTTCATTTTCTCCCAACATCTGAGCTGCTGAGGACGCAGTGGATTACTTTCATTTTTCAAGGTAATGCGCCTCAAAATCTACCTAAATACATGCATCACTCCAGACTCCTTTGTGAATGTCATATTGTTATAGTGCTTAGTGTTTTAAGCGTATTTGTGTGCGTAAGTATTTTTTAACTGGTAAGCGCCGCGCTTGTGAGATTAACTTTATTTGGCGCCGTTCGTAGCGCGGTCGCGCCTCAGTGCAGCGCGAGCTATGTAACATTGCGCTGTTTCATCCCATTTTCAGTGCATTTGGCTTTCCATATGTACAGCTGAACACCGGTTCTCTTGCTCTCAGTCATGATGCTGTTTATTGCTGTAGATATGCAATGCAGAGAGACATATACGCGACACCCTCTTCTGGAGACGGGGCGGGAATATGCAGCTCGTTTGCATTTAAAGCGATACACTCCAAAACAGCTCTTTTTTAGACACCCCCCAAAAATGAAATTTTCCAGCTGTTATAATAAATTATCTGTTGGGTATTTTGGGCTGAAACTCAGACACATTCTGGGGACAACCAAGTCCAATATTACATCTTGTAAAAAGGGGCATAATAGGTCTCCTTTAAAATACATCGAAAAATATTATGAAAATATTCATATCATACATTTATTTAATTATATATATATATATATTATATATATATTATTATTTTTTTTTTTGTGTGTGTGTGTGTGGTTCGCCCCTAACTGAAATTCAGACATTTTAAGTGTCCAAACACATTTTGGGGCCACTGTACAAAGATCCTCAGAGGAAAAGCAAATTTTTTTAAAAACACTTCACTTCCAAACTCCTTGACCCTCCCGAATGACATCACTCTTTATATTTACACATCAACTGCCTGGTCACCCACAACCATCCCATAGTGCACGTCAAAAAGTAACAATGAGCTATGTGTTTTACCCCTGAACAGCTGAACACGGATCAAATGACTAAACAAAAGGGTGCGCCTGAAGGGCTAACTGCTATTTCTGACAGTTAAATCCGTTGTCTGATGCGGAAACAACGCAGTCAACATGTTTTTCTTTGCCTGTACATCCTCATGGGAGGGGGGGATATCAGAAAACTGCTGAGCCATGGTCTCTCCAGCATGCTGGTAATGAACCTCCCAATCAATGAGAGTTTTACTCAACTGACACAAACCTCTCAAATAAAACAAACACATGGAAAATTCACTTGTGGGAATGAAGGCCAGTCAAATCTTTGAAACTCCTACAAGGCTAGGTATTCGAGACATGTAAAAGCCTCATTGCTCTGTTGCAGAGAAGGTACATTAGCACTCGGCCTTGCCCCAGCAACTCGATGAATAAACCATACTTAAATTGAAATATGTCTTTCTCTAGCGGAAATACTGTTCCCCTGACCCCTTTGAAAGAAGCTCGGCGATAAGGCCGCAAGAACTGTACTACCGAGAGAGAGGTGTCGATATCAACAAGCACTGCAAACATTAAAAAAAAGATAACAGGAAGTGCAGCACATTGACAGGAAATGCCAATGTGAATGGTTTCAGCTGTGATAGACCTTATCTGATCAGATTCATCAGGACTATTTTTCCCAACAGAATCATCCAGAGGACACAACAAATATCAGAACATAAAAATAAAGGCTAAAAGACTGTCGAAACGCAGGTTTTTTTATTGTATTACAGGGAACTGGCTAATATTACCATGTTTATTCAGGTTTAATTTTCACAACGATAAACGCATCACTCCTTGAGGTGATGGAACACTTGTAGTCATGGGAGATCAGGTAACTATGGTGACTGGAGGAGAAAGTGAGAGTCAGCAAACACCCGAGTGATAATTCTCCATTAGTCTCACAGATTACTGAATCCACAGAGGTCTTGGCGAAAGCTCATGCAAGACTTGTTTTCCGGAACACATCTTCATACCATCTAAATGTTAATGGAGGAAATTGAACCAGCATGATTTCACGCAGCAGCTCAGTGGAGCAGGAGCCTGAAGGCCCGTTCCACCAAGCACGATAACTATAAAGATAACGATAAAGATATAGTTTAAAAATCGTTCTCAATATTAAAGAATAGCATAGTTCACACCACAACTATAACGATAATGATACAGAGGAACGATATCGCTGTGATCACTTTCAAAACAATTTGTTTTCCAGCTGATGAACGATAAATTCTGACAGCCAATCAGAATCCATCCTGCTGTAACGAGCTCAAGAATTTAAAGCGGCAGACGCATGTGCGCTTAGAATAAACAGACGATATCGTTCGCTGGTGTGGATGCTAATATCGTTATCTTTATAGTTATCGTTTTTGGTGTGAATGGGGCTTGATACTCTGATTTTCATTATATTGAGCAGGACAGGTTGCTGTTTAACTTTATAATTTCCTTGTACAGTGACAAGATTGAAAACTTGTCTAAATTAGATTAAAATCTCATATGGTAACATTACACACAGTAGTGGAGGTGGTGGTGCTCATTTGGGTGACAAAGGTTTGAATCAGTGGAAAGGGAAGAGCAAGTTTAAAGAGCAAGATAGAAGTGGAGTTGCACTAAATAAATGTATTACCTGTGTATTGTCCACCAATAAATGGGCGATACAAAAATTCTGTAATATTTGGTCTAAATAAATTAAATATAAAATAGTACAAACTAAAACCAACCATTATAAAAAACCAATACATCAGTACCAAATAGTTAACAAACTTTTTAAGTTTACATGATCCCAGCTAGGTGTCCCCCTCGGTCCGTTCGCGTTCGGGGGTGGGGTTTGGGTTTCCATCTCGGTCCGTTCGCCGCGGGGCCCGGTGCAACCGCACCAGTTGCACCCCCCTAAGGACGGCCCTGCCCGTAGGATGTCTTGAGGGTGAGTAAATCATGGGGTAATTTTCATTTTTGGGTGAACTATTCCTTTAAAGTTCCCATACATATGTATGAGTTGCTATCATCACCACATTCATGACCTGAAGAGAACTGCTAATCACTAAGAGTGAGTGCTATTTGGATGGAAACCCTTTTGTCCACTCGACTAATAAAGACACAGTGCTTCATTTATCCTGCTGCCGGACAACCTGATGCTCTGTTGAGTGATTTGCTGGCTTTGGAACAGAGGCATATGAAATAACAATCAGTCCCAGTTCACTGTTGGAGCTCTAAACACAGATGTGGCAAGAAATAAAGACCAAAAGACTTACTACATCCCACATGCTAGACTCTTTCAAATGCACTTTTAAAGGTACCATATGTGAAAATTAAAAATGAAATGACAGATCAGTGGGAGTAAGTGGGTCCAATTCAATTAACCAAAACCCCAAAATCCACTAAATTTCAAAACCCCTCATATTTAGGCACTACAAAAGCTAAACATTTGCATATTACACATAAGATACTTTAAAAAGAAGTGGTTTGGATGGAGCCACTAGCCGTTTGTGGGTTAATAAAGTGGTCTGGCCCTGTTTAAAGCCCTTTTAAATCTGGGTCCACTGAGTCACTCCACTACAGCATAAATCCACAGCCTAAAGCTCTTACTCTACATACTGTACCATTCAGCTCAGTATCAGAGCTTAACACTCAGCTCAGGGTCAAAGAGAAGAACTTAGCTTAGAATCAGACTCTAATAATCAACTTAAGAGTAAGGCTGGAGCATTCAAATAAGAGGTAGTCTGCAACAACCAATACGCGAACCAGGATGGAATCCTAAAGGGGTCATTTGATGCTACTAAAAAGAACATTATTTTGTGTATTTGGTGTAATGAAATGTGTTTATGCGGTTTAAAGTAAAAAAAAACACATTATTTTCCACATACTGTAGATTATTGTTTCTCCTCTATGTCCCGCCTTTCTGAAATGCGTCAATTTTTACAAAGCTAATCGGTCTGAAAAGCGAGGTGTGCTCTGACTGGCCAGCTATCCAGTGCGTTGTGATTGGTCGAATACCTCAAGCGTGTGATGGAAATGTTACACCCCTTACCATATTGTGATGCCCTGTCCGGTGCATCCAGTGGGGACATAATTACGGATTATAATGACTTATACTGTCTTTTTACGCGTTGCGTTGCATCGCGCCGCGTAAACATAAAACCATGTCTGCATTTGTGATCGGAGAAATGACAAACAACAAGCGCTACTTCTACACTGCTCAAAACTTGCGTTTGAATCATCAGTGGCAAATCCTTTAGTTTAAATGAAAACGTACTTACAGTCTGTGAGTCCAGAACAGCCGGCATTGTAGTCTACTCTACCAGGATCAGGAAACGTTCTCCATAAAATGTGTTGCACACATCTGGATATTTGGGTTAACTGTTCTGGAACAGTGTTGTAAATACAACTTAACCACTGATTTCGTGTCCTCTTTTGGAATGCCAAACAAAGTAGTTTCGCTTTCACAATGAAACACAGTGTCACACACGGCAGCCTTGAGTGAGCGGCGGCCGGCGGATTCGACAAAGGAGTGGCCGGTGGGCTTGCGGCAACCACATGTGACAACCCCGGGCTGGACTCTGCTTCGTCCATGATGAAAGCCGATCCGGTGATCCACAGCGCGAAGTTGATATATTCCCTCAGCGACCAGCACAGATCAGCTCAGGCATGACAAAGCGATATCGTCCTCTTTTGGAAGGCCCAACAAAGTATTTCGCTTTCACAACGAAACACACAGCACCTTCACGACATGGTGGCAGCAACAATACTACAGTGAGAATAAAAGTTATGCCTTCTTTCTTTGCGTGAACATTTGGGTGGTGTTATGCAAATCTTCCCACATCGTGACGTAGACATGTGGGGGCGTGTTAGAACGAGCCGTTTAGCGTGGTTGACTCTTAACTTTTATAAAGAATATCTCTTTGGATTTAAGACTTTAGTCCTTTGCAACTTTACAGATCGTTTTTATGCACCAAGAGCTTGTAACACTCCCAAGAGAAAGGAAAAATTAAATCGCATCATATCAACTCAACTATAATAATAAACTAAAACCAGGCTGTAATGATTAGATCAAACTCATATTGGCATAAACCAATTCAGAGTCAGATTAAAGATGCACTGGTATTAAAATTCTAGCCAATGCTGATAATTATTTTAATGTCAAGGTCAAAACCAGATAAACTGTAGATATTAACATCTATATACATTAAATTGTGACACTTTAAATTAATGATCAGTGACAGTAAAGTGACATTAAAGACATTTATGATGTCACAAAAGATTTCTATTCCAAATAAATCCTGTTCTTTTGAAGTTTATTTTCATCAAATCCTGAAAAAAATGCATAATAATTAAGAAAAAAATTATAATAATTATGCAGTTTAATTAATTAGCAATATTAACAAATGTTTCTTAAGCAGCAAATCAGCATATTAGAATGATTTCTAAAGGATCATTTAACATTTAAAAAGATATTAATATAGAAAACAATTTTGATTTTGAGTAATAATATTTGACAGTATTACGGTTTTTACTGTACTTTTGATCAAATAAGCTTAAAAGACTTTTCAAAAACATTAAAAAAAAATCGTAGAGAATATCCATAATTTAAATATTTTAAAACGTAGTATATTTAAAAATCTACCTTTATATATTAAATTAAATACTAGTTAATTTTTTTTTAATTTAAATACAGCAAATAAACAGCAATTTTACATTTTGTATTTAGGCATCACAACATCCACTAAAAATGTTATAATTTTTAAATAATTTAATAACATTTTTGATGTTTAATATTCAATAACAATAAATATTTAAAAAATCTCTAATATTGGCAGATATCCAATATGGCACAGATAAATTGTGCATCCATAAATCTGTAATAATCAAATCTGACACATTCATAAATCTGTAATATTCAACTGAGGGTCATCAGACCATAATGATCAGCCCAGGTTTGCATCTGTCATCAGTGGAAAGAAGCAGAGCTGAAATGTTGCCACCTGTTTATTAGCATCTGTCTGTGACAGCGTGGGAAGGAAGGAGAGCGACTGCCATCTCAATGTGCTTGACCTTGCACAAGAACCTGCTCTCATCAAATAGACAGGACATGATCCCAGCTAGCCGTTCCCCTGGGCTCAACAAGACTGTCGATGAGAACGCGAGACCCCTGTGGACCCGAATGCACACACACCGAAGAGAGGCGTAAGAGAAACGTGCAGCTTCAACCAAGAGTGTCACAGTAAATGTCAGTGACTGTCACTCTCCCTTGGTTTCACATGTACTTTTGATTGGTTGTGATTGAGTTAATTTAATAAACAACAAGCAGGGATGGATATTAACATTTCAATACATAACATACGCAAAAAAAACATGCTACATTGATTTTATTTAGTCGGTGTTGTCTTCACATGCAATGTTTTCAAATGGCCCTTTCAACACTGTTGTGGACAGGTGGGTGTGTATTTGTAATTTCCAGACCTGGTTCGAAGGAAAAACCTTCCTCTTTGTAAACATTTTGGCTTTTTTTCTGGGAGATGGGGGTCATGCCTGATGCTCATTTGCATTTAGATTAGCTGATTCAAATGATAGACTCCCCAAGGTGGGCCTTTCCAAAATCACTTTTACTCTGAGGAGAATCCAGACCAACCATGTCAATGGCTGCCACATCGATAAGATGACAGGAATAACTCGATCCAAATCCTGTTCTGTGTGGTGAATTACACAGGCAGCTGTGGCCACAGAACATATGAAAGTTCAGAGAAGCTATAAACCCCTGCTACGATATCACGTTTGACAGTATCAGCATTCAGATGACTTGAAAAGTCCTCATTAGCTGAACCGAATGAGGTCTCTCTATATGATCTCAAACTGTGATACAAAAAATAAACCGATTTAAAGAAGTGTGTCACTTCTGTGTCAACAGTGGAATAGCAAAAAATAAAAAAAACACTGCTTTCTGTCTGCCAGTGGTTGTAGCTGAATGTAACTGGTGTTGTCTTTTCTTTGCAATTACGATAAATGGGGACTGGAGTGATGCTTCAAAAAATTATGCAAAACATCATTAAAGTAGCATGTATGACTTGAAATTTTAGTCATTATTCACTAACAATCTGCCTGTGTAATTCATGAGAACTAGTGAACAAATAATTTTTCTGAGTCAGATATTTTCAATCAATCAGCTGATTGTTGATTGTTGAGACAGATGTTCAGTTCGCAAAAAAGATGAATTCCCAATTCATACTGATCTGGTTGTGATTCAGCTCCTTGACTCAATTGGTTGCAGTGATTCTCGAGTTAACAGCCAACTGGTGTGGAAGGCTATCAATGAATAACAAAATCAATTATTTAAAAACAGAATCAGGGAGTTGAATTTAAGAACAGAGATTTGTGGATGAATTATTCAGACAACATTGTGAATTTACTGAAAAGATCCCATTCAAAAGAACAATTCTTTCACAAATCATACATTGCTACATCTCTAATGGGCAAGCAAGCAGATTTACAAAGAATAACGACTTAAATTTCTCAATTTCATTTGTTTCTCACACAAAGCTTTCGTTTGGCTTCAGAAGACAGTTGTAGCACAGAAGTTCAATTTTGTGTGCCTTCTTGAACCTTGAAACCAATAATATATCAATAACAATACACCAATAAATATTTTAATCTTACTGCAAATTGCCTATAAATGGCAGATATTAAAATTACTATTGCTATTTTGTAGAAATTAAATAAAACAAAGTAAAATCAATCGTTTTAAATGATACAAGGGACTTTAAGCACGAAAACACTATAATTAATAATTTACTGTGATTCCTTGGACAAAAACCAGCTACTAGATTCTTCAAATTACATTTGAATGTTAAATAATTCAGGTTTGGAACAACTTGAGGATAATAACAAAAGAAGTGAATAAATAATGACAGAATTGGATAGGATAAAGTAAGTATTACAATTGAATAAATTACACAGATTACCTTATAGTAAAAAAAAATGCTGCCTATATAATGCACAAAGTTTTCATAGCAGCATATAGAGGAGACAGACTGTCTAGCAATATGTGTCCATGTGCTTTTGCACTGGAACCCTCAGTCGACAGCTTGCATGGATCTATCACAGCACAGAGGTAATCACACTGAGTGCATTCACAAATCACTTCATGCCATTATTTGAGGTCTTAGTTTAGAATTCCATCTCTGTGGCTCTTTTTGCAAATGCTCCGACGTAAATCAGCAGGCCTACAAACAGAAGCTTTTAAGAAGGTGGTTCTATTTTGGACATATCGCCGTGACATATGATCAATTAGAAAAGAACTGCGAACACTTTGGGGATTCCATCCCACCCACCCCCTCTCCCCGTCCTGGGTCAGTGAGTGGTCCGTTGGCACAGAGAACTTATGTGCTTTTAGTCAGGCCTTTATAAACCCGACTCCCTGAATGCCATAGTGCGCTGGATTCTATTCAATCAAATGAAAATGTATTACCGAGAAGATTAATTCACATCAGCCTTTGCGTTTGTCAAACTCACAGGAACAACTTTAAGAGCTCAATCTTCTTTTCAGTCGAGGAAAATAAATAAATAAATGTTAGACTTAAGCAGTCTGTTAGGAGGACTATGCTTGACAGGGGCAACAATTGTAGTCACCATTAGAACTCTAATAGAACCATTAATGTCAATTTTGTTGCGTTATAGATCAGCGGAGCAGGCGGCGGATTCAGATGGGATTTAAAGCTCACAGGACAAGAGCAAACAAGACCATGACTGGTTATCGGCAGGTCTGTCATGATGCATTAGGAGAGGACACCTTTTTCAAACCTCATTACAATGTGAAAATGATCATAAAAATGGTCTTCAGCTTGAGAGCTTTTCAGTAAGATCTGAAATGAACTTTCACACATACAATTAAAAAGATCAAGCTCAATCAACAAGAAATTGGATTTTGAATAACCCTTAAAGCGATAGTTCATGCAAAAATGAAAAATCTGCAATCATTTACTCATGTCTTCCAAACCTTCTTCTGGGAAACACACACACACAAAAACATATTTTGAAAAAAAATTATATATTTTTTTGGTCCATACAATTTTTTTTTTTTTTAAAAAAAGTTTTCAAAGGGGTTTGGAAGCCTGTTTCTGCCAGGGAATTTAAAAAAAAAAGCTAATTGAGTTTTTTTTTTATCTCACAATTCAGACTTTGTTCCTCTGAATTCTGAGATTTAAACTAAGAAATGCAAATGTTAGCTCGCAATTTCAAAATGTAAACACACAATTTTAAGAAGTCTGCATTATTATTTTTTTTTTTTTAATTTATTTTACACTGTGGCAAAAACAAAAACCTCTATCTCTATATATATATATATATATATTGACTGTTATACCGTATATCACAAATGTGTGTTTGAGCCAAAATTGCGAGATATTAACACATTTGCGATATACACACTCTGTGGTGTTTACATCGCCACAATGATGAAATTGCAAGAAAAATGTCTGGATTGTGAGGAAAAAAGCCAGAATTGGGAGAAAAAAAAGTCACCCCTTGTAAGTAGTAATAACCAGAGTAATTTTGGACCCCACTGACTTTCATTTTATAGACAAAAACGTTGTATAAAATATTACATCAAAAATTTTGTAGTGAACTATCCCTTTAATAAAGAGGGCCCCCCCAAAAAGATTAAACTATGAATTGCTAATAAATCATAATACGGGTACAGTACATTTGTGTAGGTCTTTAAAGAGACACGCAGACCTGAACAAGCAGGACAAAAGAGAAGTTGGTTTTTGTTTTCTTCAAGGACATGACTTTAAAATTATGTTCTAGTGATGTAACCTCAGAGACAGCAGGTGAATGTGTCGTGTTGTTTTATGAATTACAGAATGATATAACAATAAAATGGCTATTTACACTCAGCAGACTAAACTATAATAGAGTCTGGCATGCCAGACCCCCCTCCTCACCAAACAAGTGAGTTCAAACCCCCATTTGGATAAAAGTCAACATTCAGTTTATTCCCGCCAACACTCTTTGTCACCAAACAAATGACTCCAGGAGTACAACAGAGCTCTAATGGGTGAGGGGGAACATCAGGCGAGGATATTTCTGTCAGTGTGAAGGGTCTGCGAGGTGAGAGCTAATCAAAGACAGAAAAATAATAATATGACAAGCCGGACCATTATGAGAGCCAGGGATGAGGAAAAGGTCAGGCATTCGCTCAGGAGGGCTGTGGAGGAGGGGAATCAAAGTGATAAGTGGACACAACTGGCCCATTCTTCAACTACGGACACTTTGGCCCTCTAAACTTTTAGACATGAAACCTTAAAACACACTTTTATTTACTTTGGCTACAAACGATGTCAGTAAATATACAATGCATGTATTTATACTGTACATAAATATGCATGCATTCAGTCTTTTTCTGAACCAATGTCATTTCCACCACATCTCAAATTACAGTATGTTTTGTTTATGCCAGGAAATGACATAAAATTAAACATTTATGGAATAAAATGGCAGACTCGAGGTGTGGTCTCATTAAAATTGGTGGACAAAAAGTTCTATTCTTTATCGTCAATACTGAAATCTGCGTGTGGAAATCTTTCACCGAATTTCCTGATTGTGTGGATTCCTAATGTAATTGGAGATGGCCTTCGTCCACGACAATCCACTGAACGGTAAAAGTGACTGCACTACAAGGCTAATTTCATAGCTACCATTTTATAATTATATTTTATACATAGTTATATAATTTTTATATTTTATAAATAATATCTTTATATTTTTTTGGAGAATTTTACAAAATTACAGCTTGATTGTAAATAACGCTCCTTGATTTTTTCCTTGTTTTATGACCCATTTTTCATATTCAGCATGCTTTCCACCAACACTTTTTGTCTGTCCTTGGTAAACAAGCACACTAACTTTTATAAAACTTTTTATTAAAAAAAATTTGGATTGTAACGAGGTTGAAATGATGTGGGACAGATGCAATTTGTGTAAAAATGATTTTCACACAAGCAGTAGTAATAGGATTTATGCTTACTTTTTGTGTAGATATATTGTTGTTTACAAATTTGTACAAATTATTTAAAAAAGTAAAATCTTTATTTTACTCACTGGTTAGAAACAAATGTAATATTTTCATGATTGTACAATTTTTTACTTTAAGACTGAAAGTCTAAGTCTGGGTCTTTTTTCAAGAGTCAAATATTAAAATTATATGGATAAAAAGCATTTTTAAATCTTCCAGATAGTTATAATCTAGACCAGAATCGGTTAAGCTAGAGTTTTAACATATCCAAAGAGTGAATGACCTTCATACAAAATAGTTTAAAAATAATTGAAATCCGTTTCATTATTAACAACTGTGATATAAAAGTCCCCTAAGCGCAGGAAACGTAACAAAGGCATGCCTTGAGTGAGAGCGAGTGACGAAGAGGGGGAATAAAAGAAGATCGAGGTCTTTTCATGATGGAGGGCTGGCGACATCAAAGCCCTCCTTAAGTTGCCATGGAGATGCCTCTTGCCATCTTGGATGGCTTCTATCACAGCTGGCTCTAATATGTGCTGGATGAACAAGAGCAGACCATCAGATGACAGTTCGAACCATGAGACAGGTACTCATCCTTCTCACTAGGGTTGTGACGGTGAGGAAATATTCCCACCGGTTAATCGACGTGTGACAACACGATAATACCGGTATCACCGCAGGGGCAGGGGCGTTTCCTCTTTTCCTCACGTTCCTTCGCTTTTAAATAGCTTGCAAAAGCGGATGTGCGCAATTTACTTTCACTTTCAAATAGCCGCAATTCGGCATAAAGCAATTGTTAATTTTTAGCTCGTTAGAATTTTCCCTCGCTTTTAAATAGCTTAAAAGCACCGTGCGCATTTTACTTTCACTTTCGAAGTAGCGGCAGTTCGGCGTCTATTGCTTGAATGCAACAACAAAATACAACGTCAAACTCACTTTAGCCTATATATAAAACATAGAACTTTTATTAACAAAATGAATAAAAATACACCATGCTATAGGGCAGGCGATGCCTAATATAAAATAACAAATAACTTACATAAAGTTTAAATAGGTAGTGTCAGGGTTCTGTCACTTCGGTCTAGTGTAATTCATGGTTTTGTGACAGAGCCCTGACACTCGCGTCATGTCATTGTTTTCATGTGATCGTGCGGCTTCGAGTGTGCTCGAGCCGTGCGCTCTCGGCTGCGTGTACTGTTTCATGTTGGAGCGTGGTGTTCAGATCCTGGCACTCATGTCTTGAGTTTCGGTTTTGTGTCGGGGTCCGGACACTCGCTCTCACATGTTCTGTCTGGTTGTGTGAGCATGCGATCTCGAGTTCGCTCTGCCATGCTCTCTTCTGTCCACGTGTGTTGTGTTTTGTGAAGCAGGCGGTTTGTGTTCAGCCGCGTGCTTTTTTTGTTGTCTTGTGTGAACACGCGGCTTATGAGTTTTTTCATTAGCTGCGTGTTCGTGTCTTTTTTTGTTCAAGCACATGGCTTGTGATTTATTTTTTTGCTGGCCATGTGCTTGTGTTTTTGTTTTGTGTGAGCACATGGCTTTGGGGGGGGGGTGGGGTGTCTTTGATTCGGTGTGCCATGTGCTCATGTCAATTGTCTTTACCCCTCCCATCTTGTTACCTGATTAGTTAATTTGCCCCACATGTGCTCCCTCTTTACCCTCCTCATTTGCTCTCCATTTATTCTCCTTGTGTTTGCAGTCGTGCGTCAGTTCGTCATCGTCTATCCCTGGATGTGTCCAGATCCTGCCTTGCCTTGCCTTGCCAGCCTGTTTTTCCCCCACGGGGTAGTTTCTGTTGTTTGTTTTATTTTAATAAAAAGCCCATTCTTCTGCAGTACTGAGTCCTCGCTCCATCCCCTACCCGGAAACCCCTGACAGGTAGCCTATACAAAACTGGAAATAAGTAAACATGTATAATATTTAACCAAATAAATAAGAAACGTAGAACGCTTTTTAGCAAAACGAGTAAGAAAGCTTGGGGGCACGGCATACACCTTTATGTCAAATAAAATAAATAAATTACAAAGTTTAAATAAAGTAAAATCAGCAAACACTGTGGAACCAATTACATAAGAAACAAATGTTTAAAAAAACTTCTAAAATCACCTTAGATAAACAGCAAGTCAACAGGTTTTTTCAAAATCCAAAATATTGCCAAACTGGTGCTTTTGCATTTAGTTTCGAAACTAAATCATCCGTGATCGTCTTGTCGGTCTCATCCCACTCTTCTTGTCAGTCAGCTCGACTCACTCTCCTCACTGGATAAATGAAATCTGATTTGTGATGCGACTGTCGTTCGGCACGCTACATTAAGCAGCCGCGTTCAGTTTTTAATTGTAGTGTCTGTTCTTTTACTGAACTAAATTAATTTTATTACTATAAAAAAATCTAAACGACGGTGGGGGTCAGTGCCGCGGTGGGCAAGTGACGTAACCGGTTTTGAGGCTTAACAACGGTATCACCGTCAGCACCGCAATCCGCCGCGGCAAAAGCCTACTGTCTCACGCTATAACCGGACGACTGTCTCCTACTCTAAAACACTCTGTGGAATGACAATATTTGAAAACCACAGAGAATCTGGTATTCAATAGACGCCATACTGGATTTATTATTACATACTGGACATTACAAGTTTTCTTAAGTATGGAGTTTTGTCTACTTTTTTTCCTGGAAACACGTTTGGTCCACTGAACGGTCAGTATGTACAACAGTACAATCCTCATATGTCTCAAAGCCTAGCTTGACTAAGTCTGACTCTGACTAAGGTCTATACAGCATGTTGACCTAACTAAATCTAAATAGGAACTTCACAATGACGTCCACTATCCTTCATCATATAATCAAATTCCAATTAAACCTTTTTCTTAATCTTTTAAATAAGAGTTTGATGTATTAATTTCAGAACTCAAAACATCCTCCTCAGTCCAAAAAGTCATATATTTAAAACAAAGCAACAGAAACGGCTATAGTTCAAAAATTGTTTATCCACAAAAAACTTTTTCTGTTCCAAGTGTCAAAACTAAAAATCGTCATGAAAAATTAAATATAAAATTTTAGGCACAAGAAACCTTATAATTTTAAGTGGACCTTGAAGGAAAAAAACTGGATAAAAAAATATTTATTTAATTAAAATTACTGTGCAAATCCTAACCCTACAATAAAACATCTGGTATTTTTTATTGAACAAAGACATTTAAGTAAGGAAGCACAGATATTAAAATTTAGGCTAAATTAAGCCAATAATTATTCTCACGTTATGACCTATAAACAATAAATTACCTATAGTAAAATTATTATATACTATTTTGCCTAAATAAATCAAACAAAAACACTACAAATTAAAATCAATAATGTAAATGTGACAAGTTTAGGAATTTAGGTATCAAAACATTTATAATGTACAGTATGAAAGATATTAATTTTAAGATTTACGCAAGTTTAATCTAACAGTGTTATTAAATTATTAATGTATTCTAAAATAGCATATGTTGAAAAAATATGAATGGTTTTAAACATTAAGTGAGCATTAGATGCTGGCAAAAGTAATCTAAATGAAAAATAAGAGAAATGAGTAATTACCTATTACACATAATTAAATATTCAATATAGACTGATACCAAAATTAAAATTGTCTTGTCATATCAGAGCTAGCTAATTAAGCTAACAGAGTCTTTTCAGCCCCTAATTACATTGTGCGAATGAACACGCCGCTGATAGCTGTCAATCAACAGGTGTAAACAGCTTCAGTAAATCAAGAGGATTGCTCTTCAATTCACTTACTGACTGCAGCGAGGAGGACAGTCTCAGCCGTCGCACGGATACAGGGTGACCTTGACAGGCTTTAGCTCAAGCCTGCAGGCCCCGCTGATCCTCTGAGCGGCTCAAACACACAAACAGCAAACGCTCGACGTGAAAACACAGTGAATATGAAAATGCTCTGCTCTCTGAGGGTCACAGTATCCATGGTGAATCAGAGAATTACCTAACTCCCTCTGAAGTAGGCTGACGGAGTCTGAGCTGCATCAACCGTCTGAAATCGCCAACTGCACAGCACGTGGAATATTAATCGCCTCACCCTCCGTGACGTGATGGACATGGATGCTGCATGTCAAAAACATGAGCACACAAAGGCAAACCCTGTGCCATGATGATCAGAGCCATACCTGCTGAAAAGACCAGTGAAGCTAGACACCAGCATATGCTGTGTTTTTGTCATGCTAGTGGGTCCTCTTTCAAACAACCCGGGAAAGGGTTTACTGAACAATTATTTTTTTCCATGTCTAATATGGAAATGTTGGCCAATAGCATAATATTTTAATTTTATAAGCCTGTATCCATTATATTGGACAACATCAGGGGTGCCCAAACTCGGTCCTGGAGGACCATTGTCCTGCAGAGTTTAGCTCCAACTTGCCTCAACACACCTACCTTTAAGTTTCTAGTATGCCTAGAAAGAGCTTGATTAGCTGGTTCAGGTGTGTTTAATTGGGGTTGGAGCTAAACTCTTCTGGACACCGGCCCTCCAGGACCGAGTTTAGGCACCCCTGGACTACATAATACAACAATTCTTTATATAATCTGTGCATTTCTTTCATCTGTTGAACAGAAAATATATTTTTAAAAAACATTTTTGTCAATACAATTTAAAAAAGTTAATGGGATCCAATGTTGTTAGAGACCTCACTGACTTTCATTGTATGGACAAAAACAGTTCTTCAAAACATCTTTAATATTTTGGAGAATTTTCTTTCATGTTTTTGACAAAATTTTCAACTATCTTTTTAAAAGTCTTTAAATGGGATAGTTCACCAAAAAATGTAAATTACCCTATGATTTGATGGCCTACGTCACCCACTGAAACTCCACTCTCTTGTGAAGGCACGTACGACGGAAGCTAGAGATTATGGTTTATAAAGTTTTAAATATGGATATTTTTCTTACACAAACGCATCTCTTCAGAAGGCCTTTATTAACCCTCCAGAGCAGTGTGGAGTACTTTCTATGATGGATGGATGTGCTTTATTTTGCTTCAAAATCTCAACTCCCATTCACTGCCATTATAAAGCTTGGAAGAGCCAGGACATTTTTTTATATAACTCTGATTGTATTCGTCTGAAAGAAGAAAGTCATATACACCTAGGATGGCTTGAAGGTGAGGCTTGCAACAACTAATCGATAAATCGTTATGAATCATTGACAACGATTCTCATTATCGATTAGTCGGGTCTGCCCACAGTGCACGTCCAACTTCAGCCGGTCGCGTCAAATTACAGCACTGAATTACACATTTTATATGGACAAAATACATTTAAAAAAATAGGGAAAAAAATAATCGATCTGCGGGAGAGTTACGTGATCCAAGCTGCCCAAAACATGAGAACTCTTTATTTGCGCTTTGGCAGATGATGCGTGCGAACTCAGCACAAAAACTTTCAGTTTACGGTCATATCCTTATGCATAAATGTCACAAATTCACACGAGCATTTCCATTTTTGCATAAAGGCCCATCCTGACAGTCTGTGTTAAGTTTTAATCTTTACTGAATGAGTGCGGGCTCGTCAGACAGACGGAAAAGAGAGACAATTAAAAATCAGCACAAAAACATGCATTGCGAGTATTTTATGAGAGTAGGAACTGTAAGGGGATAACAGTGTGTAATTTCCCGAATATAAATATCAGACACTTCATAACCGACCTTTTACAGGATAAAGAAATGACAGGAAGACGTGACTGTGATCAAAGTGAATGTGTTCCTGCAGAACATTATTCTTACCTATTGGTTACCAGTTTTTGTGATTTTATTCGTCTTTATCATTTTTATTTTTATTTTTAATGCAGATATTTAAACTATATACCTACAGTATATAACTATATACAATGCTTAAATGTATTAAAACAAATGTATGTAAGGTTTTTAACAAATTATGGTTTGTGCCACTGCTGCTCTAACAGTACTGGTGATTACCAAAATATTTTTTTAGCTTTTTGTATTGGTTAGTCCTCCAATATGTGTAAGCTCTTTAGTAACAGTAGTAGGCTATTTCTAATGCTATAAGATAATCATTGCTGTAATCTATGAAAGAAAGGCAGAGAGTTTTATAGTGTTTTTTTCAGATACCCAATTAGTCAAAAAGTACATAAACAATGCCATCAAGAATGCAAGCTGTTATGCATGTGAGCATAGGAGGCCTTTTTTATGTGAATAAATACTATTTAATTGTTTAAGTTTATTTGCCCAATAAATGACAATGACATTTTTTGATTTGAATTTTTTTTTGACAGATTCCTAAAATTCCTAAATGTGTGAATGTGTTTTTGTCTTTATTATGGCAGGTGGTCTAATAAATTGTTAAGCACTGTATGTTTTCATAGCTTTCAGTTGGCACATTTGTTTGAAGGACATTGGGCAGAATGTGGAATAGTAGGTAATTGCAGCCCTACTTGAGGGTGAGTAAATCATGGGGTAATTTTAATTTTTGGGTGAACTATCCCTTTAAATTAGTCCGTCTCTACGTATGCTTTACAGTCTGTTTTATTACTTCAACCTGTAACTCACAGGTGTTCCTAACTACTGTGAGACAGCCAAGACTAATGGAACCAATTAATACAGCAGACAGAGTCCGCCTTTGCGGCACACACCTCTCCTCAGCAGCAAACTCTGCCAGAAAAAAAGGAGCGAGTGTAAGAGGTGATGAAGATATCATGATATCAGGACAAAAGCACTCAGATGTGAAGTCCAGGCCTCTCAGTGCAGTTCCGTGTTGTTTACTACCTCAAAATGGCCATAATAAAAACTCCCAGAAGGTTTTTCTTCCTTTTTCCCTGGCAACATCTGATAACCTGTGCCAAGATCCACTGGTTTGTGCTCTGAACCTGTAGCCTCGAATACAGCACTGCTCTTATACAGCCCCCACAAGTCTCCCCACTGACAGCCACTCATCTATAATTCAGTGGTTGAAATTTTTGACCTGTTAGATTATTTAATCATGGCACATTTCTCAGGCTGTGGACCCTGTGATCCCAAAATGTCACTTTGTCGCCTGCACGGTCCAGGGAATCTTAGGGGAACTGGGGCAGGATGGGCGGTGGTCGCACATGTTGAAATACAGGTGAAATGCACCTTCAACATGCTGGATGGCACCTCAAAAACAGGATCAGAGGTGTAGTGCTGAAATAAAGCAATACAGGCACTGTTCTATCAGCAGCTGAGAAACTACAATGAATGAATGCATGTGTGCTTCAGCACAGAGGATGGTACTCCGGGCCATTTCATCTACAGTGATATCAATCTTTTAACAGCTGTGTCTGCATTTGCACAGGAGGTCTGGATCACAGGCTTTAAGATCTGCTGATACCTCAAATTTAGGTCAGGTTCACTATATAGTGAGAAGCAACATAAGTAACTAAAACAAAAAGCTACAGTATGTTGCAGTTAGGGCACCAAGTTGCTATGTTTCTTGCCGGTAAGTAGGCTAATTTCACACCCCCTAATTGTGTCACAATCCACAAGTATGAAATTGTTAAAGCAGGGAAGTTTTAATAGCATCCCCCTCTAGAGACGGGAAGTTTTATTAATTTCCGTAAATCAGTCCCTTCAAACTTTCAGAATCAGAATCAGAATGAGCTTTATTGCCAGGTTTGTTTACACATACAAAAAAATTTGTTTTGGCGACAGCTTCCACAGCACAGACAGAATGACAGTGACAAGACACAGATAATAAAAAGAATAATATAAAAAATAGACAAAATAGACAATGTACAAAAAAGCAAAAACACAATATATAATATAGACAAATTTTTATGTACAGGTATGATATGTGCAAATTTGAAAGGAAATTAAGTATGTGTGTTAGATAAATATTAAAAACTTTCAATGAATCAGTTTAGCAGAGATCAGCAAAGATTAAGCGATTATTTCACGCAACATGTCAAGGAATATTTAGTACAAACTGTGTTGGTTAATATTGAAGTTGATTATTACTATAAATTTTTAAAAGGAGGGGTAAAATTATTTAAAATATAAAACTTTATTAAAAGTAAAAATATAATAAATTAAATCAACCCTGTTCATTTAGTGATCAAAATATGCCTTTTTATTGTTTACTACGTCTTTTGTTTTGTTTGTTTTTTTTAATACAAAAGCTTTTTGGTTTAAATGTTTCTACTGGAGAAAGAAAAATCATTTTTGAGACAAGATAAATCATTAAACACATTTAAATACATTAATGTGTACTTGACTTGGACATGAACTTTTCATTTCAACATGAAGGTTATTTTAAAAAAACCAATAATTCAAACTATCTATATTATTGCAATTACACTGAGGTGATGAAAATTGGTTTAAAATAATTTTGGAGGAGTTTAGCATAGTCACAGCACAGAATTCTGCTGTCACACAGCAGGGCATTTCAAGGTGTTAATGTATTTTGACATTGTTTCCAGCAGTTAGACTCTAATATGCTAAAATCCACAAAAGTAAAAACTTCAACTTATTTTATGCTTATTCATGCTGAAAATGTCTATTCCTATTTTTAGTGTCACACAGTATGACTGAATAAAAAAAAGCAGTTTTACATAAAGAGACAGGGCAGAATATAGCAAAAATTCTATAAATTGATAACTATATATTATGTATTTATATATTTTGGAGGCCTAAATTTGCGACAGTGTCACATTAATGGGGGTCATATGATGCTGCAAAAAAAAATTTAATTTTGTGTATTTGGTGTAATGAAATGTGTTTATTTTGGTTTAAATAAAAAAAAAAAAAAAAACATTATTTTCCACATATTGGTACATTAATTGTTTTCTCCCTCTATGGTTCCTGCCTTTCTGAAACGCGTCAATTTTTACAAAGCTCATCGGTCTGAAAAACAAGGTGTTGCTTTCCCCCCCCCTGCTATGGTAGCTAGCCAGTGCGTTGTGATTGGCCGAATACCTCAAGCGTGTGATGGAAATGTTAGGCCCCTTACCATACTTTGATGCCGTGTGCCGGAGCGATGAGACAAAAACATTAGAACCCATTATAAATGAGGCATTTGTTTCATCCAGTGGGGACACAATTACTGATTATAATTACTTATACTATCTTTTTACGCGTTGTGTTGCATCGCGCCGCGTAAACATAAAACCATGACTGCATTTGTGATCGGAGAAATGACAAACAGCTCTACTTTATTGCTCAAACCTCCCGTTTGATCGTCAGTGGCAAATCCTTAATGAAAAACGTACTTAAGTCTGTGAGTCGAACAGCCGCATTGTATTTAGCTCTAACCAGTAGCAGAAACAGTCCGGTTCTGGAACAGTGTTTTAATACAACTTAACCACTGATTTCTAGTATTGTCCCTCTTTTGGAAGACCAAACAAAGTATTTTCGCTTTCACAACGAAACACAGCGGGCTAGAGTGAGCGGCGGCCTAGAGTGAGCGGAGGCCGGAGGGCTAGAGTGAGCGGAGGCCGGCGGCTAGAGTGAGTGGCGGCTGGTGGGCTTGAGAACGGCGCAGCCGGCAGATTCAACGGGATCAGCTCTAGGTATGACGAAGCGGATATGTCTCTTTTGGAAGGCCAAACAAAGTAGTATCGCTTTCACAACGAAACACACAGCGCCTTCATGACACAGCGGCAGCAACAATACTACAGCGAGAATAAAAGTTATGCCTTCTTTCTTTGCGTGAACATTTGGGCGGCGTTATGCAAATCTTCCCACATCATGACATAGACATGTGGGGGCGTGTTAGAAACGAGCCGTTTTAGGTAGGCGTGGCTTTCATCTTAATTTTATAAAGAATATCTCTTTGGATTTGAGACTTTAGTCTTTGCAACTTTACAGATCTTCTTTATGCACCAAAAGCTTGTAACACTCCAAAGAGAAAGGAAAAATTTAAATCGCATCATATGACCCCTTTAAAATATCTCAAGCGTGCTTTTTAGAGACAACTATTGTGGCTGTCTACTGTAATATATAGTCCAGGTTATTTGATCCCTGTCACTACTGTAAACACCAAACAAAAGCACAAGTCATAAAAGTGTGCAGAACATGAGCCAGGCCGTTATTCTGTCACATCTCTCTCCTGTAGGGTTGAAAGCGCAGCTCTCTTCCAGTCACAGAGGAAGTGATGTAATTGATCACACAGCCACAATACCCAGTAGATCTTTTTATAACCCTCTTTGAGCCCATCGCCATCTGAATTATGGGATTTGAATGTGCGCTTAGGAACCAGTGCGGCTCAAATGTGTGGGCCTGAGAACAAAATAATCAGGGCAATGGTTGCCATAGCAACAGACAAAGTACCTTACTCCTGTGGGAATACTCATGGATGGCTGCAGCACCACAGGTGTAGGCTCTATGAGTGCTGTAGGACCGTCCTCGTCGTGGCAGTTTGTCTTTGAAGCTCGATATAATAGCTTTTTAAAGTGCCGTATCCGCTTTGTAATACATGCTTGTTGGACTAGATGTAAATAACACTTCCTGAGCATAAACGACACAAGATCTCATGCAAAAAAAGCCTTTCTCCATAAAACTGGGACTAGGATTCTTTATGCAACATATGTGCATGCGTGTATTATGCATGTACATATGCTCCTGCAATCCTGTAAAAAAATTAAAAAAATCTATGAGTTGGATCACTTTAATCTGTTGGTCAGTTGTGACCAACATAAAGCAGTGTATTAGGTGTATAACTCTGGGTCATGAGGTTTTTTTTTTTTAAAGCGTTAAAAAATTCTTAGATAAGAGCTACAACCACATGTCCACTTTTCAAGCCCATAAATTGCATGTTTAATTATGTTAAAGGGGTCCTATTATGCTTTTTCACTTTTTTAATTTTAGTCAGTGTGTATGTTTGGGCATAAAAAAGATCTAGAAAGTTACAAATCTCAAAGTCCACTCCAAAGGGAGATATTTTGTTTTTTTTAAATCCCTTTTCAAGAACTACAACGAACGGCTCGTTTGGACTACAGCGTTTGTTTTCCGGGCTTTTTGATATCACAAAGCGGTCCATTAGAATACCATTAAAATAATTCCCGCCTATGGAAACTTGAATGTTTGGGGGGTGGGGAGGGGCGAGGTTGTGGTTAGAATGCTTGGTTGAGTGAGTGCATCAGACAAGACGACGAAGAAGAAGAAGTGCTGCTGTAGAGTTAGTGCATCAGATGAGACGATGAAGAAGAAGAGCTGCTGTGCTGCAGCTTCAAATTTTCGGAATGTCTAGAACAATTCTTACAAGTCGACGTAGCTGGGCGCCGCCGGTGTGCCTACACTCATAGAAAATAAAGTATTTGAATTTTAAAGACGTGGCGTGACGCGACGCTGTGCTTCTCGTCCGGTGTGCGACCACCTGAAACGCTGTTTTTTTTCTCTTCCGTGCCCAAACGTCTTTGTTTGGGCTTCCAAAAGCGGATGATGTCAAGAAAAAGTGGTTGCAATTTATTTTTTAACTCTGTTTCTGAGCATTATAACCCCATATTTGCTATTGTGTGCTGCGCATTTTTCTGAGGACAGCTTCCACAACATGAGGAGTACAGTGCTGGATTTGCCCAAAAGTTTTTGTTGAAAGACGGAGCAAGGGCGTGGCAGTACTGAAACACCGTCAAAGCTGTTCGCCAATCACAACGCACTGGACAGCTAACCAATCACAACACATTTTGTTTTTCGGAAGGTGGGCCTTCATCAAAGCCGGAACTAATTGAACCGTTTGTGCCAGGCTGGGGAGAAAGGTATTTAATAATGTAAATTATGTGAAAAAAAATGCGTTTTTCGAACCACCAAGCACGAGAGCAACTGCTTCCCCCTTTAAGGTATATTCCCCAAAAATGGCTGTCATTTTTGGTCATCTTTTTACTTCACCCGTGTCTTCCAAACTGTACTGACATTCTTTCTCTGTGAAACATAAAAGCATCATGGCGACAACATAAAGTGTCTAGATTTTGCTATTTTGTTTATATTGCGGAATGTAAATACAGTTACAAATAAATATATATATTTTTTTTTAAGTAATTAAAAAACATAAAAATATATATTAGGGATGTGCAAGACTAGTCAACTAAATGATTCTGCTGCTGCTAATCGACACTGGAAACACTAGTCTATCATGTTAATGTTTCATTTTAAAAATAATACATTATTTTGAAAATATATTGTACTTTTGGAGCAGAAAACTAAATAATTGAATTGTACCTCAGACATCAGAATCTATGCTAATATGGAACACTGAATTGTGCACAATAAGAGCAAAAATGTGCATTAAGAAAGCAATAGGGCCTATTTCTTAAGGGTGTCAAAATGGCTGAAAAACTAAATTTTTAACTTAAATATTATCAAAATTCGAATTATATTTGAATTTAAAATGTATAATTACAGGGTGAAGAAAAGCTTTTGGCTTCTCTCGAGGCCACAAGAGGGCGCATCGAGCAAAATATTATTAATGCATGTTTATTCAAAGCATAAGATAACATGACTATCTGTGAAAAAAGTGCATAATGTTTCAAATAATGTTTAATTTAAAAACACGAGTTGCAGTGGGATGGGGAAAACACCCGCCATAAAGTCTAGAGATATGTTGAACTTGCATTAATTTTACATGGTAAACATGCAGCTCTTTTGTGCGAGACGCGACTGTAACGGTGATAGATGTCCCTCTAGAAAATGCACGAAATATGTGTTCTTTGTGAACGGCTTGGTTTCAGTTTTGACGTAAACAAGATCTTCACCGCATTGATGTTCTCTTTTCCCACAATATTTGTAACTAACAATGCAGCAGCGCCACATCTAGTGGCTTCAACTAGATAGGTTAACAAAAACATTAAAATGCAATGGCACTTACATCATTATCACATCTTGTGTGCCACTGATAAGGCTGCCTCCTTAACGCACACCTAAAACTCGAATGCAACGTTTTTTTATTTTAAATTCGACGAATATTCAAAAAAAATTGACAGCCCTAGTCTATTCTACTTCATGTTGACTTTAAAGTCCTGCACTAACGTTTTCCTGTTTTGACATATGCACTTTTTATTCTCCATAGATTCCCCTTTATTTGGCCATTTTCTGAGTGTAGAGAGCGAGCTGAGTGTGGTGACCCGACCAGCTGTTCGAAATATTTTCATCCATCCATGCAAAACCCATGCCGGTTTTCCCCCCACAGTCGTCGTTTTAGGGCTACAGAGAGTTGAAATAATCAATCTGGTAAGGAGCCAACACAACGCTGCCCTCGTCTTGCTGGAAACGGCGCTAAGCGTCTTAGACAAATCTTTTTCCTCTCCTCCCCGACACCCTCCTGAAGAGCGAGCCGCGTCCAGGTTCGCCTGAGGATCAGAGGTAGACAGAGGAAATCAAGCATGGCCGCACTGTTTATTTCCCGCCAAACACAGAGGAGAGAAATGAACACACGCAGAGCGATCTGTGAAAGGATGGCTTTGGTACAGCAGTCATCCCTGTCGTCCTGTATCGTATGAGGTGGAGCCGGAAACAACAGAGGCCAGACCGCTCTATATGAGCATGGGACAAAACGCCCCGTGCACAGGCTTTAAACACACCCTCATGCCAGCTCTAGCATGTCAGAACTGCATGGCGAAACCTAGAGACAGACAGACGTGCTTGAAAACAAAAAGACACACGTACACCACTCACCTTCAGCAATACAGCTAAAATTATTGCATGTAAATATTTTTCGGCCTTTTGATGATATAGCTATATTTAATCAGTTGCTCTGAAAAGGCTTAAAAGGGTGATGTAACTCAATCTGGAAATCCAACTATATTAATTTTATTTAACTATAAAATTAACCATAAATGTACCAAACATGAAAAACATCACTAAGGGTGAACCTTTTTGATGATGCAAAAGGATCCTTGAATTAGAATTGTTTGATTCTGAATCTGAAACATTTGAATCTGAATATTCTGAATCATCTGAATATGAATCATTTGAATCCAAATAGTCTGAACCCAAATTAATTGAATTAGGGCTGTTACTAACAATTATTTTTTCTATTGATTATTTTTTTGATTAGTTGATTAATCAAACAATTATTTGCAAATATAATTTTTCCAATACTGTAGAAAAGCAAATACAGATGGAATGATAATCCTGTTATAATCCATTAGTAAACTGGTATACTAATGCAACCCAATGCAACACTGTGACGCGTCAATACAAATCAACATTAGGGAAGTAACGATTAACCGCGAGCCGGTCGAACATCGATTCAAATATGTTATCGATTCAAATAGGTTGAGAAGCCAAACAAATCGCGATACAATTGGAGTAGGAGTTTATATGAATGCATCTCTGAGGGGAACTGACTATCTTTAGAAAAGTTTACGTGGTGTTTTCTTTTCATCTTGCCTCTGAACAATGCATATTAAAGTAGTGTTCATAAGCGCAGCTCTGCTTTGTTTACGGCGGTTACCCAGGAAACACTGTATCGTTGCTGTTCATAAGCAACCACCTGCTGTAAGAGAGTGAATCTGTGTCTCATTCAGCTCGTCTGCTGTTTCGTTCAGATATGTTTCATGTAGTATAGCTTCACAAAACTAAAGTCAGACCATTCTGTTTTTGCTTCAAATTTTGAAATTATACAAGTCTAATTTAGATTAAAAACTGCTCAAGTTGCATGTATGTTTTGGATCATGATCAAAAGTCCAGTGGTTTGCCTCCTAATTTTAAATGTAAAGAAACAAACCAAACAAGGCAAAAATCCCCCCCCTATTAGTTAGTTTCTATAGATATTTATTTTTATTTGTGTAACTTTTTGGGGTTTGTTTTAAGATTTCAATTTAGTTTTGTTATATTTCAATTTCACAAAGAAATGTGCAGCAATAGCCTAATAAAACGACACCTTTTCATTTACTGTATAATGTCTTCAATCTCATTTTGTTAAAAAAAATTGTGAGAAAATCGAATCGTGCAATCAAAATCGTGAATGGAATCAAATCGTGAGTTGAGTGAATCCTTTACTAGTGGTTTGACCGACGTGTTTTTTACAAGCCGATGGCGTGACTTGGAAAGCCGTGGTGGCCCGAGGCCGATATAATATTTTTATTTTTATTTATATTTAAGAAATTTGAAAATCATTTGAAAATGGATTAAAAAATAATTGTGTAAAATAAACATACTTATACTTTAGAAGACGAAGCATTTTTCACAAATAAATAAATAAATATTTAATAAAAATCGAAATAAAAAGGAAATAAACACTAACACTGTAACCAACGGGGCACTCAGTATTGAGTTTGTGGGCATTGGTAATAATTATTATTTATTTATTTTTTCAAATAAAGCCAAGGTAACACTCATTTTACATACAGCACGCAATGAAAATGGCATGAATATGACCGTGGGCAAATGCATAAAGTGCAGCATAATTTGAAATCACTAGTTTAAAGTTTGTCGATCCTGCATCTCCAGTCAAGCAGAACTCTCCTTCTGTCAGCATTCAATTCGCACGGACCGAATGTCACGCAGAGAACACGCGATAGTGCAGGATACAAATGCACACTTCACAAAATCTCACTGCTGGGTTCGACTAAGTCTGCAAGGTTTGTGAGATTAAATGTTCATTAGTCATTCAAAGATTTGTTTAAATTATATAAATGCGTATTTGCTGAATGCTGACGGCAAACGAGAAAGTATTATAATATTAAAGCAATCGTTATAATACTTTTTTTTGTATACAATTTAATTCCTGTTTAACAGTTCTATCTGATTATTAGATAGACTTCTATCCATATTAAACAGAACTGAACGACAACAGCAAACAAGTGGGAGACTGTGAGCGGTGTGCGCTCAGGCACTGCCGTTCTCAGCGCCGTCAAAATAAAAGTCCTGCCTCGAACACATCAGCCAAACAGAAAAACGTATCGGCTGATGCTGATATTTGAAAAATTCTAAATATCGGCCGATATATCGGTCGACCTCTAATCGTTAAATCCCTAATCAACATATTTACATATTCGACATGGTCAATTATGTTGATGCATAGTTTCCCTAATTTGAATCCAAATCCATTCACTGAAATGGAGATTTTGAACTGATTCACAGAAATGAACTGAACTCACCAGGTTGTGATTCAAACACTGGATGCCAAATTAGTTTAATGACACTTAATTCATGATGTTGCAAAATATTTAATATATTTTTAAGAAATATTTAATACATTGCTCAGCCTAGTTTCATACAAATGCCCAACACAACATACTCAAAATATATGTTTTTACTTTTAACACAAAATATGATACTAAGATTTTTTTACTGAGAAGAGTGATTTTAATGATACAATTAGCTATGATTTGTCAAGAGAGAAGCAGTCAGCCATTATCTGTGACTAAGCAATCAACTACAGTACTCACATCCAAACATGACGGATTGATGCATTTTTAATGACTGGATAAAGAAGATGAGAAGAAGAAAAGATTTGGGTGTGGAAGAGTGTCACACCAGTGTTCTTGCCAGAGGTCAATATTCATAGCAACTGAAAACCCTTAACAAAACCGTTACCATGGAAATAGAAACACGGATTCTAAAATGGGAAACTGTACATATCCTGTGAACCGCCTCATCATTCATGAGATCATATTTGTGGGGTAAAATTAGCTCACAATACGTTCCCACTGTGCCTGGTCTGGCTGACTGCTGCCACAGAATGTTGACGTTTCTATATATGCAGATGATCGGTACGACACATAATTAGGTATTTCCTCACATGTTGGTATTTTTAGCAGAGGATGAAATGAGCCTTTCAGGGTGAGATGAGTGTACGCTACTGAAAATGGCCAGCTGTCCCAGTAGAACCAAACATCTCTATAAACACTCTCCTGGCAAAGCCATTGGCTCTTGTTAAAGAACACAAATAATGTTAACACACACCCCTCTTTCTTTGCCTTGTAATTTTTGGTTGAAAAGCTTTAAAGACTGACTAAACACTCAAATCCCTATATTTAACAGTAAGTAAACTCTTTAGTTTTCATGACAGGCTTTATTTCTTTGACTGAAAGAAACATAAGCACAAGAGCTGTCAAAAGAATGACTAAGTCACGCTTTTTACACAATTATACACATATATTGCATCTATTAGATAAATGTGTACAGAACTAGCAAAAGATTATTATTCCCCTCAGAATTTCACTCTAATATCATTTCTAATATGAAGCTTCACATTAGCATAACATTAGCTTGCTAGTTATTTTTCACTAAACAATTTAGTGCATTTTTGTGCTTTTAAGGCTAACTGATTAAACTATTAACAATTTACAGGAATAAACAACAAAGCAAAATGCATTGTACTAATTTAAAAAAAAAAAAAGCCACACAAGGCCTGATTAACTAATAAGAACGACTAAGTAACATAATTAAACAATGCCCATGAGGTGAAAATGTACATCACTTTGCATTTAGCTTGGCATTTAATTTTTTATTCTAATGTGAAGCTATTAGCACTAGCAGCAATAAAAAATATTAATTGGACATGAAAACAAGGCTGTGAGGGACAGAGGTAAAACATTTAATTGTTTCACTTGTTTTTGTAATTGTTGTGCAGCCGGTTTAAAATTGATGAAAATATGTCTTCTCAAAAAAAAAATAAAACCCTAACTAATGTCTGTTGTAGGGATGTAACGATTACCGGTTTCACAATAAATCACGATAAAATGCCCTGACGGTTAGTATTACCGTTTTAAAATTTAATTATCATCAAAACCGTGTTTGATTAAAGTGATTTTGAAAACTCGCTGTAAATCCTGTCCAGCCAGGTTACCAACAAGCAAGATTCTGGCTCTCACAGACCTGTAACTTCTTCTTTAAGAGGCTCCTCTGTTCTCCACTCGTTACTTGTATTAATGGCATATGTTTGAACTCATTATCAGTATAAAAGACCTGTCCACAACCTCAAACAGTCACACTCCAAACTCCACCATGGCCAAAGACCAAAGAGCTGTCAAAGGACACCAGAAACAAAATTGTAGACCTGCAGCAGGCTGTGAAGACTGAATCTGCAATAGGTTAGCAGTTTGGTGTGAAGAAATCAACTGTGGGAGGAATTTTTAGAAAATGGAAGACATACAAGACCATTGATAATCTCCCTTGATCTGGGGCTCCACTCAAGATCTCACCCCGTGGGTTCAAAATGATCACAAGAACTGTGAGCAAAAATCCAGAACCACACGGGGGGACCTAGTGAATGGCCTGCAGAGAGCTGGGACTAAAGTAACAAATGCTACCATCAGTAACACACTGCGCCGTCAGGGACTCAAATTCTGCAGTGCCAGACGTGTCCCCTTGCTTAAGTCAGTACATGTCCAGGCCCGTCTGATGTTTGCTAGAGAGCATTTGGATGATCTAGAAGAGGATTGGGAGAATGTCATATTGTCAGATGAAACCAATATGACTTTTTGGTAAAAACTCAACTTGTCGGGTTTGGAGGAGAAAGAATGCTGAGTTACATCCAAAGAACACCATACCTACTGTGAAAGCATGGGGGTGGAAACATCATGCTTTGGGCCTGTTTTTCTGTAAAGGGACCAGGCCGACTGATCCGTGTAAACGAAAGAATGAATGGGTCCATGTATCGTCAGCTTTTTGAGTGCAAACCTCCTTCCATCAGCAAGGGCATTGAAGATGAAACGTGCTGGGTCTTTCAGCATGACAATGATTCCAAACACACCGCCCGGGCAACGAAGGAGTGGCTTCGTAAGAAGCATTTCAAGGTCCTGGAGTGGCCTAGCCAGTCTCCAGATCTCAACCCCATAGAAAATCTTTGGAGGGAGTTGAAAATCTGTGTTGCCCCGCGACAGCCCCAAAACATTACTGCTCTAGATGAGATCTGCATGGAGGAATGGGCCAAATACCAGCAACAGTGTGTGAAAACATTGTGAAGACTTACAGAAAACGTTTGCCCTCTGTCATTGCCAACAAAGGGTATATAACAAAGTATTGAGATAAAATTTTTATTGACCAAATACTTATTTTCCACCATACTTTGCAAATAAATTCTTTAAAAATCCTACAATGATTTTCTGGATTTTTTTTTCTCATTTTGTCTCTCATAGTTGAGGTATACCTATGATGAAAATTACAGGCCTCTCTCATCTTTTTAAGTGGGAGAACTTGCACAATTGGTGGCTTGACTAAATACTTTTTGTCCCCACTGTATATATAGTGAATTCAAGGTAACTTTTACCTCAATACCAAAATAACTGGGCAAATAATTGGACAAAAAATATTGATTAGAGATTAAATATTTTGTTATCTCACTTGTTTAAAGCAAAGCTTCCGCTAAGAAAAGTTCTCAGCAAGTGGCTTTGGGCCAAGACGAACGAACGTTCAAACTATTAAGTGTGACATTTAAGGGATAATGTATTGTATATTCATAGTTAACTTATTACAGATTTTTTTTTGTTTACCTAAAATAATATATAAATACGGGGATATGAAATATTGAATTGAGATAATGTTTTGAAATCTTACCCGTTTATAAATCCATTATGAACAGTGTACAAAACAATCGTCAGGGCAATATGATCACTACAGCAAAATTATTGTAGTATTAATATTAAATTCCTCTGATTTCATTTTCAATAATCAAAAACTGCTGCATTTGAATGAAACGAGAGAGCAGCGTCCGCGCCTCTGCGGTGATACAAGAGACATGGTGCGAATTCCAACTATGCCCTACTCCCGACGAATGGAGAGCCTTGAGTGTATTCTTTGAAGGGTGCAGGGCATTACTATCTCGTATAAGCGTCTGAAACTCCCTCGGCGAAGGGATTGACTGACCTAATGTTACCTTGACAACGCTGCGCGTGCGTGTAGCATTCAGCACTCCATCAGTTGTTGCAAATAAATATTTCTTCTTATTATTATTATTATTTTATTCAAATATTGTCTAATTGTGTCTTATTTACTATTAAACGTTTTCAACTAACTTGCTTAACACTACTACCGTCTTAAATCTATTTTCTAATCATCTGACTGGGGTTGAAAAATATGTTGTCTTACTTAAACTTGAAAAATGTAATTTAGCCTCTTCTATGTAATGTTGTATGTTCACTCCGAAATCACCACAACTTTGCTTTAAAAAGCTCACAAGAATCGCCTCACCGAGATCACATGATCTTCAGTGATTTATTTATTATTATATTATTATTATTATGGGGCTTCATGTTAATTTTAATTTAATGTTTATGCTAAAAAAAGTGCATATAGCTGCTAATTGTATTAGTTGTTTGTTGATTTTCAAATATAAAACTTATTGAAATGTTTTCAGTGTGTGTATCAGTTCTTTTTGAACGTTTTCATCTAATTTGAACAAAACCATGATAATAGTGATAACTTTGGTCACTATAATCGTGATATTAAATTTTCATACCGTTACATCCCTAGCCTGTTGCACCTACGTACTAATTATTGGATCAAACTGTCAATATTTTACAGACAAAAACATAAAAACTAAATCAATTCATTCTACCACATCTTTAACTGCTAAAACTGTATACATTTAGCAATGCGGTTTTATTTACCTCAGCATTCCACTAATATGAATTATCTATCTAGCATTATTTTTTTCCACAATATTTTTAATTTCACATTTAAACATTTTGAAATACAGCCTTTTACATTCATATACATTCGTCCACTCCAAATACCTTACAACAATAAGATTGTTGGATTACCTCTAGAAAGATAAACAAAAGAAAAAAAAAAAAAAAATTTTATTAAAAAAACTAAACCAATAAAAAAATTAAAAAACATAATGAATGCAAAATGAAACAAGTATATGATGAAGAATTTATCAATTCTATGGGCCGGTTGAATAAAAGGTTTAGACTAGTCTTACAAATTAGTCATCGAATTTTTTTTTCCTTTAAGACTGGCCATAATTTTTTTAATTCAGTTACATTAAATCATAGATTAGTCTTAGTTGAATCCAAAAATAAGACTGATTACCCTTTGGCTAACTGCTAGTTGGTCAGACTAGTTCTTAAGACACAGTCTTAACACAGAGGCTAAGTTTATGCAACTGACCCTACAAGGTCAGAACCGTATTGTCCACAAAGATTAGTCATCCACTTCTTCATCTGTTAAATTCAAATCCTTAATATAATTAATGAAAGGGCTCCATAAGTTTTCAAATATGGAATAATAATATGGAAGCTATCTTTTCTAATGGAAGGCCCGACAACATCTGTCTTATCCATTGAGTTGTAGGGTTGGGTACCGAAACCTGGTACCAATATGTAACCGGTATGTACTAGAACCGAATCAGAACGCAGATTTCGGTGCCATGCCCGAGCGATCGATTGAAATATCTGTCCTCTGGTTCTCCGAAACGGACGTAAGAAGCATCATCACTGGCACCGCATGTGAAAAATTATTTCCTGACTGAGAAAATGCACGTGAACTCAAGTCGGAAAGCTCTAATAATACAAAGCCAACACATCTTTGTAGTAACGAGAGTGTCCATGTTGTTTTCGCATTCCGACTTAAAAGCACAACTCGGGAAATGAGAGCATCCGAGGAGTGTGTGAATGCAGTAATTTAACACGTGCTCTGATGGCAGCAGGTAGCCTTCCTTTAACTAAGCTAAACATGCTTAAATTAAAATGCCTAAAGCGAATCCTCTCTTGTATTCACGTTTCTAAACCTTTTGTCCAACAAAAGATAAAATTAAAACCTTTTTACTCCACAACACCAGTCACCAGAGCTTTCCAACAGAATTGACTAGTAGCGGTGTGATATTTTGTCATGAGCTCAGTATCTGTTGAGCATCAAATATCCTCATGGTCTTGTCAGTCATCTCTCCCTTTTCTCGACCTGGATCATTCAAAGCTGACTCCGGTATGCTCTTGTTGGATTCAGGTTTGCAAGTCCTGCATGTTTTTTTCCACGAAATTGAGCTGTTTTTAAACTGCTGCCATGGGTTGATTTTCCCAAGTGGGTTAAAGGTTTGAAATATTGCATAACTTACATTTGACTGAAATGCTTATATTAAAACATTTTGCATTCTAACTATGATAAAACTTTCATGATCTTCTACATTAAATATTCCCTCCTGGTGGAATGACCTACCCAAATCAATCCTAGCAGCTGAGTCCTTAATATTTTCAAAAAATGGCTGAAAAACCTCCTTTCATCTTCATTTGACACTCTAACCCAGCACTCTCTATTCAATGCTACGTCTAATTTTATCTGCTGTTACTTTTTTATTTAAAACTTTACCCTCTAACCTTTGCACGCTCTATTCGATTTTTCTATTCCTAACTACTTGTTTTATTTAAAAGAAAAAAGATCCTCACCTAGCATTCTCGATTCGTTCCACTATTTTCTTTTTATTTATTATAAATATTGACCTTCTAACACTAGCATTATCTGCTCTTTTTCTGTTCTATTGAATTGTTTTATTTATATTTAAAAATGACCTTCTAACATTTGCACTCTCTATTCTATTTCTATTTTATCTACTTGTTTTCTTTTTTATTTATTATAAAAACAAAATAAGCACCGGAAAAAGAAAAAAAAAACCTTGCTACGTATACTGGTCACCCTATTATAAATATACTTAATTATTATGAAAATACCAGAGATGGCTTAAATAACACAGATAAACTGTATATATGTTCTATTTACTCAGTTACAGCTATAATAGCAATGCATTTATCCATATAAGGGATTTCCTGGAGGGTCATGAGTTCTCTACTTCTGTGACTGGATATTAGGGATTTCTTTGCGAGGCGCCCTCTGGTGTCCATAAGAATGAAAAACAAGCACATGTGTTTTCTTAGTGGTAATATGAGAAAAACAATCCATCATTTTTTGGGGGAATTTTTATTTATTTATTTTTTAATAAGTATCGATTCAGGCACCGGAACCATTTTAAAATTATCGAGAAAAAAAAAAACGATACCCAACCCTATTGAGCTGTACGCGGTCTGTGAATCTTTGTCCAAAACAAAGCGACACATTTTTTGGCATAAAGCAAGCTGAGGTCAATAAATGCTCACTCACTTCTACTATAATTTTGTTTCTCTGGGTATAAGCCCAACAGAAAAAGAAGCCCACAGAATTGCTAATGTGAATGTACTCCAATTGTGAGAGGTTCAATTGCTAGTCTGAACAACAAAGGAGAGAGTGAGCAACCTTGTCAGCATCCTTTACAAATTTTTATTGGCTTTGAAATGGGTTAAGGTATATTTTTGCATATTGCCTTAACCCATTTTATGAAATTATTTCCAATTCCAAATCTTTCTAAAACATTGAAAAGATAGTGCCATTTGGCCCTATCGAAGGCCTTTTCGGCATCTAATGATAGAAGTGCTGTATCAGACATTTCTTTGTTAGAATGAATCATGTTCAATACCCTTCTTACATTATGGAAACCCTGCCTTCCCATTATAAATCAATTTTGATCTTTATTAATAATATTTGGCAATAGTTTTAGAAAGAGTTTTGCAAAAAGATGACATATTATCTTAAGGTCAGAATTTAACAAACTTATGTGTTTTCACATTTGTTAGAGGGCTTACTAATTTATTAGGGTTTACTTATTTATTCATGTTTATTTTATATATAAATCTGCTATACATTTCCATAAAAATATTTTTATATTTCCGTTTTCATTTTAAAATTTCTATTAGTTTTTTTTTTATTTCCATTTAGTTAGCTAATTTATATTTATTTCAGTTTTACTTTTAGTAATTTTACTCATTTTATTTCAGTAGTTGCTAAGGCAATGTTTTTCTTTTCTTTTCTTTTTTTAAGTTTTTGCAGCTAATATTTATATTTTATTTTAGCTGTATTAGTAATTTAATGAAAATTACAAATTTTTTACAGTTTTGTATTTTTATTTAGCAACAACTACACTGCTTAATATTATTAAGTGCATAGGAACTAATCATTTTTCACCAATTAATTAGGCTGTATTTTTTTAACAACAAGGCTAATCACAATCTTCAAAAAGATTAACAAGACGCATCTGAATAATAAGAACAACACAGACCTGCTTTTCACACAATTAATGCCCATTAGATGAAACTGCATGTTACTTTGCATTAGCTTACCATTTTATTTACCTCAGCATTTCACTCTAATATGAATCTATTAGCATTAGCTGGCACCGGAACAAGCCATTTTTCATGAAACGATTATCCCCTTTTATAAATGTCAATAACAACAACACTATGAGGAGATAACTAGAAACACACATTTATTTAATATGCCTCCTTTTAACATCTGAATTATGTGACTGTATTCAGGTCAAAGCGGGAGGGGAGGGAGACAAATCTTTGTTTGCCGTTGGTCTATATTGCATTCATTCATGCAACACAAAGGCTTGTTATTTTCTCACGGCTGCTGGATATATATCTCTGATTGTTCATCTCTGCACAATTCAACGACCATAAGGACTAACCGAGGCATATTCATTCCGCCCTTTAAATAAACAAAAATCAGACAGAGAAAACTATGATCATAGCTGAAATTGCACCGCTAGTGTATTGCATAACACAGAGAACATCTGTTTTTAGATGCACAACATGCACAGGCTGTGTCTCAATACCTCGCGAGCTGCAAACTAGACAACAAGAGTTCACTATGCTGTCTAAATAGGCAGCTCACTGAGTTTTGAAACACAGCCACTCCTGACATAGTTTATGTCTGTCCCATAGTTGAACCTGTCAGTAAAAATGACAATAAACCTCTCTAAGACATCAAATATTTATTAAACTGCAGGCGGAATGTCTTCAGAATTAAAAATACACATTTGTTGACTTCCTAACCAATCTCATGCCTCTAAAATTGACTTTGTCATTCAGACATAACTTTTCACATTGATATAAAGCTGGCAGCTTGCTTTACACATCTCTCCGTGGTGATAAACTGGGCCAAGCTGACGGCACACAAGCAGCATCTTCATCTGAATTCACTCTAACATGCTCCGCAGGGAGAAACCATCTTCCACCAGCAAGAAAGTCCAACTCACTGGGAGAGAGAGAGAGCTGCCTAGCAACCAGGCTCTTGGAAAAAGGCAGCAGCAGCCATTTTTTCATTTTCAGTTTCAGATTTGAAATCTAATAGCAATAACTGAGAGAGAGAGAGAGAGAGAGAGAGAGAGAGGGAAACAAGAGTGATGGATGTGCGTGTGTGTGCATGTACACACAAATACGATTAACACAATTAATTTGACTAATCACGCACTTTTCTCCAAATTACATTCACAAACATTGCATCCATGTGCTAATGAATTGAGGATTTGCGGGTCTGGATACATACTGGATCCAGTTGGGGGGAGGAGGGTTGTTTCTGATATTTTTATTAACAGAATAAACAAACTAAATGATAAAACTCTGAATTATTTACAGGCAAACACGACACCACAAACACAAATATTATGAAATTTAAAATGCTAGGTTTTTGCCTTCCCCTGATATAAACTAAAACAATAACAAAACAAAAAAAAGCATCTGGCCAAACTATATATTAAATATATGATGTAAACAATTCAGCTGAAGGATATATTTTTTTAAATGCAAAATATATTTTCTTTAAGCATAAAAATCCCAAAATATATGACAATGTAGTTCAAAGGAGAAAAAAAATAATCCAATCTTAGTATACAATTACAGTTATAAACATGCAATTGTAATTTTTATTTAATCTATATTAGCAATATATTATTGATGCTCATTTTTGTATATTTTAATTTATTTACCATACATCAAGTGTTTATTCTTAGTTCCAACACATGGAAAAAAACAGATTTTGTTTCTAGCAAAAATATATTTAAAAACTGTTAAAAATATATGATGTAAACAGAACATCTTAAGGAAATATATTTCTTCAAATGGAAGAATAAATTCGTAGCATAAGGGGTCATCATTGTTTATCCCTTTGCGATTCTATTCTTTGCTACTTTCCTCTTGGAGTGTTACACTGTCTTGGCTCTTTTTTTTCTTCTGTTAATAAATGAAGTTATCTGTATTTATATTTGCATTAGTTACTTAAAGTTCTCATTAATCAAAGAGAATTCTTCATAAAAGTTTAAGAGGCTAAGGGCAAGCTACTAAACGCTGTTTTTTTCATCATTATTGCTCCACACATATTTTCTACCTTCACTTTATTTGTTGGGTTTATTATCCTTTATTGCATTGTTGTCCATAACGCCCCCGCCAATAATTGTTGCACGCAAAGAATAGAAGGCGTTAATCTTTTTATGTCTCCTCGCCCCTTTTCTTTTTGGTTTTTACGTTTGTATTGATGCTTTGCCCCCGTACTCTATTTTTTTGTATGTGTATTATTGAAATTATGTGTTGTTCGTATGTGTATAAGCATCGATACTTCTAATTCTTTTGTGTGTGTTGCTCTTCTAAAATTTAATTGAGGTTCTCGCATTCTGTTTCGTACATTGCCTATGAAGTGGTTATTCTGTTTGTTTTTTGGTTTACGTTTTGATGGATTATATTACTTTATACTTCCCCTAGTTTGATGTGTCCTTTGTTTTTGATCGCCCACGGCTAATTTAAATTTATGGTTTTATGGCCTCTTGTTTTTACCTTTTTTGCATCTCGTGTTTTTTTGTTAGATGTATATCGCTCCCTAGATTTTTCCACGATATTATTTTATCCCCCTACGCCCCCCCCCCCCCTTCCCCCCCTTTTTTTTTCTTTTTGTTGGCTTTTTTCAGTTTCTGACTCCGAGTATTGTTTTTTTCGTTTTTTTTCTATTTATTTCGTTTGCCATTTTTTTTTTGAGTTATTGCATTTATTTATTTTAAGTTAGTAGTCTTTTGGTGCATGTTCTTTTATTGTTCATGTTAGTATACATTCTGTCTTTTTGTTTTTTGTTCTCGTTTTCATTCTCCTGATCACAAAATTGGGCAGACCAGGGTGTTTGTTTAGTTCATAAGCCCTCTTTGATTGTCAATTCGCGCAACGCAACGCGGTTTTTTATAAAACGATAGTATGTAAGTCATTATAATCATTTATTTATTATGTCCCCACTGGATGCAACAATTGCCTAGTTTGTAATGGGTTTTAATGTGTTTGTCTCATCGCTCCGGCCGGACACAGCATCACAGTATGTGAGGCCATTCACACGCTTGAGGTGTTCGGCCAATCACAACGCATTGGATAGATGGCCAATCACAGCACACCTCGCTTTTTCAGGCCGAAGAGCTTTGTAAAAAAAAAAATCGCCGCGTTTTTTTTTCAAAAACTGGCGGCGGCCGGCATAGAAGGATAAAAACAATAATGTACAGGATTTGTGGAAAATAATTGTTTTTTTTTTACCGTTACATTACCGCATAATAAACACATTTCATTACCCCAAATACACCAAATAATGTTATTTTTAACAACATCAGTCATTGTTTCAGTTATTGATGCCTTTATGGAACGGTATTCAATATTTTTGTTATCTTAAATTTACATCTACAATTATTCGTAAGTTCGTATCTGGGCTTCAATCGTTATCTAGAACTATTTCTACATTGTTTTCCAGTTTTTTTTTTTTTTTTGTGTATATTTTAGTATTTTGTCATCTTTTTATTTTTCTTTTTTTTTTTTCTTTTTGTTTTTTTTATATTTTATTTTTTTTATTTTTTTGTTTTTTTTCTTGTCTATTTTCTGTATCATATTACTCTTTTTTTTTATCATTTTTCATGTCTTTATTATTAGTTTATTCTTATTTCCAGGGCTTTTTTTACAATTCTCTTTTTTTTTTTGCCCATTGAGATTCAACCGTGGATTCTTCTCCACCCTAGTTCTTTTTATTGTGTTTTTTTTTAAATTATTATTCTATCGTCTGGTTTTTTTTTTTTTATTGTCCTCTGTCTTTAAAGGTGTGAAAAATTGTGAAATTTCTTTACTTTTGTGTTGTTATCACTTTGTTAATTCTTTTATTCCTGTCTTGCTGTCATCTGTTGTTATATTTTATTATTTATTTTGTTTATCAGTTTGTTCGTAGTATATGTTTTCAAGTTCCTGGATATATTATTGTATAGCTTGATCATAGTCAAGCCCTATTACAGTCCTAGTTTCAATTACTGAATGTAGGTCACTTTTAGTTCTTTTGCTCATGTTGTGATGGTCTGTCAATCATTTAATGATAGTTCTATCTTAAGATGATTTTTCTAAGAAGTCTACTTCGATGTACTTTATGGTCTTGATATTCATGATATTATCAATTTCCCCTCTATGTTTGTGTTTTTTTTTTATTTTTTGTTGGTCTTCTTATTTTCGTCTTTTTGTTCTTTTATTTTCTGGTGTTCTTATACTATTATTTTCTATGCGCCATAACACCTTTAGAGTCTCACTTTTTCGTGTTTGATTAGTGTATGGTCTTTGTGTTTTCTTAGGCAGATCCCACAATGCTTAGTCTCTTTTTGGATTTATCGATTACAATTCATTCATTTTGTCTTCTATTCCTTAGATTCAATATAAGCTTAATCATTTCCTATATGTTTTATCGTTCATTTTTAGTTATTAAGATCGTATCCTATAACATTATTCTGGCGAGAATTGAAAACATCAGAATGTCTATAATGATCCAGAGGGTTCTCCGATGTCTTCAAGTTTTATGATGCCTCTAGTTCCAAAATCTAAATGCATAGGCATCTTGCTATATGTTATTTGAATGTGCATCAATGGTGAAAACGACTTGCACCAGGAGCTCCTCTAATTATGGTATTTCAAAGTTTCTCCAAATATGGGTCTTGTGAATACAGGGTTAGGGCACGGACACGCATTATGTGTTTGTACTTCTGTGGAACACACGGATGTGTATTTTCTTGTGGTGATTATGTGCATGTGTCTTTCTTTCCTTTCTGAATGACATAGGTCAATTCTGAAGACATATTGTAGATGAAAGCCCCACTGAGAGCAGGGCAAGCACAGCCAATAAGGGCAGGAATGTTCCCCTGTGGAGTACATAACCCTAGACACAGAGACATCCATTGTAATCAACTACGTCAGATACAGTGGGAGAAGATTGGTCCTCTGGGGATTCTGAGCAGGGCTTGGGGAATATTGAGTCTTCTACTGTCTTGTGATCAGCTGAAGATCACAAACACCATTCAAGTAAACATGAAATCAAAATAGACCCTATATACTTTCTTAATGCATGTTCCTAGGGCTGGATGATATGTTGCCCTTCCTAAATTTAATACACCTGATATTTCCTGATTTACATTTCGGTGCGATATATGTCATATCATCTTCCGAAATCTTCGATCATGATACACTGACTAAATCTAAACCGCCTCATAATCAATATCGGTCACTAACGAATCTGGCCAAAACATAGATGTCTGTTAACATATATTTCCAACGTATTGATATATTTTATTATATTGCCAACTTATGATAGCCTACTCCTATATTAATCGACATATATATTTTTCCTAGGGAATTATAAATATTGGCGAAAAATAATAAAATTAATGTTCACCTTTTATTTGTGTTTGGCCTTCATACAAACAAGAAATGTGAAGACACTGTCAAATAAATCTCAGACTCTCCTTATTAATATTAATATTAATATTTAACTTCAAACTATAGGCTAACATAACAGTCAGACGTTTTTGAACCGTAAGATTTTTAATGTTTTTAAAGAATTATCTTCTGTTCACCAAGCCTGCATTTATTTGATCAATAATACAGTAAAACTGTAATATTGTGAAATATTGTTACATTTTAAAATAACTGTTTTTTATTTGAAAATATAAATTATTCCTGTGATTTCAAAGCAGAGCTTTAGCATCTTTACTCCAGTCACATGATCCTTCAGAAAACATTATAATATTCTGATTTGCTGCTCAAAAATTAACAGGTATGATGATGATGTTCAAAAACATGCAGGATCGCTTAATTTTTTTCCAGGTTCTTTGATGAATAGAAAGTTCAGAGAACAGCATTTATTTGACAAATATTTTTTGTAACAATGTAAATGTATTTACCATCACTTTTGATCAATTTAAAACATCATTGCAAAATGAAAGTAATAATTTCTATAATACACATTTTAAAAAGAGCTTTTGAATGGAACAGTGTATAATGTTACAAAACGTTTTTATTTCAGATAAATGCTGATCATTTGATCTTTCTATTCTATTGATAAGATCTCTGTACTGGAGTCAATTTTACTCAATCTGTTTTTTATATATATTGCTAATCTTTATGCAAATCTAGATATTAGTTAATTTTGATGTCCATGAGTGATCTATGTGACATGAAGTAGTTGTGATTTAGGGCCTAATCGATGTCTGTTTAATATTTCTTTTCTAGTTCTTTGATCACATGCTACTCTAATAATTACCATGTTTAATTTTTCTTTCCTCATCATTATGTTCAAATTATATTTTTTATATTATGAAAGTGATTTAGACTTCACGTTGTCAATTTTTTTTTGTTTCTTTCTATATAATATATGGTAGTAATCTATAGTTCTTGATCGTAATTCTAAGGCTAGTTTATCTGTCTATTTTTTCGTTTTGGTTTTTTGAGTTTTTTTTTTTTTTTGTTTTTCTATTGTTATTATTTTTTTTTTTTGTTTTTTTTCTTTTTCCTGTTAGGTTTTTTGTTTTATTTTTGATGTTATTTTAATCTAGTTTTTAATTAAATTATTTTCAAATCTGTTACTTGCTCTTTGGTTTTCTTTGTGTCCCATTGCTCGTTTTGTGGGATTTTGTTCGATCACAAAATTTTGTCTTAGGCTTTTTGAGTTTGCGCAGACTGAGAATGGTCTTTTAAGATTATACTATTGAAAACTTGCGCGTTTCCAACAAAACCTTTGATCTGTTAGTGTAGGTGATTTCATTTCTTATAGATTGCACCACGTGCATTATTAAAATAGGATAAAGAGTATGAAAAATGTGCTCCCCGAGTGTTGCTGGAGATGGGCTTATTATTGAAAATGCAAACTGTTGTCTGCCAGCAGGAGGCGCGATACTGTCGGCCCGAGAGCGGAAGCAGAACCAGAGCAGAAACTAACGGGTTTTCCAGTAAGTAAGTAACGGCTGGTCTGTCTGTAAACAAAGCAGCTGGCTCATGAACGCTACTTTATCAGATAAACATGCCATCTAAACTATTCTGAAGACAGTCGGTTCCCTTCAGCAATACATTCATATAAAACACCCGCGACAAGTTCTGATTTTGAAACGTGCAGTGCTCATGTCTATTCAACGAAGTCAAACGCCACAAATAAATCAAGGTATGGGAAACACTGGTAATGTATATATCGAAATATCGGAAATGTGTTTTAAAATCATATCACCGTTATTGAAAAAAAAAAAACATTGCGATACATATTGATATTGAATTATTTTCCAGCCCTACATGTTCCTGATCGTTACATAATTATTGTTTAAGTTATTCCAAATAAAATGTATCAACATTTAGCCATCTTCAAGAATCAGCTAAAAACACATACCTTCTATCTTTATTTGACCCTCTAACTCTAGCACACACTTTTCTAATTTCTATTCTTTAAAAAAAAACTTGCCTCTTTTAGACTTGCACTCTATTAATTTACTAAATGCTTGTTTTCTCTCTTTTTTTTTTCTTTTTTTAAAACACTTACGCTTCCTCCCCAATATTTTTGTCTTCTATCTATTTGTTTTCTTTTTATTATTATACAATTAACAAAAGCAAAAAAAAAAGGCCTCTAACACTAGCCTACTCTATTCTTTTTCTATTCTATCTGTTTTCTTTTATTTATTATATAATAAAACACAACACCATGCTTTATGTTTGTACGTGCATACAACATTAAGCTAACTGCAGACTCTGTTTTATAGCAAGCACTGCATCTCACTGCGTCTCTGTGTTGACCGTTGATCTGCTTCCATTGGCCTTATTTGTTAAAAGGCTATTTGGAGATATAATAAAAGCGTTTGCTAAATTACTAATGTTAAAGGTGAATGTAACAGTATTTTATAACTTGCTCTAGCCTCATAACCCAAGATGACATCACTAAGGCCACCATTGTGGGTGGGGAAAGGGGGGCAAAAGGGAATGGGGAAAATAATGTTAACCAATAACAAAAAATATATAAATAATCAATAACCAAACAGCTATTTAGACATATGATGTTGAATGAAATTAAATAAAAAGAAGCTTGCATTATGATATAGCACTAGTGGACTAAGCTTTGGATGTCATTTTACTTCCATAATGTAATGCCCTTAAGTGTAAAATATGTAAAAAATTTAGTTCAGCCATTTTTCTTACTGAATATTGGGTTTCACTAGGAAATATGTATGTTGGGACTCATAAAACAATCCAAGCCAAAGCAAAACGAGATGAAAACAAAAAAATAAACCAACCAAAAAAACAAACAAACCAAAAAAAAAAAAATAAATACATCAGTCTTGTGCACAAAGAAAATATTATTTCTGTTGTTACAGAAGTAAAATGCAGGAGTCAAAATAAAATGAAATAAAACACTAAAATAGGCATATATAAAAAAGGATTAAGCAGTCAAAACAATTCATCTCATCTCATCTCTGTTTGGCTGGTCATCATAGCTCATTCTCTGGCTAAGGAACTGAGCAAAACTAAAAGAATGCACTGACTAGATTTTGTAAACACTCAATCCAGTACAGAAAGCAGAGCAACTATAAGTCATACCATTAACACACACACAATGTGTCATCACTTCATCACTTCAAAAGCTCTGGTGATATCACTGCTCCAGGGAATGAATGACACGCAGAATAAAATCTGCAAAACGTCCCTAGGAGAGGCCGGCGTGTGAGCTCAATTCAAGACAGGTTCTTCACAGTGGACATACAATCACACTCATACATACATACAGAGTGGGCCAGCAGAGAAGCAATATAACACCCAGGGAACAAGGTGCCACGCCTGACCGCGCCGGGTCCAGGGAGAAAAACAGACTGAGAAGGAGAAAGAGTAAGAGAGAGACACAGCAAAAGAGAAAGCAAGGAGCAGAGGAGGGTAGAAACATTATCCTTTCCAGCTTTGTGTGCACCAGAGAAAGGGCCTTTTAACACGCATTACACAAGAGCAACAGGCTCGTGTTCATGAGACAAGCTATGTGTCTGTGTATGTGTGTATTATATTGTGTGTACAGTAGTTACCACGGTCATTATGAAGCTATTAAGGAAAACGCTTTTTAAAAAAAGTACATGTGCGCATTAGGCTTGCCACGATAGACGGTGTTGACGGTGATACCGGTGTTAAACCGCAACACTGGTTACGTCACTTGCCCACCGCGGCACCGACCCCCACTGTCGTTTTGATTTTTTATAGTAATAAAAATCATTTAGTTTTTATTTTTAGTTTAGAGCTTTATTAATCCCCTTGGGGCAATTAATTCAGACTTTCGTGGTGCTTCACAGACACAACACTTAACACACATACCATCTATGGAAACTACACCAAATACATAAAAAGGGGGAAACAAATTTAAATAAAAAAAAATTCATTAATTCAATAAATCATCTAAATCAACTAGATTTATTACATAAACGTATTGCTTCAGGCACAAAAGTACATTTGTACCGGTTTGTGGAACATCTAATTGACCTTAAACGTCGCCCAAGGGGCATCCACTCAAAATAATCATTCAAAGGGTGTGTGCAGTCTCCTATAATTTTATGTGCCATCCTCATCACTTGCTGTTCATAATAAAATGTAAGACTTCGCAAGAGAACACCTACAATTTTTGAGCACATATTAACAATACCTTGCAAACGATTTTTGTTCTTTGTAGACAATAAGGAAAACCAACAAATAAAGGAAAAGGACTATATACTTTCAACAAATGAATTATAAAAAGACCAGAGAATAACTTTCTGTACACTGAAAGTGTCAAGCTTCCTCAGCACAAACAATCTTTGACTTGACCTTTTAATAATTGCATCTGTGTTTTGATCAAACTTCAGCCTAATATCAATAATCGTTCCTAAATACTTGAATTATTCCACTACATGAATATCATTAATGACCACCCTTTGAGATGCAAGTGTTTTCTTACTAAAATTGATGACCATCTCTTTCGTTTTTGACACATTCAAATCTAATTTCATCCTATTACACCATAAAATAAAATCATCCAAAACTGGACCATATTCCTGATCTGGATATGACAGCAAAGACAGAAGCACAGTATCGTCTGCATATTTTACCAAATAACTATTATTGTACAAGCTCTGACAATCATTTGTATACAAGAAAGTACACAGCCTTGTGGTGAACCTATAGAAATATTTAACATTTCCGATAAGACCCCATTAACTCTAACCCTTTGTTTCCTATCTGTTAAAAAATTCATAATCCATAAAACTAAACCAAGATTAAAATTAAACTGACTTATACATTTTAGCCCTAAAATAATAGGTTGCAAAAAATTAAATGCAGACGAAAAGTCCACAAACAAAAGCCGCGCAAAGGTTCCACTATTTTCCAGATGTCGACTGACAGCATTAAAAAAAAACAGTTTTGCATCCACTACGCCTCTTCCAGCGCGATATGCAAACTGTAACGGATCTAAGAGTGGTCCAACAACTGTCATCACATACTTTTTTATCTCTTTTTCAAAAGTCTTCATTTAGTTCAGTAAAATAACAGACACTACAATTAAAAACTGAACGCGGCTGCTCAATGCAGCGTGCCGAACGACAGTTGCATCACAGATCAGATTTCATTTCTCCAGTGAGGAGAGTGAGTCGAGCTGACTGACAAGAAGAGTGAGGTGAGGTGAGGTGAGACAGACGAGCGCGGATGATTTAGTTTCGAAACGAGATGCAAAAGCGCCTGTTTGGCAATATTTTGGATTTTGAAAATCCTGTTGACTTTTGCAGTTTATCTAAGGCAGTGGTCTTCACTATTTTTTTCATGGGAGCCGCACTGATAGGGCAAAGTCAATTGGAGAGCCACTTTTACCGCGAAGTATCAAATGTTACATCCAGTCATGAATAGCATGTCTTTTTATCAATCTGTCATATGCAATGCAATGCAATACAAAAGGGGATATCATTCTTTATCATTTACCAGTCAAATTTGTAACTGAGACAAGATTATTTAAAAAAAAAAGCAGGACTACCTTAATGCTGGAAAGCCCTTAAGCTATTTACATTTTTTATACTAGCCCATCATGTATCTAACCATCCAAGTGCACATTCGGCGTTAAGAGCTGTTAAGATTAAAACTGGCAACTCCGCAGTGAGTCAGTGTCATGGACGTAGGACAGAGCAAGTGTAAATATCTTTTCTAGTCTATATTTCCATCTTGTAATGCCGCTGTTTTAGGTATTTTTAAAAAATATATATAAATTATTTGTAATAGAGCAGCCACTGTCTGACCGTGTCTACACCGGCAGACAGTGCGCTAAAAGTCTGTTACACTTGAAGTGACAGTTGCAAATCATTTGAACGTAGTGTCAGTACAGTTTGTCATAAATAGAACAAGGCATCAGTTTACTGATGGGGATCGTGTCGCATCGCATGGCTCTGCACCGCATCCAGTGTAGACAACATCACTGGGTTCTATTGTCTTTTGTCGGATTGCGCCACTCGCGTCCGGTGTAGACATGGTGTGAGTTTTTTTAATGGGTTATGTCAAGCCCTGCTTGTTTTTAATGTTTTTATGAAATATCTGTATTGACTGCATGATCATATCATCATATTATTTACTGCCATGTGAGCCACAAAGTAAAGCTTGGCCAGCCGCATGAGGCTCGCGAGCCGCGCAATTAGTAACAGTGATCTAAGATGATTTTGGAAGTTTTTTTTTTAACATTTGTTTCTTATTTAATTGGTTACACATTATTTGCTGATTTTTACTTTATTTAAAATTTATTTATTTTATTTGACATCAAGGTTATGCCGTGCCTCCAAGCTTTCTTACTCATTTTGCTAATAAAAGTTCTACGTTTCTTATTTATTTGGTTATATACATGTTTACTTAGCCTATTCCAGTTTTGTTATTACCTATTTACTTTATGCAAGTTATTTGTTATTTTATATTAGGCATAGCCTGCCCTATAGCATGGTGTATTTTTATTTGTTTTGTTAATAAAAGTTCTATGTTTTATATATAGGCTAAAGTGAGATTGACGTTGTATTTTGTTGTTGCATTCAACCAACTGACGCCTAACTGACACTATTCGAATCAAACAAACCTAAAAATGAACAATGCTTTACGCCGAATTGCCGCTATTTGAAAGTGAAATTAAAATGCGCACGCCGCTTTTGCAAGCTATTTAAAAGCGAGGAAAAGAGGAAACGCCCCTGCCCCCCCGGTGATACCAGTATTATCGGTGTTGTCACACGTCGATTAATCGGTGGGAAAATTTCCTCACCGTCACAACCCTAATGTGCATACACTACCATTTATAAGTTAGGGGTAAGTTGTTTTTGTTTTGCTTTTTTGCGCATAATTGATTACATTTTAAGCAGAACTGTTTCACCATTGATTCCTTAAGAAATATTCTGAGAAAAATGCATTTTGAAGGATCATGTGACACTGAAACCTGCTGAAAATAACTGAATATGATAAATTTAAACCAAAACAAAAACTAAACCAAACAAAAAACAAACAAAAACTAAACCGAACCAAAAAATCTAAACAAACAAAAACAAAAACACAAAATCAAAACAAACAAAAACAAAAACAACATCAAAACAAAACAAAATACAGTAGTCTTGTGAACAAAAAATATTATTGTTGTTATGGAAGTCAAAATAAAATTTTATCTAATAAAATAAAATAAAATAACAGAACAAAAAAGGGTTTCATGTTGATATAAAAAGCTTTAAGTAGTCTTTTAAACTGTAATACTTCATAATATTATGGTTTACTGGTGAGCATACGAAACTCTTTGAAAAACATAAATTATATTTAATAATAATAATATTTTATATGAATTATGTCCATTTAAAAAAAACTCAGTAATCAACAAGTTGGTGATTGTGACCAAGTCCTAACACTTTGGTATTCTCTGATTACCATACTCGTATACTATATCATTTAGAGGTTATTCCAATGTACTTCAAAGTACCAAAGAGACCAAAAAAATTAAATGGTAACTATGGTATTATCATAACAACCCAACCATGGCAATGTCATAGTACTTCTTTGTAAGGGACTGAATTAATGCTTCAAGTCAAGTAGGTGTAGGAGTCATGACATATTCAGCCCAAAGAAACAGAGGGCACAATGTTACAAAGATGTCCTACAGCAACAGTCACATTTGGTCATTGTTTTGAGGTGAGGGAATCCAATGGGGGGTTGACTGACTAACCGCAGAATAAAATGTCAACCCAACCCAAGTATCATGAGCAAAGCGTTCCTTATATTCACAGAACAGACTTACTGTGTGGACGCATTTGACAGAACTTCAGAGAAGCCTGCATGCCTTCACCTCCACCCACAATTCCTAGCAGCTTCTCTCCATTACATTCATATTTCCGCAGCTTTTATATGAGTCCTTCAGAAGAGCAGTGGCTATTGGCCATGACAAAGGATTAAAGAAGCTTAGTCTCTCTTTTGAGATTCTGGATTCTCTGTTGGTTTGAAAAAGGGGATTACTTCCACAAAAAAAAAATACCACACTTGTCTCCCCCCAGTTCTTTTTTTTTTTGTTTAAAGCCTGGTATCGATTTATTTCGAGAGGCCCATGTGGAAATGACTCCTGTTTCGAGACTCGAGAGTCCCTCAGACTAAGATCGGTTCTGGTATGCTTCCTGTCATATGGACGTGGCCAGCGGTGCAGTTGTGGAGTGAGAGGTGAGCAGCTGGATTCCTGGAAAACAAGTTAACTGGAGAGAGCGGTCTGGAGCCTCTGAGGCACCAGCGGAGCGGTTGGGATTCGTGGACTCACCCCTGAGAAAACAGGCTGCTCATGCGTCACGGTGCCAGGTATAAAATGCCAGCGTCTGTCAACCGTACCTTGCCAAAACTCCATCCATCAGTGATATTCAAATGCACTGCTTTTGTGACCCAATAAAAAGCAGATTGAATGAAATTCTTCAACACTTCATTGGCGTTCCATCACACTGAGCTTCCATTAAAGTGTGTAAGAATCACGAATCGTGTAAGAACTGAGCAAAGCATATTACAGGAGACAAAACATCAAAGATGGCCTTTTAAAGGTGGTGTTAGGTGAAGTAGAAGCAATTTATCATTTTAAAGGGAAAGTCCACAGCAGTTTTCAAATCTAAGCACATGAAAGCATGTTCCACCAGTCTTGACGCCAATGATATTACTGACTGGCAGGCCATGTTTAAATATGAGTCAGGGTTATGTGCCATCCAGAAGTGAATTGATAATGCCTTTTAAATTCCTATTCAACCCTGAACCGAGGTAGCACAAAGGATGCACAACTGCAGCTTGAATTTGAATACAAGGAAGTAAAATTAAATTGCATTCAAAGAAATTCATATTTTTGTAATTTTTTTATTGTTCAACAGTTAGAACTTAATATATCACCACAGCATTCAATAATCACCTTGGCAATCTTATGAAGCCATTTCAATCATTCCATCAAACCAATCCTTTAGTTCTGGGGGTTTGTGGCATCACCTTTTGCATAAAATTATATATCATTGTAATTTCTATCTAGAAAAGCAAAGTTTATGGACTGAAAATGTCTTGTTTGAAAGTTTTGAAAAAGTTTTGAAAAATTGTGTTTTCCATTTATTTTCTGGATTCCATTTTAATGGTTTCATAAAATTTTAATAATCAAAAGCATCTCCAATTAATTTTTTTTTCTTAAAAAATATATTATTTTTATTTATTTATTTTTTTGAATTCTGTGTTGTGTATTTACATTTTTCTGGTAAATAAATTATGGTAAATTATTTTTCTGGTAAATATTTCTAAAAAACAAACTTTTAATAATAATTTTATTAGTAGTAGTAGCACTATCATTGTACTATCATTGCATTAAGTAATATATTTCTGTCACAGTTTCTTCAAGTTAAACAGAATTTTCATTTTGACAGGTTGGTGTGAAGACTTTTAAGTTTGTATATGATATGACGACAGTTTACTGACCTTCTTTTTATTTATCCAAAATTTGCCAAATTCCGTGAAATTCCGCGTTATACAGTAAATATAAATTTTATGAATGGATTCCGCGATTCTGTTGATAGACAACGATAGAAGATTAGAATGATAGAAAGACACAATAACAATGATAGAGAGACCGACAGATAGATTAATAGACAGATGGACCGATAGATAGATTAATAGACGGATATACCAATAGATAGATTAATATACAGATAGACCGATAGATAGATTAATAGACAGATAGACCGATAGATTAATAGACAGAATTATAGATAGACCGATAGATAGATTAATAGAAAGAATTATAGATAGACCGATAGATAAATAGACAGAATGAACGATAGAATGAACAAAAGTCAGAACGATAGCACGATAGAACGATAGATAGATAGATAGATAGAATGATAGAACAATGGACGGATAGATAACAAGAACACTTCAGTTCACAGAATGCATTACTTGTGTTGAATTTCTTTGAATTGTAATACAGTCAATTCTGATATCCTCTTGCTGATCTCCTTCTCCTTTTCTTGTCATTTAGATTCAAATCTAAATAATATCGTCAATATTATTCATATTCCACTCATGAAATGAAAGACACCCAATTCTTAAATTGATTTTTATTTTTTGGTCTGTTCACAAAAAGCTAACATATGGCTTCAGAAGACCTGGAATACAATTCATACGAACTACTATGATGTATTTGCTTTCATTGTATGGGAAAATGTGTTGAGTTTCTCAACAGAAAAAAGTCATTCAGGTTTGTTGAATGAAAGAGAAAAATTATGAAAATTATTTCATTTTTGGGTGACCTTTCCCTTTAAATACATGAGCACCTCTTATACTGTGCAGAAAAATGGGAAAAAATGTGATTCCTTCAGAAATTCTTTCCTTGCGATAACATAAAAATCAGATCTATCAGTAAGTGGGTCTTATCTTTGGGCACATGTTTCTCTCTCAAAGTGCCTGGAGTGCATTACAGCACAGATGAAGGAACCAGCATTTTCCGCCACATTAGTGTTAATTTCGTTGACGAATAATTTTCGTCATAATGTTCGTCAACAACATTTTTTCACTGATGACAACGAGACGATTTAACGAACTAAAATTCTTTTTGAATGACAAAAACAATGACTAAAATGTATTGACATTTTCGTCAACGAATAAAAATGAGACTAAAATGTTAGGGAGGGACTATTTGGGAAGAGATTCATTCAGAATGAATCTGCTGTGTGGTTCGGAGGTTAGATGCTTACATATGAACCGGCGGGACATAAGCTAACATACACTTGCTGCACGTCGCATAAAACGTTAAAAAATGTCAATATGTGGGAGTAAGAGAAGAGCAGACATTAGGGATGGGCGATATGGGCTTAAAAATATATCACGATAATTTCTGATATTTATTGCGATAACGATATCAATGACGATAATTTAGGGAATCCTGTTTCTTTAGAGAAAAGTATTATCTTTCCTATTTTTACCCAAAATAGGGTGTTGTGAGCATTACTGAGTACACGCGTAATGTAATGACTGTTTAATTCATATTGGAAGCCGGAAGGCACCCTTGCGCAGAAACTCCACATATGCATAGTAGAAGTAATGCTCCAGGAAGAAGTATCCAGTGATCGCTGTAGCTGAATAAAACGCAGATAGAGAAATTTTAACTGAGGAAACCTGAAGACAATAAACATGCGATTGCACAAAATATATGGTATCTGTGTTCTTCAAGCAATCTTGGGTATTTTTTATAAGGATAGAGTATATTTATAATGCAATGCTAATCGACATAGCCTTTATCACTGTATATAATGCTATAAATAGTATGATTTCTGCCTTATTCTGTGATACAAAACCACGTCTGATCACAAAAATAAGTTATTTCAAACACTCGACTATGTTATGAAGTTAATATGGAGAGTATGTTAATAAATTAAAATATCTTTGTTGGACAACAGGTTTGTAAACGACTCATACACATGTAAAACTGTGTCGCACACGTGCTACTGTAGTACATTTACTCAAGGCTCAGACCGATTTTTGTCGCACTGTACAGCCCTATCCAAACCTGTTCCAGACTGTAGAAGGAGCTGCTCAATTTCACGTCCATCTTCCTTCACGTCACTCCACACAGAAATATGTCAACAACTAGACTTTATCGTTATTATCGCGGGAAAACTAATTCTTATCGTGTGGAGAATTTTTACCGGTATATCGCAAACGATAAGATATCGCCCATCCCTAGCAGATATGGATAAATCTGACGACGCACGAGAGAACTCAATTCGGTCCGGTTTTTCTGACCAGACACTGAATACTACACCACAGAAACGCTTCTCACGGCCCGATTACCTCTTTCATTCGCATCGCATGAACGAGAATACACCAAAATGATGTAGAATTGTCCGTTTTGACGAGTATTCACGTAAACACAGTTGATTACGTCTTAAGTGAACGTAAACAGCAGGAAGAACGTCCCTTTGTCCAAATACCCACACTTGCGGTCTTGGCCACTTGAGAGTGCGTGCGCGCGACGTAAGTAGCGAAGTAAGTGTGCAAGTCTGTCCCAGGTCTTAAAAATGCCAAAGTGCAGTGCCCTTAATGGACACTAAATCCACACTATCTCGAATACCGCTCCAGAGCGCTATTCAAGCCTAAGTGTATCCCATCATGCATCATGTTCTGGAAATAAATCGTGAGACTTTTTTGCCGAGATCTCGCGAGAGGTCACGAAACCTTTCCAATGTAAGTTAAATATTAATATAATAATTAGATATTATTACATATAATTTGGTAGAAAACAGTGTTTTTGCAAAGATGAGTAGTGGTGATATTTTTTTTGTACAACATTTGCAACTGCTTTTTTTCATTTAATTAGAAGCACCATAAATTAAAATGATGTCATGTTATAGGGACTACTGGACAGACATTTAGAAGTTGATTTTAAAATGCAAAGTATGTCAAATTAAAATTAAAATAAAGCTATGTAAACACTACAAGTGTGTCCCATCAGGTAAAGAAAAGTTCAACACACACTTGTGGTCTTCACATCCACATACAGGTCTACGTCATTAGTAACCACGTGGTCAGTGCAAGACTGAGTGGGGTATTTGGACAAAGCCCGTCTATCAGTACATTGCATCCATTTCAGCTGTGCATTCGGTTTTAAAGGGAGAGCAGCCTAATTTACTTGCTATTGTCCAAGTCACTCATGTTAATCAAGCAACAACAGAAAGAAAGAAAATCACGCACTGCTCTTGACTGAAAAAAATTTAGTAGCCCTAAAGATTAATCTAAACTTATTTATAGAAATAAATATGTCTGCATGAAAGAATGAAGAACATGGTAAACAAGTTGCTATAAAGAATTCATAATTAGCCAGAACGGGGTGCCCACCTCGTCCGGAGGGCCGTGTCCCCCTGCAGAGTTTAGCTCTACCCAATTAGACACACCCTGAAGCAGCTAATCAAGGTCTTAACTAGGCATACTGAAACTTCCAGCAGGTGTTTGAGGCCAGTTGGAGCTAAACGGCTGCAGACCACCGGCCCTCCAGGACGCGAGTTTGGGCACCCACTGCTCTATAAACCAAGATGGCCTTTCCCATTAAAAAGAAAGCCTGTTTCTTTGTTGAGAATGGCTTTAATTTAATTTTACCCGCCTAGCATGTTGTGTTTCACCACAGTTAAATCGGTGTCTATCGTGATATAACCTTAATATCAAACCTATATAATGGAGAAATTTTGTAGAAATGCTTAATAAACGCATTACACTGTAACTAAACCCACTAGATTTTAGCAGACTAAATTTACTGCAGATTTAGTCAACTAAAATCATATGGTATTTAGTCGACTAAAACTAAAAACAATTCAGGTGACTACATTATGACTAAAACCTAATGGCATTTTAGTCAAAAGACTATGACTAAAACTAAATCAAAATTTGCTGTCAAAATTAACACTGCGCCACATTGATATGAACCTTAATTGCCTACACAAGGCGTGTGCTCAGGAATTACGCAATAGGGGGCAAGGTCTTAAAACGTTGCATGATGGCCAGAATGAACATTTTGAGAACATAGCGATATGGTCTAGACAGATTTGTCCAGGTGGCATTTCTAAGAAAAAAAAAAACACACACACAAAATCATGTAATATTCATCACACTGCAGACCTCAGAGGAGGAGAACTGCACATCAAAATCTGAATCTCAACCACATGATGTATCAGCAGTGACAGAAAGAGGTCTCAACCTGGTGCATCCGAAAACACACTGTAGATACATACAAGCTCAAAGGTGTTTTTAAACGTGAATTTAGGTCACGGTGTGAGTCACAGATGTAGCTCGAATAAGCAAAAAAAACAACAACTCATGACTCGTAGCAAGCCTGGCTGTTGGCGAGCCAGAAAGAGAGCAGCTCCACACATCTCCACACTCCCATGAGACAAAGCCCAGTGCATTCTCATACCACAGCCTTCACATGCTCCTGCGCTCTAAAAAAGGCCTGCTCAGAGACGGCATATGAATAGAGCGCATTGTCATCCACAGGCCTTAATGTGTCCACGGTTTCATAGAGGCAGGGCCTCTGGGCTGCTGGAGCTGAATAATTAAAGAAGAGTTCTGCATTGAAAGAGTCAGGGTGCAGAGCGGCAGGCGGTCTGCTATGTATGGCTCATGAGCCTCAATCTTTCATGCTTTCTATGGTTTGCCGTTCCCGAAGCACTAACCGCCCATGATACTGTGTTTACCTTGGTAAAATTTGATTGTTCCCAAGTCCTTCAGCTCGTCGACTTGATGCTTTGGATAACAAGACAAATGGTCTGTCAGCATCTGTTGGAAAATATTGGAGAGGATACAAAAGCGCTACCCTACCATAGTAGTCCTGTTCTAAAATCTAGTAGGCTGCCTACCTAAAAAGCATTTGCGTCGGCTGTTTTAAAAGGTTCACAGCAAGCGCACTACATCACCTGAGCCCAATTCCAAAGCATTGTTCTAAATATAGTTAATGGATAGAGCAATCATAGAGTTTCTAGAATGTTCTAGAATTTCAATAAGCTCAGCAGAAAATAACATGGCATAGTATAAATATACCTATATTTCATTCAAAATCAAAAAGCATCTATAAGCTAAATAATTTAATTAACAGACTAGTATATTAAGTTAATAATCTACATTGCTAAATATATACTATTTAATTTAACATATTTAAAATATTACATGAAATTGAGAATCACTGTGGCATGTAAATTCTGTTGACTATAAAAGTACGTACTTTTATATTTTCCTTTTCAATCAGAAAAGCATGCCAGCCTAAATAATTTAAAAAAATAGTTATTATTTACCCTTATCGAGAGTATTGTGTCATTAAATCATTGACTATAAAATTCATATTCATTCAAACCGAAAAACATCTATAAGCTCAAGTAATTTTTAAACATTATTTTTATTATACGCATCTAATAATATAATAATAAAATAATAACTTTACTATAAATAAAATAATTAATGTTAAATGCTTATTTTCTCAATACAATACATCATAGAAAAGTCATACATATAATCTAAAAACTTTAATAAAAGCATATAATAAGGATTATTATATATTAGTATTAGAAACATAATTTGACTTTTTTTAACGGGGTTTAGAAACTACCTGTCATTAGCGTAACAATATGGCAATATGTTCAATTACTTTAAATGGGGTCCCTATGTGTGACAAGCTCTTGGTGCATAAAGAATATCTGTAAATTTGCAAAGACTAAATTCTCAAATCCAAACAGATATTCTTTATAAAAAGTTAAGACTCTGCCACGCCCCCAAAACGGCTCGTTTCGAAATACGCCCCCACTCACTTACCTCATCACATGTTGGAAGAACTTGTTGCAATAACGCCCTCCCCCCCCAAGATTTCAACGCAAACGAAGTAAAGGCTACATTCTTTAACTATTTCAACTGTAGTATTGTGTGTGGCCAGTTGTGCTGGTGCACGTTCAAATGCCATTTTCCTGTAAGAATCGCTGTGTGTTTCGTTGTTGAAAGCGACTACTTTGTTTGGTCTTCCAAGAGATGAATATCCACTTCGCCATGCTAGAGCTGATCTAGCTAGTACGCTGAGGAATAACATCAACTAGTGCGTGGATCGTCTTTCATTCAACTCAACGTTGTTCAACCCTCTCTCTTCCGCGGACGCAGGCCTGTCTTCTCACCCGACCCACTTCAGCTTCCGCCTCAAGCTCCTTTCTTGTCCCCGTGCATTCCTCACGCTAATCCGTGAATTGCATACACAACGCTAGTGGGAGCAGGCAAGGCTAGGGCCGCCGTGATTTTTTCCGTTGCTGAATAAGCGCAACTACTATTGTTGTGTTGGACTCGTCCAAAGATGTGTCCGATATCCGCTTCGTCACGCCTAGAGCTGATCTCATAGCATATGTCGCCTGTATGAAATACGTACATCCATCTTTAAGTTCTGTTGATCGCCGGCACGAATTTTAATGGAGAGCACAACAATTGTTTTTACTGCTCCTGGGAGAGTAACGTTTACTAACTAAAAATGTTCCGGCGCCTTGCTGACTCCCTTAGTAACGTTTTTTTCTTTTTCCTGCACTGATGATTCAAACGCGAGTTTTGGGCAGTGTGGAGTAAGGCTTGTTGTTTGTCATTCTTCGATCACAAATGCAGACAGGGTTTTATGTTTACGCAGCACAATGCAACGCAACGCGTAAAAAGACAAAATAAGTCATTATAATCCGTAATTATGTCCCCACTAGATGCAAATTCAAATGCCTCGTTTGTAATGGGTTTTAATGTTTTTGTTTTGTCGCTCCGGCCGGACAGGGCCTCACAGTATGGTAGGGGCGTAACATTTCCGTAACACGCTTGAGGAATTCGACCAATCAAAATGCACTGGATAGCTAGCCAATCAGAACACACCGTGCTTTTCAGAACGATGAGCTTTGTAAAAAAATCGACGCATCTGACCGTTACAAAAAGATGCGGGGCCCCCTAGAGAGAAAAATAACAGTACGTATGGGAAATTATGTTTTTTTTTTTTGAACATTAAAGCATGTTAACATATTTTGTTACACCAAATACACAAAATAATGTTCTTTTTAGCAACATCATATGACCCCTTTAACTCAAAAGTGAGTCAAAAGTAAGCGGACCAATTGGATTTCCCAGTGGGCGGAGTCCAGGGATTGACAAAATGTACTTTCACTCGTCACTTGCAGCGATTACTGCTGACTATTACACAAACTATTTCTCCACTGAAAGAGATTAGTTCAATTAGCTGTCCATGTAGGTTGTAGATAACAACACTGACTATTTCCTGAATTTTACTCTCCTTTAGCTTCATGTAGTCTCTCCCCGTGTTTCATTTCTTTCTGTTTGACTCTCAACACCACATTTTTCTCAATTGTCCAACTTCTAGAAATGTGCCCCAGAACAAAATGTAAAAATCTGTGGCTGGTAAAACCTTAACAACCCAAGCTGCAGTGTCCAAAAACACAAAAGAACATTCTTTCCCAAGCAGGGAATGTGAAATTGAAAACAGTGAGCATTAGCCAACAGTTCGCCTCTTTTATTTTTTTTATTTTTGTCCGTGTGGAGAGATCCTAAGCAGAGTCTGTTTTAAATATGGCCTTAAAGCATCCCACTGCTGATATTCCAGAATTTGTCATTGATATATGACTTGTACAAAGTCACATATTTGGCAGTTTGCCCCTGGCTGAATTCACGAGCTGCGGGTAACAGTTGAGAAGGGCCATTACAAACACGCAAATACCAACTACACTGAACATTGCCATTCTAAATGGTATAAATAACAGAAATGCCTTTTATTCTCATTGGTAGGACGGGCATTTCTAATTACAGTTGGCTTAATATCTATGCACATTCTCCATTCCACACAGATCAAACATGCGTCCCACTTATCTTGTGTTTAAACAAATGGCCTGCTGGCTTTAATCAATTAGAAACCATACTTGCTTTAAGCATAATACTAACACATAGCCTAAAAGGTCCTTATTCTACACTAAAAACCCAATACACTCACCATGTCCCTGATTTCAACATTACTAAACCGATTTGAAAGTGAAATCCCAGCTTTGTTGCTGCAACTGATATTTATTTGTCAGTGTAGGCCTAATTAGTGAAAATTACAGTCATTATAAGTAAGAGCTGAGGACGTTTTTAAAAAAATTAATATTGATTCTGGATGCACAAAACTACATTTTTACAAGTTGAACAATTTTTTACTTGACACTGGGGTTATTCTAGGTAACTAAAATAATACCATAAAAAATATTTGTTAATTGAAATAAATGTTAAATAAATAAAATACAATTTTAAAATTAACATTTTATTTCAGCTAGTTGCCAAGGCGATATTTCTCTCTTTCATTTAGTTTATGGCTAGTTTAGTTTACCTTGATGTACTTAACTCAAAATGAAATAAATATGAATAAAAACTATATAGACATTTAAAAAAACTAATAAAAATGATAAAACACAATAAAATTACTAAAACTAACAAAAATTCAAATGAAAACGGACAATATAAAAAAAATTAAATAAAATAAAAACAATAATTGTATCTCAATGATTCTAAAATAATACTGCTTGACACACTGTCTAAAAAAAAAGTGACGAAATTACAAAAAATATTTATCCGCATGTGTATGGATGAAGCAGTGATGCTTTATTTAAAGATGCAAGGGTTTTTAACAACCCTGACTAGGGCTGGGTGATATGGCAAAAAAAAAAATCTCGATTTTTTTTCAGAACATTTGACCGATTCTCAATTTTTTACAATTTTTAACTAGTCAACTTGAAAATGTAACTACAACATGATTCAAGTAACTTTTTTTTTTATTAACCCTTTAGAAAATTATATTCCAAGTGCAACACACATGATGTTGTCAATATGATATAAATGTTAAACAAATCACTTGTTAAATATCTTTGCAGAAAAGATGCATAAACTACAACTACATCTTATACAAACTTGTCTTTAAAAAATACAATACAATAATACATAACAAATACAAGGAAAATGCTTTTAAAAAATTCTCAAAAGTCAAGGTAATTCAAATTCAAAATGACAAAGTATAACACCAGTAGACTATTATTATTAACTATAAATGTTCTGTAAAAACAATGAACAGCAGCTTTCAGCCTGATGTCACCTTGATGCAAACATGAAATATCAGACATACAGTAGTAGTTATTTACAGATTTTTTTTATTCGATTACACGTGAGCGGGTAATCACATGCGCCGACATGCGGTTGGATCATTGTTTTCTTTTTACTGTTATCATTGGCATATTGTCAAAGTGTCTAATTCTAACATTTGGTAATATGTTTGGTAATATTTCTATTCAAAATTGTGATTTCTCGATTTATAAAAAAAAAAATTGTGGCAAAACATTCAATTCGAATTAATCGATAAAATCAGAAAAATCGCCCAGCCCCCTGACAATTAAAAACAATCCTGTAGAAAATTCCACATTTCTATTTCTCCGTCATTTGTTTGTTCCTCACTTTCTCTCACCCATTTCCATATTTTAGCTTTGCCTAGAATTTACTGTGAGTTAAATGTTTAAAACAAGAGATGATACCGATCAAAGCACTGTGGACAGATAAGAGAAAAGAAACGGGTCTCTATAAAGGCTTGGAAACACAAGCACATTGTTCCTAAGCAGCACTGTGATGTAAACAGAGGACTTGATTGAGACCACATGACTGCATTCCTATAGTAGCTTCAGAGACGCACACAGGAGATGGACAGTAAAACTGTCGTGGCTGCAGCTGTCTAGCTGTGCAACCGCTGTCTGTCTGTCTGTCGTAGGATCACGTGACTACACCACTCTTAACACATATCAGCAATTTAACATCCAGGAAAGAAAATGTGAGTAGTGCTTGCTCAATGCAAAGCTTCCTGCCATAATGTTAGGTTGTTATAGGCAGTTGCCACAGTTTTGCTACATGGCTGCTAGAGCATTTTGGTGATTATTAGGGTTTGTTATAGGTGGTTGCTTACTGGTCCAAGACAAAAGAGGCCACATTGGTTAACTATGGCTTGGGTTCCTCCTTCAATGCATACAGGGTTTTTAACTAGAGATGCACCGATCGATCGGCCAGGGATCGGAATCGGACGATTTTCCTCATGATCGGCCTGGATCGGTGATCGGTCGGTCAGTCAGTCTCACTTCTTTCCGATTTTGAGCCGATCCGTTTTGTTACCAGCGGCACAGGCAATAACGTCAGCCGTGCATTCTCACTCTCATCTCTCCGACGACCCCTTCTCTCTCACACACGTCTCATTCGCTCCGGTTAAATAGTGCTTGTATTGCGCATTATAGTTATTCCCGCAGGTTTTTCGCTTATACCAAATGCGCGTGCACCACCACTGATCTATATTAGTGGAGCGCACAATCCGCGCTCAGTCTCAAACAGCTTGTGAGCCACAAATACCAAAATGAGTGGCTAACTGCGCTAAAACGTTCAAATACATACAAAATTATGTCAAAATGCCCGTCTTGGCGAGTATCCAGTTAAAAAGTCAGTTTTGGAACGTTAAATAGTTGAGAAAGAGAACGCATGTTGTGTAACAGTATATTGGGTCCGTGGATAAACTCTTAAAGGGACCGCAGTCCAATATTCCTGCTGCGGTCTGTCATGTTAATCAAAGAACAAAAGACAAAGAAAATAATTTTCTGCTCTTGACTGAATACGTTTTATAACCTTAATGGTAAGCATTAATCTGTATTTAATTTTTACAATGAAGACTACAGAAATTAAAGTAATCAAATGTAAAATAACACTGGGTGTGTTATTTTACATTTGATTACTTTAATTTTTGTAGTATTTCTTAGCTGAATAAAAACTTACTTAACCTGAAAAACTTAGTTTCATAGCTCTCTTTAATCTATTGCATTTATTTGTGCTGTTGTTTGCTATTTTTTTATTTGTTCTTATTTTATTACTGACTTTTTACTTGTGGTTTTTTATGAAAATAAAACTTTGCGTTGAAGAAAAGTAGATTTTTGTTTGTATATGCTGTCAATTATAGTTCTTAGAAAAAAAATCGGAATCTGCAAAAATCGGTATCGGCAGATCACACTAACAAAAAAATCGGAATCGGACAAGAAAATTGCAATCGGTGCATCTCTATTTTTAACCATTTTATTGTCTTCAAACAAAAATCGTAAGTTAAATCACCTAGAAAAGCAATTGCACACTTCAACAATGGTGAATAACCAGCACTCACTTCCTCCCTCAATACCACGACTGAGGTGAGACCCTTGAGCAAGGCACCGAACCCCCAACTGCTCCCCGGGCGCCGCAGCAATATGGTTGCCCACTGCTCCGGGTGTTTGTTCACGGTTTGTGTGTGTTCACTGTGTGTGTGCACTTTTTTGGGTTAAATGCAGAGCATAAATTCCATTCAAAAAGTTTGTTTGAAGAAAGTATTAAAATAAGAAGAAGAATGTATTAAATTGACCAAAAGCGCCAGAAAATCTGAAATAAATGTTGTTCTTTTGAATTTCTATTCATAAAACAATCCTAAAAAAAATTTGTAGCATGTTTCCACATTAGGGCTGAACGATTTTGGAAATTAATCTAATTGCGATTTTTTTTTTTTTACATATATTGCAATTTAATATGCAATTATTTTTTAAAGCTCTTTATGTTCTTTATTATTCAAAAAGACAAGCTATAAATCATTGTATAGTATGACCAACACAATATTAGATAGATTAAACAAATGTTCTTTTCTGTAGGCCAGGCCTATATGTTACGATGAAATTAGGTGATGCATGAATTGATATGAATCACAGTATATTGACTGATTTGTTGAACTTCCAACATTGTAAGCATGTAATAATTATGACAACATAAAGCATTGACAAATAAGCCTGTTGTAAACATTAATATGAAAGTCAGTAATAAATCACACAAGTTAAAGTAGATTGCAGAAATATAAAAATAAATATGTTGCTTTACCACACTACTTTAGGTAATTCAAATTCACTGTAATAAAACATATGTACACATGTGCACTGCACTTTTTAAACACTGTCTGTTAACTTTAGACCAGTGGTTCTCAAACTTTTTTGGTCGCGCCCCCCTTTAAACCTATAAAAAAAAAAATCACCTCAGACTACCAAATAATTTCACTAAACATTATGAAAAATTAATGTTTTTTTTTAATTTAAAGGGAAAAAACACCTGCATCACTTGAAAAATAGCATAGAGAGAATAACATATTATTATTATTATTATTATTATTTCTTTGTGGTTTCTTGCTGTCCGTCTAAGGCAATAGACACACAGGCTTTGCCTCCCACCAACACATGCCGTGTCCTACACCGAGCACGAGTGGCAAAATACTTAGAACCATTATAATCAGTGACACGCTGTCTACACTGATTCAGCGCGGCGCGACAAAACCCGACAATAAACTGTGCCTTGTTCTATTTATGACGGACTGACACGAGTTAAAATGATTTGCAACATGGCTCTGTTGTCGCCGTCAGTGTATAGCTGTTGCGAGCGACGCGTCAACGTAGGTCCTGTATAGACACAGTGAGTGAAGCGAGAGCAAGCTAATGCCTCATCATGCCAATTTTAATGACCAGCAAATGCCTGGGTCTGTGCGAATTCATCTATGGCTTTTCTCTTCGTTTTCACAAACCGATCCATCTCCCATTTTAAGTTATGTCCTTTGGCTGTTTACTTATTTCTTTGCTTTTTCTGCTGATGGCCCCGCTCGACTTGAAGCAGCGCTGCTTAGATCGATCGGTGTGTGTCATCAAAGTACTGTGAGAGCTATAAGAGAGCGCGGACGTCTCCTTATGCTTTCTCTCGCTGTACTTTGATGTCATACACCGATCAATCTTCAAGTTGAACACACCTCTTCACTCTCGCGTGTCACGTGACCATGTAATCGCAGCCTCTGCAATTGAAAAATCAAACATTTTCATATTGCGATATTATTGCAAATGCAATTAATCGTTCGGTCCTAGTTTCCACTCAAATATTATGCAGCACAACTGTTAACATTGATAATAATAAGAAATATTTCTTGAAACATTTTAAAATGCAAGCAATTAGGATGATTTCTGAAGATCATGTGATACTGAAGACTTTAATGGCTGCTAAAAAAAATTCAGCTTTGCATCTTAGGAATAAATTACATTTTAATATATATAGAAAACAGATAGAAAACAGTTATTTTAAATTGTAACTTCTTTGAAAACCTTTTTAAAACAGCTTAAAAAAGGGGTCAGTTTCACTTAAAAATGATTTATCGTGCTTATTTACTCACACTCGTTGTTCCAACAACCTTTATACTTTCTTTTTCTATAAAATATTTGGAAATATTAAATTTTTTTGTTCATACAATGCAATATTTTGAACACCTAAAACATTCATCAAAATATCTTCTTTTGTTTTCTGCAAAAGAAAGTCATACAAGTGTGTCAATTCTGCAGCACAAATACAACTTTTTCCTAAACACTTTCCAAAAAGATAGTCCGACCCCAAACTCACACTATCGGTTGAGTCAGTGTTGCTAAAATCACGATGTTCAAACATACAGAGCAATATTTTAATAGCACCATCATGTTTACACTTACACACAAGAGTACTGATAGTTGTCTCTGCATATAAGGCTGGGATAGAGCAAGTACACATATCGAAACAATTACACACTCCAGCTTTAAGACCTAAATGTTGCAGATTTCTTCAGAAGGGTTGAAGATTTCCATCTGAAACAAATCAAGCCTCTCTACATGTAGTCATCTAGGTTCACAAAGGGCAGTACAGACATCTGTTACGTTTTAACACCAAACCCAACACATGTGCAATCTAATGTGGTAAAATAATTCAATTATTAAACCCATTCAACGCCACTTTTACCTCCAATTACGAGTGTATCAAGGCTTAACGACTGAATTACAGCCCTTGGTTGAAGTAGTATACCTCAAAACACAAGCCAGAAAAATATTATCACTGGAATCATTTGCATGAAAAAAATCCCAGCAAAAAACACACAGAATGTTTTCTCCACCGAGCTCAAACACATGGAAAGAACCAACGTCCGTTACATCCTCAAAACCAGGACATGCGTTCAGCTGCTATAAGGAAGCAAATGACGTTATTTCGGGAATGCATTATTTACAGCATTATGAAACACCAAGTGTCTCTTTTCTTATTTACTTGGCACATTTTTCTGTAATCGGGACAGACGGCAGGTTTGGAGGAAATGAGTTTACACCTTATGCTTAGCGATGGGGTTAAAGGTCAGTTTGAGCCGGATGTGGTTGCAGAGCGGTCAGCGGGCCAAACAGTCGCTCTTCTGAGGCAGCTGTGTCCTCGAATGAGGGCTTGGTTCCAAATGCAGCATAACGTTACAGTATGACGACACAGTCAAACGGCAAAAAATATGCCCTCAATTCCCTGTGTAAGAAATGCCCTCCAAGAGCAGGAACAGATTTAGCGTCACTGAAGCTGTGGAGCAAGTCAGCAAGGTGTGAAATTGTTTACTACCTTTCATAAGGCAACAAGTGGCTTCTACACTCATAAATGGTGCAGATTTGAATGTTTATTAAGTGTCTGTGGGTCTATGAATAAAAGCTAGCAGTTTAAGCTTGGACTGGAATGAAATGTAAAAGTTTGAGCTTGTCCGTTCGTCTCCCTCCCCATGGATGGCTCCAGTTATGCTACATCGGACTGATGCTACAAGATTATCTCATAGGCATCCGATTGACACTCTTCCAACAGTCACCACAACAACAACAACTACAACGAAAAAAATGACAATCCATGCGTAACGTGGGAAAACTGGATGTGTACAGGCAAGTACAGAACTTGTGTAACTCTAGTCTTGGTATCATATCATTAAGGTTATCTGGAGGTAGAGTATGTGAAACATATGCTAACAAGATTTGGAAGTCACGTGTGCGACTGTATGAGCTTGTGAAATACAATATGTTTGTTTAGACAAAGAAAAAAAACTTTGTCTGACTAGTCCTCTCTATTAGATCTTAACATCTGCTTTGAGTGTGGGGGTCTCGGGGTCAACGGACAACAGTGTTTGGATGAAAGTGGCAGATAAGCAGTTTGGAGGTCAGTAGGATGACATAATCCCACAAGGCTAACAGCAGTCAAAGGAGATTTGAAGTAATAGATCTCCTTTATCACGCTTCATGAAGATGCAAATGCCAGTTCGCTTTCTTAGACCGTATATCTCATGAAACCTGTCAAGAACGTGCCTTGTTTATATTTTATCCCAAAATCACACAAAATGTATATTTTGCATGAGGAAAACAAAGCTTTTTTAGCATTGTGACCTAACTTTGATGACAATTAAGCACATTTTCCCCTATAAAATAAATCTTTGTTGTAATGCATCAGGATGTTGTTTTAAGAGTATTTCTTGGTGATTCTCATTATAAAAAACATACTGTATAAAAATACTATGTTTTTTTTAAATATTAGCATAAATTAAAGTCAGCACAACAAATAGTACTATAATGTATAAATACTTTAATATGGATATATGTGTGTCTATATGAATATATAAATATTTTTCATAAATTACATTAATGTTAAATATAAACAGTACATCAAAAACTACTTTTAATATATAGATACATACTAAAAAATATTATATAATTAACATTATATTATGTTCCTATATTTAACAATGTCTAATTATATATACAAATATGATATAATTGTATGATTTAAATTATGGGGATTATTAATTTAACATTAATGTAATACAGACATATATACCAATACTTATAAAATTATATATATTTATATAGCATTATTTAAAAGTAGTATTTGTCATATTTACCATTTTAACTAGATGCATATATACACTTACAGAAATATATATTAGGGATGTAACGATTACCGGTTTGACGATAAATCATGATAAAATTCCCCACGGTTAGTATTACCGTTTCATCTTTTAATTATCATTAAAACCGTATTAGATTACCGCGTTTGAACAACTCGCGATAAATAAATACTGTCCAGCATAAAGCACAGTTTTAAGTAACGGTCTCACGTGCGCACAGCAGCAGATTAGTTTTGTTTTGAGTGAAAACAGGGTGGAAAAGCTGGGAGGTTTTAAATGAGTGCTAAGGGAATTATACAAATGAATATATGAATGAATTAATTATATGAATGTACCTATGAAGTTTCTAACTGTCTTCAGAAACGATTCAATGACATTTTGTTTTCATCTTCGCTCCATGTAATACCTAAAGGAAGTGTTCTTAATCGCAATACTGCTTTGTCCACGGAGGTTACGGGAAACAGCTTTTCCATAAGCGCCACCTGCTGTCAGCGAGTGGATTTACAGAGACTTATATTTACATTCAGTCTGTGTGCAGTTTCTGTCTGGCCAAAAAACAGACCGGATTAGCATGCCCTGCTGTAAATTTTGATCGGTTGATGAAAAACAAGCTTATGTGGATTCTCCACATTTAAACAATTCAGATAAGTTATCTATAATTATTTATGGAGCAGATAAAATACATATAATCATTTATTAATCAATTATCGTTTTGACTTATATCTTTTCTTTATTTAAAGGCTGAAATGTGAGGTTTACCTTTTTATTAAACTTTTTCAAAGCTTTATTTGAACATTTACATTAGATATTTCAACATGCTATTAATCTGTTGTCAGTCAAGTTGTCATTTAAAATAGGAACATCATTGGTAATGTTTTTGTTTTAGTGATTATGCAAACAAAAAAATCATTTTATTTGTTGTTTGTTGATTTTCAAATATAAAACTTGGTGAAGTGATTTATGTGTCGGTAGTTTTTGAACATGTCCAGCACATTTTAACAATACCGTGATAATTTTGGTTACTATTATCGTGCTGAGAAATTTTCATACCGTTACATCCCTAATATATATATATATACAGTGGGTACGGAAAGTATTCAGACCCCTTAATTTTTTCACTCTTTGTTATAATGCAGCCATTTGCTAAAATCATTTAAGTTATTTTTTTTTTCCTCATTATTGTACACACAGCACCCCATATTGACAGAATTAAAACACAGAATTGTTGACATTTTTGGAGATTTATTAAAGAAAAACTGAAATATCACGTGGTCCTAAGTATTCAGACCCTTTGCCGTGACACTCATATATTTAACTCAGGTGCTGTCCATTTCTTCTGATCATCCTTGAGATGGTTCTACACCTTCTTTTGAGTCCAGCTGTGTTTGATTATACTGTTTGGACTTGATTAGGAAAGCCACACACTGTCTATATAAGACCTTACAGCTCACAGTACATGTCTGTGCAAATGTGAATCATGAGGTCAAAGGAACTGCCTAAAGTCTCAGAGACAGAATTGTGGCAAGGCTCAGATCTGGCTAAGGTTACAAAAAAATTCTGCTGCACTTAAGGTTTCTAAGAGCACAGTGGCCTCCATAATCCTTAACTGGAAGACGTTTGGTACGACCAGAACCCTTCCTAGAGCTGGACGTCCGGCCAAACTGAGCTATCGGGGAAGAAGAGCCTTGGTGAGAGAGGTAAAGAAAACCCAAAGATCACTGTGGCTGAGCTCCAGAGATGAAGTCGGGAGATGGGAGAAAGTTGTAGATAGTCAACCATCACTGCAGCCCTCCACAGTCGGGGCTTTATGGCAGAGTGGCCCGACGGAAGCCTCTCCTCAGTGCAAGACACATGAAAGCCCGCATGGAGTTTGCTAAAAAAACACCTGAAGGACTCCAAAATGGTGAGAAATAAGATTCTCTGGTCTGATAAGACCAAGATAGAACATTTTGCCTTAATTCTAAGCGTATGTGTGGAGAAAACCAGGCACTGCTCATCACCTGTCCCATACAGTCCCAACAGTGAAGCATGGTGGTGGCAGCATCATTCTGTGGGGGTGTTTTTCAGCTGCAGGTTCTGGATGACTGGTTGCAATCGAGGGAAAAATGAATGCATTCAAGTACAGGGATATCCTGGACGAAACCTTCTCCAGAGTGCTCAGGACCTCAGACTGGGCCGAAGGTTTACCTTCCAACAAGACAATGACCCTAAGCACACAGCTAAAATAACGAAGGAGTGGCTTCACAACAACTCTGTGACTGTTCTTGAATGGCCCAGCCAGAGCCCTGACTTAAACCCAATTGAGCATCTCTGGAGAGACCTAAAAATGGCTGTCAACCAACGTTTACCATCCAATCTGACAGATCTGGAGAGGATCTGCAAGGAGGAATGTCAGAGGATCCCCAAATCCAGGTGTGAGTAACTTGTTGCATCTTTCCCAAAAAGAATCATGGCTGTTTTAGATCAAAAGGGTGCTTCTACTAATTACTGAGCAAAGGGTCTGAATACTTAGGACCATGTGATATTTCAGTTTTTCTTTTTTAATAAATCTGCAAAAATGTCAACAATTCTGTGTTTTTCTGTCAATATGGGGTGCTGTGTGTACATTAATGAGGGAAAAAAAATTACTTAAATGATTTTAGCAAATGGCTGCAATATAAAAAAGAGTGAAAAATTTAATGGGGTCTGAAACTTTCCGTACCCCTGTATATATATATATATATATATATCTAATATATATATATATATATCTAATATTTATATATATAGATATATATATCTATACTATATATCTATATCTATATATATATATTATTACACACACCCCGTATATGCACACTTTTTTGCATTATGGTAATGAGAATTGTCACCTAATTTTCATGAGAATCCCACAATGCAAAAAAGGTACCAAAATAGAGCTAATTTTCTTTATGCAAAATAGAATTTCTTAATGATTTGGGGTGAAATCTGACACGTTCTTGAAGCTTCACGAGATTCATTCTAGAACACCTTAGCATAGGGAGAGGTAAAGAGGCAAAAACAGCATGTTTTAATTCATTAACCTACATTTGGATCATAAGGAAGTGAGACGTACAAGGAAAAGAAAAGAAAACACTGGCGTGCTGCCGTGAACAGGGAAGTACTGTTTAATATAAATTTTTCTATGGAATACTGGGAGTGGGGGAAAACCGGGACTTGTGGTATTTGCCCACAGAGACTAAAGAGACAGAGAGAGGAAATGATGTTAGTCATATCAGATGCTACAGCATCTGTTAATAAATTACATAAGTAAACAAACCGTACATTCCCTACTAAATCTTCACAAAATCAACCAATCACTAGCAAAAACAAATATAAAATTACAACTGCAGGTAAAGCAGTGAGATGCTGTCTGTCTGGCACAGCTTACGAATAATTTATAGCATTTAGCAAATGTCATGATCTCCCCATGTCCAAGCACAGGTGACTGGCAGTGACACAACCTCGGCACCGCTATCTTGCACCGCACAGCCCCTGTCAGCTCTCATCAGAGGCCCGCACATATCTCCGGTCGCGGGGGCGGTATTCCATCACTTCTTCTCGCTTCTTCTTTATTTGCCATACAGCAACAGACACACACCCATAACTAAAAACACACAACCAGACCCACCGCATTTCTATCACCAAGGCTTTAATGCATCATTTCTGAATAAAATCTACCTTAGTATAGATCGGGTCAGAGTCTGTATGGTTAGATAGTATATAATATGCCTGTATTTTATGTATTTTTACTGTAAAATTAAAAGCAGCCTTGCTGAGAAGAGACTACTTTTTAAACATTAGAAAATATTACAGATCCTAGTTTGAACACTATGTGTGAATGTTATAAATGTATTAACAGAGCTGTTGTAATGTTTATTATCATTATTATTGTCTTACTTTTTTTATTTAATTTTACAGAACAACAGTAAAATTACAATACTAGCACATTTATGAATGTATAAAGGCCCTTTTATCAACAAACCCCTAACAAAGGAAACACATAAATTTTCTCATAACAAAATAAATTTATTTTGGCGGAAACGTGAGGAAGACCATCAATGCTTATTTTTGTTGACAACAGGATATTATCACAAATGAATCAATACACAATATACAATACGTCGATATAATCCACTCAAGACATTGGCCACATTCCTTGTAAAAATTTTCTGCGTGGTCTCTAACCACAAATTTAAATACCTGACTGAGCAACTGATGAGTAAGACTGTTTCAGTGCAGATTTTCCTCGCACTTTGGACTTGAACCCTGGTTAACAAGCAGATCCGCCGCGAGTTCGTGCAGCGTTGTCAGAATACATGCAATTCGTGCGTGTATTATAAAACATGACGTTTTGCAGTTTATTTACTAATCGTTTGAGGTCATTTCGCGATTTCAATCATCATACAGTAAAAAGCTACAACCACCCTCCCTCTTCTCATCGAAGACATGCAATGCAGTCCTAAACAGTCTCTCGCTGTCGGTGCTTGTAATGATTTTTGCGTCTTTCTCCCTGAAAGTTTAAATGCTTCCACACTGCTGATGTGTGTGCTGCATAATAAAGAGTGCGCGCCTCTCACTCTGCGATGGTTGATATTTGATCGTGTCATATCATTGTTCGGTACAATTTATTCAGTCTTTTCGCTTATTCGGATCATTTCGGTTGCCAAACATTCGGTGCATCCCTAACGTCAAAGGTGCAAAATGAAACCAACACATAAAACATTATAAAGCATCTTCACATATAGATACAGTCATTTGTGCTGACATTCTCAACAGGCAAGGCCTCAAATCAGGGTCACATAGGGGTTCTTTTCTTCCACAGCCAGCATGACCCCTGTTTAACAACTTAACCTTTTCACTTACTAACAGAGTTACCCTGAGGGTGAAATGAGATCCATTCATCCTTTATTTGGCATGAACGAGACTAATACTCAGTTTGAAGAATCAGTATCGTCTGCCAGCATAGACAGAAGACCACTGAGAGAAACTCTCGACAATCTGGGGATGATTTCCAAGCCATGTAAATCAAAGTCAATGCAAACAAGCCTCACAAGATGCATGGCATAAATAAAACCTCAAAAATAAACCTTATTTGACTTATAAATGGAGGCAGCGAAATACACAATAAGTTTGTTACATTGTATACAAACTTTACATGCACATTATTGTCCTTAAGGGCATTATAGGTCAGTACACAGACGCAAATCTTTCTGATGAGCAGACGTTCGGTAATTTCCAGGCCTTTCATCCTGTGCCAACACACTGAGATAATCACCTCTCCATGAGTGCAGTGCTAAACAGCACCAGAAGCTAAGCTGGAGTGGCAAGGGGGCATCTTATTTCTACAAAGGCAAACACACACAAGCTAAGTTTCAGAAGAATGATACAGGGCTGCAGAAAGCCAGAATATTCCCTCCACCGCAATTATAAAGTGAGGCAAAACGTTTAAATGCAAAATGAGCTGATTAAGGCTAACGAAGCTTGAAGGGCGGCTAAAAATACTCGTGTCCACTCGCAGACGAAACAGCCTGTGATCATCTTTAAGTGAAGTTTGGCTGAAATTACGTTTGGCTCTGAATAAAATGCAAAGGGGGTGTTTGCCATTTGAACATTCAAAATAACACACACTGCCATTCTAGAGCCATTTATAACTACAAAAATAGAAATAATACATTCAAAAATCTAATAAAAATTGCTTCCATAAATAAAAGGTGCTGGCTTACATGCTTAACTTTACATGCTCTACTTGGAGTGTGTGAATTATTCAATGACTTTTGCACAAACCATGAACTAAACGTGTACCATTTTGGACATATTGTTATGTAAATTTTATACCAAAGTGACAAATAATGGCATGACTTTTGTTTTATCGAAGTACCATCCCATACTAAACACTCGTGCAGCTGTTGCTATGGCTACCTCCTCAGGCAAATGTGATTAATTTTCACAAATGTCTGTTTTATTAACTTACCAGCTGAAAATGCTCATTTAAAACAGCCTCGTCTGCTATTCCAAGCTAGTTTCAGCTGGTTTAAGCTGGTCTTCAGGCCTAACTATACTGGTCTTCAGCTGGTCTCTCAGCCAGACAGCTCCCAAAACTCCTCTAAAACCAGCTAACTAAATTAAGCTTGTTTAAGATGTTTTATTCAGGTTTGTAATCTAACCATTTTGGTTAAAGGGGTCATATGATGCGATTTCAAGTATTCCTTTCTCTTTGGAGTGTTACAAGCTCTTGGTGCATAAAGAAGATCTGTAAGTTGCAAAGACTAAAGTCTCAGATTCAAAGAGATATTCTTTATAAAAATTAAGAGTCAGCCACGCCTACCTAAAACGGCTCGTTCTAACACGCCCCCACATGTCTACGTCACTATGTGGAAATATTAGCATAATGCCGCCCAAATGTGCACGCAAAGAAAGAAGACGTGGTTTCAGGAACAGCAGTAGTGTTGATGCAGCCATGTCAGGGAGACGCTGTGTGTTTCAGTGCAAAACCAAAAGCACTTTATTTGGCCTTCCAAAAGTAGATGCAATTAGGAATCATTGGTTACGATTTATTTACAACAGAACAGCACAACCCAAATTTTCTAATTTGTGCAACGCATTTTATGGACAACTAGAAGAATACAAGGCTGGCTGTGCACAAAGGCTATTTCTAAAAAAAAAAAGAAAAAAAGGGTCAATTCCGACTTTGCTATGACAATCTGGCGCTTCTGAATCAGCGACTGTAAGTATGTTTTGTTATTAGTTTAAGTATTTGCTATTGACTGTTCAAATGGCAAGTTTTGCGCAGCGCTACAGAGTAACGGCGTGTGTGTGTGTGTGTGTGGTGTGGTGTGTTTGTGTGTAAGGGACATGTCACATCACAGGAGAGTGCACTGCCTGTCAGAAATCATAGCACGTAAGCTGTCTTAACCGTGGCTTGTGTACAACATTATCACTGTGTCTGTCACGCGACTCTGATCCCCTTTCGGGCTTGAACTGATAGTAAAACTAACGACATTATTAACTGTCTTGATATTTACTTTGAAAGCTGAAGCTTGCGATTATGGTAAGGGGCGTTACATTTCCGACGTGTGCTTGTGGTGTTCGGCCAATCACAATGCACTGGGTCAGTTGGCTAATCAGAGCAGACTGCGCTTGTCAAATGAGAGGGCTTTGTTGAAAACGACGTGTTTGAGAGAGGCGGGGCATAGAGGACCTACAATAATGTACAGTATTTGAAAAATAATGTGTTTTTTGAACATTAAAGCATGTCAACATATTCTGTTACACCAAATACACAAAAATAATGATCTTTAAAATAGCATCATATGACCCCTTTAATGATACACTAAATCTTAGCATGTAACAGACAGTTTAGAACCCATAATTCTTTCTGTAAGACAAATTTAATATTAAACAAAGAATATTTGTGATCTACCTACCCAGTAAACCCACTGACTGGAATTAGTTAGGTATAAAATGATGCTGTTTTTCGCATACTACACAGGTTGGTGCAGCGTGTTTAGGATGGTTTGGAAATACAGGCTTGCTGTCTACTGGAACTTTGAGGCAGGGTTAACAAATGCACAAGCACTTATCGCCTTAAATGGTTTAGATCTATCACACAAACACACAAACACACACACTTACTCACACAAACACATACACAAACACACATTACAAAAGACCACCAGGCACTAGAATTAAAAGCAACATTAGCAAACGGTTCACTCAGTTCGGTTTGCTTATGTCAGATGCCAAGTTTCTCAACATGATACAAGTATTACATGCCTGTGTTTCTGTCCGACTCCAAATGATGTGCAAAGCACACAACGCTGCATAAAAGCCTTAATAAAATTACCAGCTTTGAGCTACCAATAATCAGTTTGGCCAATTCTAACTTTTTATGACTGATAACATCATGTTGTTCCTCCTAACTAATACAATTTATTGGTAGACCCAACGTTAAACATTCAATAACCAATGAAGTTCCACATATCAGTCGACAAACAATTATCACCCCATCTCAAACCAGCATTTTTCCCCCAAAATATTTATGAATAAACATGCATGAATATTACATGCAATATTACACACTATTATACTCATTTAAATATTTGTTAATTGAAATTTATATTTTTAAATTGTGTTTTTACTGTTGTAGTCCAATAGTTATATAGATATTATTGTATCAAAAGTTAGGGGGGAAATCCTATATATTTGCATTACCTGTCTTTTATGTTTGAAATGTAATAATTAAAAAATCTAATCGAAAAGTAGAAATGGAAAACTATAAAAGTCTGCTCGGGATTATTAAGTATCTTAACATAAAAATAAACAGTATAAATCATGAAAAAAATAACACGGATGTAGCTTCAGGCAGCATTAAACTTTGTTGATGTCATGTTAAGAGCATATGTTTATCATTCATATTATCATACATCCATCATGTCTCTATACTCAAATTAAAACCTCAATCCCATTAATATTAATATCTAACAATTATATCTAAAAAAAATATCTTGTGTAAATGAATTTATGCTGCATTAGACTGTCTGGGCATCTTTTTGTGGTATAAATGCAGCTTCAGGAACAGCTTTTGCAGTGTAAAGATGGCATGGCGATGCAATTGTGGGGAACTGCTTGTTTACCTAACTGACATTAAACTGGCATAAATAACAACACAGCCAGAGAAATTCACAAATATCAGCGGGTACACGAGATTCCACGGCGGTATTTTGACCGTTGGTCTCTATAGGGACACGCATTTTCAAAATCCTAACGGAAAAAAATATAATTCTCAAGTCTTTGAATGGTTTCCTCAAGGTCAAATAGATACATTGTAACAAAGAAAATGAGGCGGGAGTTACAGCAAGCAAACGAACGCCTTTACGAACACAACCTCAGTGCTGCTGCGGGGATAATAATTGGCTCCAACATCTGGTGCTGGTTGTGTTGGTATGGTGGTGGGTTTTGTGGTGAGAGGAGGAGGAGGAGGAGAGGAGGGGCCGTTAACGTATCCTCCGCAACAACCGTATTGTCGAAAGAAATTAGTCATTTAAAATGTCAATCATACCTTCGGATAACTCCAGCTCCAGCTCAGCCAATCTGGCCCGCAATTCCAATGGAAGGGGCAGCGCATCGCGGTCCGCCATTGTCCGTTCAAGGGGGTAAAAATCACTCTCGTCCTCTTTCTTCGACTCTTTCAGCGCTGCTGCCGTTTCTCCGCGTCGCAGCGGTGCATAAGGAGGGCTGCGGGAGACGCGTGTCCAATTACAAACTGTTCGGTGACCGGTAGTGTTCGGAGATTTTCTGTCCCTCTCAACGAAGCCCCGCCATATCTGAAGGGCTCCGCCGTTAGAGTCAGCAGTGTACGATGTGGACTGTCAGTGCGGTGAAGCTCGCGGTGAGTATGTGTGTGCGCGTGTCTCTCCAACCCCTCTCCCTCTCTTTCTCTCCGTCACTCTCTCGTGACGCAAGGCGAGTGTGATTTCTACAGCCGCGAGGGGGCGACAGAACGACTCTGTCTATGTTTCCATAAATAATCATTTCACAATGAGAAATACCTGTTCAGGTTACATTTATGTAATACATATTTATATAAATAAACGTGAATGCAAATGAAATTTCGTATAAAATATGCTAAATAAAATGAATCCGTTTGGATTTAAATTGATCAAAAGTGACGGTACATTAAAAAAAATGTGTCTTCACAAAAATAACTGTTTTCAGCATAGATAATGTTTCTTGAGCAGCAAATCAGCGTACTGGAATGATTTCTGAAGGATCGTGTGACTCCTAAGACTTATGGCTTAAGTAATGGCTGCTGAAAATTCAGCTTTGTCATCGCAAGAATAAATTACATTTTATATATAGTCCATACAAACGTGGTATTGTGGAGTTGTATTTTTTACATTTCTACCACTTTACATTTGAAAAATGTAATTAAAAAATATTTAATATTTCACTGTATTTTTGATCAAGTAAATGCGGTCTTCGAGAGCATTACAGACTTCAAAATGAAAGAAATAATATGAATAAATTATTAAAACTTACCACCCCAAACTTTTGAACGGTAGTGTATATAGCAATAATTGTTCTGTATTCAAGATATATAGGAAATAATGTCCTAATGGTTGAGATCACATTGAAAATCTGGAATCTTTTTAATCTACATCTTGAAATAAAGTTTTAAATATTTTTAGAAACCATTTTACAATGTGAAATGATGTCAAATGAAGAAAAACATATGTAAGAAATCTACACTATTTTTAGGTCACCAATCAGACAAATTTATGACATTTATCACGTGACTCTGCAAAGCTGGTCAGATGTTCTTGCTTCAGTTGAAGCACAAGATGCTGGATAATATCAAGTTTTACACAAACTATGAAGCTTGATTGCTGTTGTCAAATAAAGCAAAAAGGGAACAAACCAAATACTAAGAAATTCATATGCATTTTCAATATGTTTGGCTCAAATTGTTTTGCGGATAATATAACTTGTAATAGAATTTTATGTATATACTGATAATTCTGCATTAATACTTCAAATGGGCAGGAGTTCAGACTGTACTTAAATGAACAGACCTGAAGATCTCTTTTATTCTTGCGCTGATATGTCTACTGGATTTGAAGCCTTAAACACAATGATCTCCATAAAGTATTACTGCTTATATTATGCCACCTTGTGGTCATACTGGTGACCACAAGATTATGCAAACATTGAGAATAAAAACATGACCCAAGTGAAACAAACCAAGCCTACTTAGCAAACATACAATTTCTCATTAACATTTATTTATTTTTTTTCCATACTTTTTCTCATAACCAATTTTAGGGTACCATTTTAACATTTTCCAATTATTTACATCTGTACAGAGAAAGCACACACATACGAGTGTATACATGTACTACAGTTTAGACTACAAGCATTTACACAGAGGAGAACAAAACAAAACGAGAATCCCATCTCAATCCCAAAAGTATTGTGCTACACAAATGTACGGACGAAGGCTTTGTGACACCTCAACCACATCATCCTTTTTTCTACACTTTGGGAATTGAAAAAGAAAACAACAAAAAAAACTCCAAACTGTCATCTAAAAAGTTAAGGCAGAGACTTTTTTTTTTTCCAAGTTTAAATAAAATTCAAGTTTTCAAACACTGTTAATTTATATGTGATGTTTCTTTTTAAGTTTGCTGCTTTTTTTTTTGAACATCTTAAAGGTTTATGTAATGAAACCTTCATTACTTTAACCATGGTATGCTTCATTTATTGATGGAAAAATGATCAGTTGCATTCAGAAAGTCAGAAAAATCATTCATTTTTTGATTAACCGAGGGGGAAAAAAATACTCACAGGGAAGATACAAGAGAACATAAACAACAGACGTCATGACGACATCTCAAAGCATTCTGCACGTGCTCCACACTGCAGAAGACATAAAAAAAAAAAAAACACACACAGTCTCGCTCAGCCCAAGACTATTTCAAACTCGAATGAGAACCAATGAACTTAACTAATGAACAGCATGACCGAGAGTGACACTGAAACGCAAAGTCTGCATAAAGGAGAAACCCCACAAAACAGCGCTGGTCCATGTGTGCTGAAGGCTCAGATCTTTTTGCTCTTGATGTATACGCCACTATCTAAAATGTACACAATCCCACTCATATAGTTGTGGTGATATGAAAGCGAATCGGAGAAGGTTATACGATAGACGTTGGTGCATGTCAGTGTCTTTCCCTTCGTTTCTATAGATAAAAGCACCAAAGTAACCATGTGACGAACCATAGCACCACACTGGGATAGCAAACAAAGCTAAGAAGCAAATAATATAGCCATCTATCATTTAGATCACAGCAGACTAGGCACATGAATACTTCACCCTCGCAACCTGAGGACTTTGCAGTGTGAAGATCTTCCAGAATCAAATGAAGAGGCATCAGAGCGGATTCTTCCCAAACTATTGGCGAGTAGGGAAAAACAGAAAAGAAATGGTAGAGGAAACCAATGTGTGCCATTAAAAGGTTAAAAAGAAAAGAAGAACAACATAAAAGAAAGCATGCACACAAGAACAGGTATACATACACCTGCTACAATATCACATCAGTACAATTTGATAGAGGATTAGCATGTAAAAAAAATCATTCAGAGCTCCAAAAAAAAAGAAAAAGTAACTCCAGTGCTGGTACATCCAAACATAAAAACGGAACAAAACAGATTTACACGAAAGTCTCACTCATGCAGTTGTAATGGCTGGGGCTGTCGGGATTCAGAATCGTGTCAAGACACTCAAGGTTAGCAAAATTATATACATATCAGTTTAAAAAAAAAAAGGAAAGAAAACACACAAAAATAACGTGTTTCAGGATCAGCACTATCCAAAAATTACTATTTCCTCCCAACAGCACTACTTGAAGTTTTAACCCTAAAATAAAGGTGAGCTCTGACAAATGTTTTTTAATAGTCCATCTCCAACTGATGCTGATTCAATAATCCCATTTTCCTTGGAAAACACCAAAAGGTCTTGTAATCGAAAAATAAAATGACAAAAGACAACAAAAATATTCAGAGAACCTTTATGCACAAGTGCTTTTGTATGTAGGTCCTGATTCCAGTGACAAGCTTGTCTGTCTGTCTGTCTGTCTGTGTGTGTGCTCACAGTGGACTGTGAGATAAGAGGGACTTTTTTTGTTGTTTTTTTTGAGCAGCCCTGACAAAGTTTGCGTTCCCGTTCGGTCCTGGAAACAAAACCAAGGCCCTCAGGATTGGGGCAAGGAAGCCGTCGTGCCGCCGCTTGCTCGTTCTCCGGTGCTCTGATGAGGTTTCACTGTCTCTCTGGAACAAGCTGTCGCCGCAGATTTGGCAGGTGCGGGTGCCGATTCTCTGCATCTGCGTTCTGCCGAGTCAGAAGTCTTGATGTCTTCAGCGGTGGAGCTGAGAGGCCGGGGATCTGCTGATGGCTGCTGTGTTGGTGCCTCCCTTATCCTCTGACAGATCTCTGCATAGCTCGGCTTGCGGGGCTCCTGGTTAAACATAATAAATTAATCAAATGAATCAATTTAGATTATTGATTATGCATCATTGCATTGTCAAATGTAAATCATAATGTCAATCTTTGTAACCAAAATGTAGCATGACAAGGGGCTTTAAACCACCTGCATGCATTAAAGGACACGATGAACAGGATCTTTTATCAAAAGAAGTCTCTAATGCTCAGCAAGGCTGCATTTATTTAATAAAAAAATGCAGCAATAATAGTAATATTGTAAAATATTGATATAATTTAAAATAACCGTTTTCTATTTTAAAATATAATTTATTCCTGTGATGACACAGCTGAATTTTCAACAGCCAGTCTTCAGTCTTACTCATATGCACTAATATGCTGATTTGGTACTCAAGAAAAAGAAAAGAAAAGAATCATTTATTCTTATATTATTCTTGATTACCATATTTGAAAACGTGCTCTTAAATTTTTGTGGAAACCGTGATACATTTTTCAGGATTTTTTGATGAACAAAGTTCAAAAGAACAGCATTTCTTCTAAATTCAAAAAAAAGATACGTTTTACTGTCACCTTTGATCATTGAAAACCATCTTGGCTGATCAAAAGTATTAATTTCTTTCATTAAATAATAATAATATTATTGAACTCAAACTTTTGAACTGTAGTATACATCTGCTGTTAAAAGAGTTGGAACCAATTACAAAGTACCAAAGAGCTGATGCAATAGAGCGCAACAGTTCCATATATGCGCTTCTGTACAATCCACAAGCCAGGTGAGGTTTTTTAACGTCATTTTTTTTTAAGTGTTAACTATTGAATACCCAGTAAAAACTACACTAGCCACAATAAGAGCTTTTAAAAATAAAAATGAAATCATGGTAAAACAGCTAGTGAAGTTTTTACTGGTTTCAACCGTTAACACAAAAAAAAAATGACTGATTGTGCTTTTTTTTTTTTTTTCATTTCAAAACAGCAATTTTTTTATATTGTTTATATTGAAATACACACTAAAAACTACACTAGCCACAATCAGAAAGTTTTTACTATAAAAATTAAATCATGGTAAAACAGCTCAGCAGTGTCCACCAATTGTGCCACTAAGTTGGTCTCCCTAGACTCAACAACGTATATAATTATACATAATATATTATAATTATATTATCTGCTATAAAAATAAAATGTACTCAAAACAAGCAGCACAAGTCTATTTATTTATTTTTTTACCATTTTGGATTCACTAAATTACTAATAGGTTGGGGTGGGGGGGGGGGGGGGGGGGGGTGATTCAAACCACCTGTTGAGGCTACCTGGACACTTACCGTTATTGGATTGCTCAGTGGTGCGGTTTTAGCAGCTTGTGTCTCTGAGCATTTCTCTGCAGGTGTCTGTGTCTCTTTAGGTTTTTCTACAGTTGTCAGGCTGTAAAATACCAAAAAAAAGCAGTCCATATATTAGAAAGCGCCATTTTCCACAGTTTTCCAGCACTTAATTTTTTCCACCAGAAGTACATTTATAATATTAGGCTAAATAATATTACATTTTACATGATTTTCTTCTATTCTCTCTGACCCACAGAACTAAAGCCGTTTTTGCTACTGTACCTTTAAGACATTAAAGATCTCATCTTATATGAAAGTAGTAAACACCACCACTGCCAAATTGCTGAATAATATTGAGTAAGTGTTGACAAGTAAAATTGGGTGTTTATCTCAATGAAATCTTAAAACACCTTCCAAAGTGCTGAAAGCTATTTATTTTGGAATGCCACACATGAAAATATCCACACAACCTAACAGAATCCTGAGAAATCACACCCGTCACTGTGACAGCTGTAAACTTACTTCAGAAGAAAAAAATAAAAAAATAGTAAGGCGACCTTTCTCATGCTTTGAGCCTATCAGAAATGCTGTAACATCCACATAAGCCTGTGAATTATTTTGTCTTCTCAGAATACACTATTTAAAAGAACACATGGTTGAAATGGCACAGAAGTTAGATAACATCTGAAATCACTTCCAACACCTTTAAGTGAAAACAGATTTGTCACATGTATTGATTAGTTACTCAGAATAAGAAAACCCACTTTATAAGGGCTGGAGAGGGTGAGTGTTGGTGGTCCACTGGGGTCTGAGCAGCAGGAGCAGGAGCAGCCTGCACAGATTCTTTGGGGGTCCCCGAGATCACACGGCTGGTGACCACATCCTTATTTAGAGGCTGTGGAGAGACAAAGAGGCCTCTGTGAAACTCCTACGGCAAGGACAGCATGAACAAACATAGCAGCTGGACAGCAGGAACTCACACACACACACTTACTCTAAACCACTCAAAACACCCAAGGACTTGTCATGGTTATGACTGACAGCAAGATCTGCTGTGAACATGGCATTCTATGCTCAGTGCAAGTTAATATTTAAAAACCAAGTGCATTTGGTCAATTATCTAGAATTAAAATAATATAAGCCTGAAACTTTTTCATCTTCCTTTTTTAAAATTCAGAATATTAAAAGACAGTTTAATGCTGCAGCACTCTAACAAGCACAAATGAAAGACTGAATGAAAGCCAACCTTGTCTTTAACTGCTCCGGTGACAACGTCAGACAGTCGGTTGTCAAGGCTGTTTTCAGTTTTTACTTCAGGCTTTAGATTTCCTGCGGCTCCAGGTAGAGGAGGGAAGCTGGACAGGCCCAGCTCAAAGCTGGGGGACGGATTGCGCTCTTGAACAGGAGGAGGTGACTGTGTTGCTGCTCTCTGTTAAACACACATGCAGAAAAAGAGTTGAAATGTATGCAACAAATTGAGCCTGCATTGGCACATTTATTTTTAACTCCGTTTCTGCTGTGATAGAAATGCTTTCAAATGCATTTTTGGCAACTCCTCAATATTACACAGCACTACAGGAAAACTCTATTCTGATTGGTCAATCGCAGCATTCTGTAGTCAAATACCCAGGCAACTGATATTTTTCTTTTTTACATGCATGTGCTAGTTTTATGTCTTGCGTATCAATCTGGGTTCTTTTTCTTGACAAAGTATCAAGTATTCATTTTCACTCAAATCAATACTTAATGTGCATTTATTTTTTTACTTGCTATGTAATAAGCAAGATAATGTATATTCTGCCCTTCAGGCTTGACTGTATATTATATTTTACTTGAAGTATATAGAGTTTTCTATCACATCAAAAGTAAAACTAAACAAAACACTTGTCTATGCAGTTAGCTGAAAGAAGGCAAAATGACATACTGGAAACTTGTTGTCATCTCTCCTTTTCCTGTATCCCATAGCCGCCCCTTCTTCAAAACAAACAAACAAACAAACAAAATGGAAAAAGCTACCACCATTTCTTACGGAAACAGAGCTCTACATGCTTTTTCCCCCTTTTTTGGATATGGTATTACAACAATATGTATGAAATTAATAAACAGCTGGTGCAGATGTACAGCATTACCTTCCACGGCCTGCGTTCAGAGAGTAATCGGCCCCGTTCACTTCCATTCGTCCATTTCCAACCTGGTCCCGGCGCGGATAGCCTGGGCTGCTCGGTAGTCGAGGTCGGCTACCCAGGTGATGAGCCTGTGGAGGACGTGTCCCATTGGGGACTCTCTCCGAAGGGAAAGTAGAGAAAGCAGCAGGGTTTTCCAGCAGAGTGGTTCCACGTTCTGTTGTGAGTCGAATGTGTGTTTTGTTGTGGTTCCTGTACAGATGAAAGAATGGTTACACAGCTGTTTTCTATTTTACCATTTTAAAACGTTAATTATTCCTGTAATGCAAGGCTGAATTTTCAGCATCATTACTCTAGTCTTCAGTGTCACATGATCCTTCACAAATATTTCAATATGTTAATTTGATGCTCAAGAAACATTATCATCAATTTTGAAAAATTGATCATTTGTTCTGCTTATTATTTTATTTTCAATAGAACAACATGTATTTGAAATGTAAATCTTTTGTCAAATTATAAAATTCTTTACTGTCACTCTTGATCATTTGAATCCATCCTTGCTAAAAAAGTATTAATTTATTTCTCTCTTTAGCCGGTAGTGTAAATGTATAACAAATGATTTTCACTGTAACAAAAGTACCTGATTCGAGGTCCATATTGTCTGACAGTTAGTGGAGATGTTGCGGATTTAAATGTCGGAGAACCAGCAAAGCCGTTAATGAACGCAGGGCTGGAAAATGGAGTAACCTGTTGGTAGACAACACTTGATTAGTACCTCTCCAGGCTCCATTCAGATATTCCTCAGAGCCAAACAGAACACATGGCACTTACCAGAGTCGGGTCCAGGTAGCTCTGTGTAGCGGACCAGCCCTGAGGCGTCACCAGTCTGTAAAGAGGAAACTGTTGCTGTGCTCCATACACCGGTGGGATGTAGTAAGGGGTGTAGCGCTGTTGGACATTTGAGGACACATCCGCTGGCCGATACCCATTCTTTGGCACAAAAGTATTGACGGCAATGGCCTTGGCCTTTATTCTAGCCTAGAATACATTGGTAGATGGACAAAAAAAAAAAGCTTTATTTGAAAGTGCAAAAAAGGAGAAGCCTCGAGTCCTTAAAAATAGCACAAAACATCCTTCAGTGATGTCACATATGCTGCATTGCACTCTACCTTTATTGGCTTCCCTTGAAAAGTTTTCACCTCTTCTCTGAGATACTGATATGCCTGAAAGAGTGATGTGTGCCAATGTTTAGCAACAGGAAGAGAGTTTATTAAAAATCCTGAGGCGGTAATCTGAGACGATCAAACCAGGGGCAATAAAGGAGACTCTTACCAGCTGAGCATCTGCCTCAGATTCAAAGGTGATGAACCAGTTGTCATTGTAGGCAAACTCACAATTGATGAATTTGGGCAAGTTATCGCTCTTAAAGAGCACTTCAACTTCCTGTAAAAATGAAAGCCAAATGTCACAGCACAAAAATAAGAGAATTAAAGATGTTATTGAATAAGAGAGATGCATGATGCATACCTCCAGAGGAGTGGCCTCGGGAACCTCTCGGAGAATTACGATGCAGCGGTTCTGATTGGGCCGCACTTTCTCTCCACATTTGTCCACTTGGACAAGAGGCAGCTCTGGTGAGTCAGAAATGTATCATTAATGTCAGACTCATCTGCTGTGTGTAACCAAACCCATTTTGATGAGTCTAAAACAAAAAGCCACACTGCGACCCATAAAAGTGCAAAAGTGATGATTTTTAGACTCACTTTTTAAGATGTCTGCAATGAGATCCACATCAGTGGTGAGTTTCTTGATTTGATCAAGGTTTGCCAAAGTCACTATTGGCACATACTGGTCACTGTCCATTTGCGAGATGAGGTACATGTCATTGGCTAGATTCTCCCTAGAAAAGGATAAGAGTCAGGTCACCATCAATCCTACACTGACTCAAGCTAATCCTCAAGCTTTTAAGAACGTTCACTACAGTTCAAAAAGTTTGGGGGCAGTGTGATTTTGCTTAGTTAAATAGTTTTAAATTAATTTATTTTATTCAGCAAGGATGCATTAAATTGATCAAAAGTGTAGTATATGTCCTAGCCTTTTCAGATTCTTGAAAAGCATATCCCCCACATACTTAAATGCTAAATGCTCTTAGTTTACATTTGCAGTAGTGAAGTCTGTAACATCTCAATGAGATATTAACACAAAACAGTCAGAAATTCACTGTTCTTGATTTAAGGTACCATGTTGGGATATGTTAGGTTTCAATGGATATGTCCAATGTTTTTTAAAAAGCTGTGAACTTCAGGCCAGTGCACCCAACAGGACCAGTTACCAATCAATAAGCTGGCTCAATGTGATCAGTTGTGAAGATGCTAGTAATTACCTAGAGAGGCAGAACTCCAGTGATGCCTTCAACTGTTCCCGAAGGTCTTCAAGCTGTCTGGAGGAGTCTGAATCATCCACCCCTGCACAAAAGAATAAATCAAATGATAGATTATTTAAGAATGCTATAGTTGAAATTAATCCTTAACAATTGATTGTGGCATCTTGTGCCATAGTTAACCTGCATAACAGTAAATAACTGAAATCAAAGTAGGTTGACAACAATGAACAAAAGAGCAAAAGGATATTACCTTTCATACTGGTATCCTGGTTTGACACAATGCCCTTCTCACTGGCTGAGCTTCCCATGTACACTGATTCTGGCTGTGCTGCAAAGGGCAGCTCTACAGATGTAGATACCTGCTGTTCCTCATTCCAGTTCCCTTTGCCTTCACTGTTGTTATAACCTAGCATGGACAAAACAAATAGATGATCAGAACCTCCTCAGACTGATAGGGTCAGTATACGCTGAATTAACAAGCACAATCATTTTTGGACGGTTTACCTCGTGAGATGCAGTTTGAAGGGTCATTGGCCGCTTCTACCCATGACTGCTGAGAATCTGGGCAGGTTGGAGCAGAGGCCTCCGGTTTAGGCATGTAATTGGCCCATGCCTTTGCATTGGGATTAAGGTCTGAGATCTTGGAGGATTCCTTTAAAAACAAAAAGCAAAAACCATGGGTTATCAATTAGGTGTGTGATTATGAAGAAAATGCATATTAAACTTTGGGCTGAATCAATGCCTTTACAGTCACGGCACTAAATTATAGTTACAACAGTGGCCACTTAAGCCACACTTTAAAGTAGATTTTACTGCATTACATAAAAGTTTTTATTTATAACCTTTGTGATGACTTAACCTTACCTGAAAAATAATAAAAATAAAATAATTTGTATTTTTCATTTTAATAAATGTAATTTGGCTTGATATTTTTGTTATCTAATGCAATGACATTCATACACTTTTAACTGTGGCTAAAGTGTCCAAATAATTTCAAGAGCTACTGAATAACCAAGCTCAAAGCTGGCTAGAGAAGTACTTACGAGTTCACTACAAGCATTCTGCCAGTCCCATACACAAGATCCTTCAGTCGCTAACAGGTTATATGGGTAGGATGCTATGAAACCCATAGAGGTTTGGAAATCCTCTGAGAGAGCAACAGAGTCAGATTCAGCATCCTTTTCATCATTTTGCACAGTAAGGCTAGCCTCAGAGGCAGCATTGTCCCATGCTGACACCAACGCACATGCCTCTATTTCGTTATCAGATAACAGGACATGTGGTTCTTTGGCCCACACCGGAAGGCAGTGACTAGAGTGCACCTCATCGCTCATCTCTGATTTCCCAAGAAGGTCCGACACCATATTCAGCATGCCTTGCTCTCCCTCCATTTCACCCGAGCCCTGAGGGTTTTCCATCTGCACCGAAACTGTGAATTGATCTTTTTTGAGGAAATAGATCTCGTAAGATGGCAAGGTGGCATAAATATCAACCTGGTCAGGCTCCACTGGCAACGGAATTGCTATATTTACATAAGCAGCTTTATCACTGATATCATCAACAATGACGTTCAAATCAGACTGATCAAAGTCAAGAACTCCAAGACTGCTTGTTATAAGTTGGGAAACATGAGGTATGGTAGCTGTCGAGCTCTCAATGGACACATAATCACTACAATGGCCTTGTACGGCACATGTCTGCGCCTCTCCAGTTTCAAGTGATAGTCTTGCAGTAGTCACGAGAGGAATGTTGCAGTCAAAAAAACCTCCTCTGATTTCCCCCATGTCTTGAAGATCTCCGTGCTCCTGAATGGATGTAGCTGAAGATCTCTGAGTGTCATTGGCTGGCTGTTCTGAAGAAGAGTATAGGTACTGGCAAGCACTTTCCCTCATGCAGTTTATTGACAATAAAGTGCAATCAAATGTCTCCAAAACTTCAGATTGGCATGGTGGTTGAGACAGTGTTTGTACATCACTGCTAGCAGAACAAACTGATTTCAAACAGGCATTGTTATTCCCATCATTTAAGCAATTAAGCAGCTCTAAAGTTGGTACGACTCCCTGCGGTTCAAGTTCTGACATTTCGGTTTCACCATCATCAGCACACCAACAAATCTCAGCCAGTACCTTCCGTTCATCCTCACTGAAGCATTTGCTGGCAATATGCGTATTCTCATCACGTTGCAAACAAGTCTCTCCTATTTCATTGTCCATGACTTGCTCTTGTGCTGTTGCAGGCAATTCGCTTCCCAATCCCACCTGTATTAAATAACTCGCTGCAACGCTTTCTGGATGTCCTTTATTACAGATATCATTGTGTGATGCGTTTACAAACGAGGTGGCATTGATGTGGAAGAGTTTTTCCTCAACAGGACGATCAGAACCGGGTACAGGTACAGAGATTGCTTGAACGTCATCAACAACTGAAGAACTCAAAGAACTTACATTGTGATAATCAGCTTCTTCACATTTACCAGTGACCTCCAGGAGATGCTCAAAGTTCACAAGAGCATTTGTAGAAAGCCGAGATGGACTCATGTCACATGGTTCAGCATTTGCAAACGTTGCATTAAGTTCTACATTCTGTTCCCCGTTTGGATTGTCACAAGATTCTGACACAATCTCTGTCTGGTCAGTGGGAAAAACACCGCAAGTATAGACGTGAGTGCTTAAAGTCATGTCTTCTTCAGTATTACAAGTGAGATCTAAACAAATACCTTCTGCATGAGATGGACTGCTCAAACTCTGAGCCACACCAGCAACCTTGAAGATATCAGATTCATTTGTCTGCACTTCACTTTGCAATATACTGCACTGGCAAGCATTCAGAATGACCTCCTCCTGCGTTGCTATTTGTCTTGGTTCAATTTCAGCTCTACAACAGGAAGGTGATTTTGACAGGTTGTCTTCTTCATCAGAAGCCAGTGGGGTCTCAGAGCAAAACCTTACATTTTCAATGTCTTCAGAGGCATCTTTACAAGAAAACCTTTGGTCCTCTGTTTCAACTAACTTTTCTAATGCAAATGTGCTGACAGCTGAAAGAGCTTGAGGCGTTTTTTTGTGAACTTTCTCAGTAGGGGTTTTCTTGGAAACACATTGATCTGATTCCACGGCAGCTACACTAAGGTTTGTAGATCTATCTGCTGTGTTGCTAAGAGAAGAAATTAAGTAATCAACATTATCTGACACAATGGGTTTCTTCTCCGCCTTTAGGTTCATTGACTCTCTATTATCATAATTTCTACATTGATTTTCCAGATCTACTTCGTCCGGAAGACCATTTAGATCTTGCTGAGGTGGTCTCAACATAGATTCATCAAAAATGGTGTTATGCATGTTGAGCTCAGAACCATTCTCCAGTTTTGTAGCCTTGTAACCAGAGCTACTATAAAGATCATGGTTGTTAAGTAGGTCAGCAGGTTCCCCCTGTGGCAATGCGGTATCTGTACTTGACTTCAAAACAGACATCTGTCCATTTCGCGCCAGCAGATCTGGGGAGGGTTGATCAATGGCATCCTCTACAGCAGTAGAAGGAGAAAGTGTGTTCTCTGTATCTGTACAGGAAATGGAAATGTACTTTTCAGATAAAGGCTTTTCATTTTCTTGAACAGGAAATGGTTTTAGAAGATCTGGGAGGGCATGTTCCTCATTTGGAAGTGCTAAATTTACAGGTAGACTTGTAGAAGACCCTAGAGTTCTCTCTGAGGGACCTTTTTCTGTTTGTTGTGTTGCTGTAATTTCATGTGAAGGCCATGAACCTGTTATTGTGTGGTCTTTCGGGAGTAATGAATTATCAAACAAAGCCTTTTCAGAGACAGCTGGTGCGCTTGCGTACCTGACTGTGTCAGCTTCTGTCACGGGCTGGTGCCCACACTCGCCCCCGAGATCCTCTAAATCAATCAAGCAGATGCTGTAGTAACTCTGTTTTTTTTTAAAGCCACGGTCAGTGATCAACAGTCCAGAATTTCCCTCTTCTGAGTCATCCAGATTTATTGAGCTCCCAGAGTGTTTATTGAATGGAGAGGTGGCATGCTTTGGAGTGGACACAGGTTTTGATTGTACATCCAGCGGTGTCTTAACTTGTTCCTCTTTTGCAATAACGGAGAAACCAAACAGACTATTGCCCAGGGCATTTCGTCCGAGGGTGGTGTTCTCCCTCTTGCCATCTCTAGTTAATTCTGTGGAATTCTGTTGACTATCACAAAACCATTTTGCTCTCATTATGGCATTTTCAGCTATTCTCTGTTTCACAGAATCCAACGTTTCCATTTCCTTAATTTGGCAATTGTCTCTCCCCATTTCACTGGCATTTCCTTTCTGGACTGCAGCCTTGTGGATAGGTTGATCGCCGACAGGTGGGTCCCAAAATGCTATTCTTTCCTGTTCACGGCTACTGCCCTCTTTAATGAGGTTGAGACCTGCTGACAAGTTTGTGGAGGAAGCATTACAACTGGTATCCAAATCAGCGTTCACGTTCCCATTTTGAGAAGGCTTCTTGACGGCCAGATCTGCGGCGGCCCAAGCGCAGTCTCTGAAGTCTTTCGCTGTGTAGCCCTCAGGAATGGCTGCCTGAAGAAGATTTGTTCTCTCGCTAACCAGGTTAGGGTTCAATTCTTTGCTGAAACAACACCCCATATTTTAATTGGTGAAAGGACGTCTATGCAAACCGGTGAACAAAAACTAGCTCCTCTCACAAGCTCCTTAGAGAGGGAAAGAGAGACAGAGGCACACGCTATGGCTGCTTACCCCTCCCTAGACCCAAAATAGCACATTTAAAATTATACAGCTGACTCACATGGGCCCATCACTCAAATGCAAAGTCTCTCCAATGATTGGTGCTTCAATGGACGCTGTACTTGCATTGTATGAATGGGATCAGCAACTTGGCATGGTCTCAAAACACAAGGGTGGTTCACACAACTCCCTGTTAAGCCCTTTCACAACACCCAAAGCTGGGCGGGGTGTCTCAGTTGTTTCGCTAGTAGGTTTTTATTCCCCAATCACAATTACTTAACATATGTCTAAAAACTAACCAGCAATATGTAGGTTATACTTTACCAAAAGGGTTATCTCTTTCTCCTTTGCTTCCTGTGACTGCTGCACCTGTGGCTCCACGATAGTATTTCCTTCCTGGTCTGAAGTCATGAGATGTCCAGGTTCTAGCTCCGAACGCAGAGCTCTCCAGACCACCAGGGAACTGTGGATGACGAAACAATGGAGATGAATCAATTACAAATTACAAATGTTCAAAATCAATTCACAAGGCAACATAAATGTGGAGCATCAAAAAAAATGGCAGCCATATCACCCTGTAGCCCAAGCCTGGTTTCCCACTGAAGCCAAGCAGGGCTGAGCCTGGTCAGTACCTGGATGGGAGACCTCCTGGGAAAACTAGGTTGCTGCTGGAAGAGGTGTTAGTGAGGCCAGCAGGGGGTGCTCACCCTGTGGTCTGTGTGGGTCCTAACGCCCCAGTATAGTGACGGGGACACTATACTGTCAACAAGCACCGTCCTTCGGATGAGACGTTAAACCGAGGTCCTGACTCTCTGTGGTCATTAAAAATCCCAGGATGTCTTTCGAAAAGAGTAGAGGTGTGACCTCGGCATCCTGGCCAAATTTGCCCATTGGCCTCTGATCATCATGGCCTCCTAACAATCCCCATATCTGCTAATTGGCTTCATCACTCGGTCTCCTCTCCACCAATAAGCTGGTGTGTGGTGGGAGTTCTGGCGCACTATGGCTGCCGTCGCATCATCCAGGTGGATGCTGCACACTGGTGGTGGATGAGGAGATACCCCCTGACAATGTAAAGCGCTTTGAGTGCCTAGAAAAGCGCTATATAAAAATGTAATGAATTATTATTATTATTATTATTATTAATGTTATAGGTCAAACACTTTCACAGCAACAAGTATTCCTTACTTATTATTCAGGCATAACACCAAGGAAGATAGAAATTGTTATTACCACCAATTAATTACACTTCCAAAACTGTCAAAAGGTTGAGGATTGGTAAAATAAAATGATACATTTATTCATATTTGCCACTAAATTTCAAATAAATCTGTTGTTTTGAACTGTTTCTTATGCAACATAAAAATTTTATCACAATTTTCTACAAAACTTAAGGCTGCACAACTGTTTAACTTTGATAATAAGTGAAATGTTCTTGAGGACCACAAATCACACTTTCAAATGATTCTGCAAAGATCAGTGACCTGCAGAAAGACGGGAGTAAGGCGGCTGAACATTCTGCTTTTTTTATCACAAACGTATTATTCAGCTATTTTAAATTGTATATATTACCATTTTTTACTGTATTTATCACTAAATGCAGTCCTTGGGAAGCATAAAATATTTGTTTTAACACTTAATCTTACTGATCCTATCACAATTGTTTATATTATAAAATTCATTTTAAAAACAAAACCATTCCACCATTTGGGGTTCCAATTATATTTTGACAACATATACAATTCTTACACCTTCTGGAGGTTTTTTTTTTTTTTTACATAGAGCTGACTGGTCAATGTTTTAAAAAACTACTGTGGAAAGCATCTTTGAATGAGCTGACCTCATCAAAACCTACAACCACTTAAAATGCTGAAAAAGGAGCTCTACTGAAAACTGTTTGAAATACCAGATATCTCAAATTGATTACTGTCTTTAACAGACAGCAAGACTGCATTCATGAGAAACTCATTCTTTAAAGGGGTCATATGATGTTGTAAAAAGAACATTATTTTGTGTATTTGTGTAATGAAATGTGTTTTTGCAGTTTAAGGTTAAAAAAAACATTATTTTCCACACACTGTACATTATTGTTTCACCTCTATGCCCTGACTTTCTGAAACGTGTCGATTTTTATAAAGCTCATCGTCTGAAAAGCGAGGTGTGCTCTGATTGGCCAGCTATCCAGTGTTTTGTGATTGGCCGAATACCTCAAGCGGAAATGTTACTCCCCTTACCATACTGTGATGTCGTGTCCCGGCTCAACGAGACAAAACCAATAAAACCCATTATAAACGAGCCATTTGTTGCATCCAGTGGGGACATAATTACGGATTATATTTACTTATACTGTCTTTTTACGCATTGTTTTGCATCGCGCCGCGTAAACATAAAACCATATGTCTGCATTTGTGATCGGAGAAAGACAAACAACAAGCGCTACTCTACACTGCTCAAAACTCGCGTTTGAATAGTCAGTGGCAAATTCTTTAAATATTTAAACGTACTTACAGTGTGTGAGTCAGAACAGTCGGCATTTTAGTCTACTCTACCAGGATCAGGAAAAGTCCTCCATAAAATGTGCTGCACACATCTGAATATTTTGGTTGAACTGTTCTGGAACAGTGTTGTAAATACAACTTAACCACTGATTTCTAGTCGTGTCCTCATTTGGAAGGCCAAACAAAGTAATTTTCGTTTTCACAACGAAACACACAGCGTCTTCACAACATGGCGGCGGCGGCGGTGGCAGCAACAATAAAGTGACGCCTTCTTTCTTTACGTGAACATTATGGCGGCATTAGCAAATTCTTCCACATCGTTTTGGAATTTTTTTTGGGTAAAATACCATGTGGTGCGTGTTTAAACGGCGTTTTAGGAGGGCGTGGACCACTCTTAACTTTGATAAAGAATATTTCTTTGGGTTTGAGACTTTAGTCTTTGCAACTTTAGGGATCTTATCTATTCACGAACAGCTTGTAACACTCCAAAGAGAAAGGAAAACTTGAAATCGCATCATATGACCCCTTAAAATACTTGTATAGTTATTTAAACAGAATCTAAGTAACAAGCAACTATACTGCAATCAAAACAACTGTTATAAAATACTATATATTCACATTTAAGTAAACAAACATCCAAAATAAGACCACTGTACCATGTGCATAAACAAAAATATGTAATGCACTTAAAATTGAATTAAGCACATAGTGGAAAAGAATAATAACATTTAACATTTGCTTGATCGTGTTAACATTTTTTAAAAAAACATACATTTCATCCGTCAAATGCGAATGCTGACTCAAGACAGTCCTTTCAAATGACACATGGTGGATGTTTACATTATGACAGTATGTAAATATGACTGCACCGCAATGCATAACCATTTAAAATACCTATATTTAAATGCTGTTTATGTAAGAACCATATGCAAACTAAATGATGATTAAAAATGACATATGTATTGAAGATATCAAATCAACTCTACCCCTCTGCCAAAGCACATGAATACTGCAGGCCAAACCCACAAACACAACAGACGGCTGCTAGCTGAACCAGTCAAACCATCCTTTTCTATAAAGTTAACTGCACAAGAACACATCAAAAAACAAACTTTCAAATTCTTCAAATCTTCAACTACCAAACACAGAATGTTAAACATGCATCAAACAGCTTATTTAAACGGAAAAACAATAAGAGTGTCTGTGCTAGCTTACATGCTAAAGACAGGCAGATATTGAGAATACAGCTAGCCTGTACATTTAGCGCAAGTTGCTAAATTCAAATGGTGAAAAAACACTTCAGGTATTCATTTTTGGATCAAATTATTGTCTAAAACTATACAAGCATGAAATGTGCGATTAGATTAGCGCAATAATCGTGCGTTTGAGTTTCCACTCACCTGTTTCTGCTCTCCGCGCACGGGAGACTGCTTGCGGCCCGAACGTCTGACTTCCACGAACAAAACTAGAAAAGAAATCCTTGCAGGAAACTTTCAAACCACCACAAAACCTTCAACAGCCTCCAAGTACCACCAGCTCCTCGGTATCAGGCCTGATAGTCAACTTTAAAGGTCTGTTTGTTGATGTTTAGGTAACTGGCTAAGGTTTGTTGTCGAGATTGTAACAACACGAGATTGAATGCGTGTTATTCTTTAAAACGGCTTGAGTCTCAGTGGGAGAAATGCGACTTACTATAACCGTACGTGCTAGTTAAACTGGGCTATGATAAGGAATGGAGCCACTCGCCTCTTCCCTCCCCGTGTATTTGTGTCCGGAATTAAGCTTCACTCTCTCGGCCAAAAGCGCACCACGAACTCCCGCCCAGAGCCGCTTTATTGACTAGCCCGCCCACTCTCCACTGCGGCCCTTTCAGTAACTCAACGGCTGTATGTTCTACTCGCGTTTGGCTGCAGTTCAACGAAGGCTGTTGATAGGGGGCGCCATAAGACAACGAATTGGGAGTGCTCTGGCGTCCATAAATGAGGATAAAATTTAAAAGTTAAAAGCTTTTTGGTAGTTATGGTATTAAATTTAAAGCCATAAAGAGGTTGTTCTCATCTGGTTCAATGCATTTTTTTGTAAACAGAAGCTTTTTATTTATTTGTATTACTTGTCCATGACCTCATCACAACAGATCCTTTATTTACACTGATGTAAATTATGTTGGTGCATAATATACGTAGATGTGTTTCAATTTATTAAATGATGTTAATGTTTTCGTAAAGATGGCAGCACTGGTAGCACTACAGTTGATAAGGAATGTAACCAATCAGGATCTTCCCTGAGCAGCGTGTGACTTGTGTGTGTGAGTGGATGGTCTGAGCTGTATTAAAACATTCTGTGCTTCCGTTTCATCTGCGAGATGTTTTGGTTGGTTGAGGTAGACTACGGATACTGATAACGGCCAAAAAGGACTTCTGATCTCTTATAAATGTGCTGTTGTTCTCAAACCTTCTTATTGCATATTGCAATAATTTAAAATGTGCAAGAGTAGTGCAATGACATATGCTTTTACAACCTATCCACCATCCCAGTAATGTCTGACAGATTGAACACAGGTGTAACTTGGTCCTACTATATAAATATCAATAGAATGTCATAGAGCATAGAATAGGCTGTCATAGGTTATTTCATAATATTCTATTCTATGTTCTATGACATTTTACTGGGATGGTGGATAGGTTATTAAAACATGTGTCATTGCACTACAAATTGCATTTTAAATTATTGCAATATACAAAGTATATATATATAGAATGTCATAGGCTATTTCATAATATTCTATTCTAGGCTTATCTATGTTTAGTATGGGTTTAGTGGCTCTACAGACACCATAATGTATTTGCAGCCAGGGGCAAATGTTGTTTAATGCTTAGCTAATATGGAGTTGTTTATTTAAATCAATTTATTCAAAGCATTTGACATCAATAGACAAAATGCATGTTTGTTTGTTTTTTTATTTTGTGATTTTTTTTCGGTCATGACCAATCAGCTGAAAAACACTGATGCAAAACTCCTTTTGTGCACAATACATGTAAATGTGTTTACATTTAAAAAATACCTAATATTGCTAATTACAAATGTTGTCCTGTTAATACAACTATAATTTGTCTTAATACTTTGTATATAATAATTATTTGTATTTGTATATAATTTGTATTTTTTTGCATGTAAAAATACATACTAAAAATAATTTCTAAAAGTGTTACAATGCAATACATTTCATTGCAATGAAAGAAAAAAAACATCAATAATCTAAAAAATATATAGAGAGAGAAGGAGAAAATACAACTTATTATAATTTATGAATGAATGAAAGTCTGGGGGGGCGTAACGCTACTGTAGTTTTTGTTGATGTGCTTGGAAAAATACCTGTAGTAACATATGATTATGAGTGATACAAAAGGCAACCTCAGCACTGTCTTACTTGATCTCTTCCAAACAAGGCTTTTATTTTTGCTTTGTGTAAAAAGATCCTCTGTCCACCAGGAGGCGACCTCAGATCAGTCTCCCATCGCGCCATTTCGTTGCGGTAAAAGCCGCCAGATGGCAGTTTAGGATTGCTTCTCTCAGGAAAGGCGCGGTTCTGCTTCAGGTCTAATTTACAATATAAAAACATAAACTATTTGGTGAATTAATCGCGCCAGTTATTACTGACGCGTGTCCCGGAGGACCCCTTTTAGCGGTTGAGGTGAGTTTGTACGAGTTTTGCGACAATTGAGTCTGAATCTTTCCGTGGGGCGCGCGCTCACTGCGTAAATCGAGCTTGCATTAAAGATGGAGGGACATGCAAGAGGGTGTGTGTCTGTATATATATATGTATGTGTGTGTGTGTGTGTGCGCAGGGGGGATGGGATCAATCCTCGAAGGACAGTGTGTGTGCGTGTGCATGCCCCCTATCCTTGGTGGCACTGTCTTCCCATTCACCCGTGGCTATATTATCTTAATAAGCTGAGGTGCATGTGTTTTGATGTGTAATTGCAGGGACGAGTGTGACTTTTATGTCTTCCTGCCGCCATGCACGCACTCACGCACGCACGCACGCACGCGGACAGACAGACAGACAGACTCTCAGTCGGGCGCGCGAGACTGCTGTTGTTCTCTGAGGCTCTCGTTTGAAATGTTACGTCCGGATTGTGTAGTTACTACTAAGTTTTCAACAATTCCCCGAGTTGTCACGAATAATATGCCGTATTTACAGACTTGAGGGATGGAGGTTGGTGTTGGTTAAGTAATGTGGGTCAGTAAAAGATAAACAGCTCAACTTTTTGGTCCGAAACGTACATAACTCGGTTTACTAACGTGAAACATCTGAGAGGAAAAATCTGTGTAGTGTTACTTAACGTATTTTTAATCATTCGTAATCCGTTTGTTGTGTTCTCTTATTAACTTTACAAACATTGATGTCCAAATTTAGCCGGTAGTTCGTGAAGGGTTTTTTTATGAGTAGAAGAGTTCAGACAGTACTTAAATTACATAGTTCAAGGACTAAATCTGTTTTTTTATCACTAAACCGAGCAATGAAACACTTGGAGGCGCAATATTTGATGTTATGGTTGTGTATAACTTATTGAACAACATAACATGTTTACTGACCCATTGGAAACGTAATGATTCATCTTGCTTCATTCTATTTTTGTCAAATATAATCTAACTAATGATCTATTTGCTAACCAAGTTGTCACAGATGGTCTGTTCATCTATCCAGACTCAAAGAATGCGATATGACTTTATTTGAAAGCTCATGTTGACCCATCAATCAGTTTTCTATTTGTATTCCAGTGCAGTATTGGACACACATCATTTGCTTTAGTTTATACTGCTTTTTGAGGTGAGATGTTGACAGGTGTCTGTAAATTCTCATCCTGGAACTGAGTAAGCACTGAACAGGCGATATCCAAATGTTGTTTGTGCACTTTCTGAGTGTTGATTCAGCACTGAACCATGGTGCAAAACCTTGAGGCTTTTTGAGGAAATGTGGTTTATTTATTTATAAAATGAGAGAAGATTTTGCCAGCGCATCAAGTACTCTTTAAGTGAAGAGATCAAATCGTTTGACTTGGTTGAATGCTGTATTATTTGAATATTGTTTATTTGGACAGGTTCCATATCTTACTTTGGTTAACATGCAATATTCCATACAAAATATAAAATAGAAATATCAAGGAAATATGAAAAATATCAAGAAATGCAAGGTTTTCCATGCCTAGAAATCATAGGAATTAATGTAATGAATTAAATTTTAAAGGTTTAATATTCTGGAAATTGCCCTTAGGTACAGTAGAACCGCAGATTTGCGAAATTTTGACCAAATTGTTCTTTTCAAATCATTTTATTCCTGGTTCACAAATTGGTTTAAATTATGCATTTGCGAATCAGTCTGTTTTTGAAACATTTTAAAAGTCCTCATGCGGACATTGACTGAAAAGGATTTGGAAATGTATTGGTCAAAGTGGAAGAAATCGATCCTTAATCATCAACTCTATTTGGTTTGGACATACACTTTCTGTTTACTCTTATAAAGTTATGGCAGACATGAGTAATAGTGTAACGTTAGAGCTTCACAATTTCTAATACCATAAAAACCACTTTGATCTGAGACTATTGTGATGAGGGTTTTAGACGAGGTCTGTGCTGATTGAAGAAACCCACATTGGTATAAACGGCTTTGTACACTTCAGTGTTCGATATGTTGTCCATCTACATGCCTCGCACACTCTTGATAAAACAGTAAAGCTGGTACATGTTTATAACTTAATTGTTGTTCTAAATGCTGAATGTTTTAGTAACTAAAAGTCTAATCAATCTCAGAGGTTTAGAGTGATATTTGTAAAGATATTATTGGATTTACTCAAGAAGTACATTAGTCTTATTCTGTGTAAGCGTTTCTGTTTGTACTGTTGCCAGGAATCTGATGGCTTTTTAAATTCATCAAATAAAGGCTGTGGTTTGTAATTCTATCTATACGTCTTGGCATAGGCAAGGGAGGCGTTGTGTAAAGTGTAAAATGGTTGATTTCTCAATAGACCAGGGTTCATCCCTGGAGAATTTATTATAGACTTCAAAACAAAGCCTAAATCCCACCTTTAAATACATTATAGCTAACTTAAATGTAAGATTAAAAAAAAGAAGAAGAAGGATTTTCAGTTTCTTTTAAGTCTTTTTCTTTGAAGTTTGTTTTAAACCAACTCCTTGGCGGGCCTCAGCTCAAATGTGCTGATTTCATTATCTCTCACCTTTATAGAGTGAAATATTATTAAGGACCGCTTCAATTGATGTCCTTGGCTTTGTCCCTCTGGAGAACCACATACAGAGAGAAAAGCTCTCCTTAGTGCATTATGCAAGCAAATATATCACCTTTCTCCTTTTGGTTATTCATCTTTTTTGCATTATTTAGTGTTTGTGTATCTGTGTGTGTCTATATATGCATGTTATGCTAAGATAAAAACATGCATTTGTTGTTTTTATATGGTTATTTTACCAATATTTTCAGAAGCGAACCTTCTTGAAACAGATGTTTATTGGAATAAATGATGCCCGGATAGTCATATTAATATTAAACTAGCGTGACTTCACCTTTCTGTTGTAGTATTATGCCCTCTCCTGAGTGCGGGTGTTTTTGGCAAGCAATTTAGATGCGTGACATGTATTCCAGGAGGCCGTTGTTGCCATGGAAACACCCTCACTGTCGGTCATATGTTCTTATCCTGGAATTTTATTGGCTGTGTTACTAAGATCAATGAATGTTTTAAGAGATAAGAAAAATCACTTCACCTGTGGGATGAATTAATAGTTTTAATTACAGAAGTGGATGTAGATTTTTTTTCTAAGCAGTTTTATGAATAGTGATGTGAAGGGGCTTTAAATGTTTGTGAAATCCTTCAGACGGGGCTGATGGTATATGCATAGGTTTGAAAGGGTCTTTTCTTTAATAGTACTGTGCACATGTATGTTAATGACAAGTTTATATGCTTATTACATTTTCTTTTGTTTAAATAATACCTTTGCTGACAGTATAAACCTGTATGTAATAGTTTAGTTATGCGGTACAATCTTACATAATGGAATAGTTTAGTTCTGCTGTACAATCTTACATAAAGCAAATATTGTTGACTATCTTTATTTTTTAGCATAATAAGGAATTTACAGTGCACTTTAGAATTGACTGTATACCCTAAAAAGGCTAAACACATTAAAGGAATAGTTCACCAGAAATTTTTAGAAAATTAATTCATCATTTACTCACTCTCATGTTGTTCCAAAAACCTTTTTCTTCTGTAGAACACAGAAGAAGATATTTTGAGAACGTCATGCAGGTTTGGAATGATGTGAGGCTGAGTAAAAGATTACACAGTTTTCATTTTTGACTTTAACCCTGAAACAAGATTTATAAATAGTTGGACATGATATTCTCTGATTTCTCTGAATCTGAGCTTAGTCAAGCCAAAGCTTTCTAATATAGAAAAGATCATAGTTTAAAACACCAATTGTAGAAGTTTGACAAAGTTTAGTTACTTATAGCATACTTATTACACTGCATTTACATACACCATTTTCTCGCTCTTTTTTTTTTGTATATTTAGTTGTAATATGTAACACTGTAGTTAGCCAAATTTAATCATTTTCCATCACATTCTAATTAGTTCATTACTTTTTCCACATTTTCTAAACAGATTTGGGGTAAAATCTGTTGAATGGATTTAAGTGTAGTAAAAAATGGTTAAACAGAACTAAGTGTACTGCTCATATTGGTGTCCAAAATATGTAATAAATAACCATTCAAGTGGCAGGAAATGTTTAGAACTTTGAGTAACAGCTGTTCAGATTCTATGGGCACTGATTGTATGTAGGCCTGGCAATTCAAGCCATTTCAGTGTTAAAAACAGTGTTAAGTGAGCATTTTTAGTAGGAAGAGTGTTAGCGGTTAAACAAACAATGTTAAATTTATCTACAAGATCTTATGTCATCTAGCTAAAGGCTGAATTCCACATTGACAAGCCAGATGAAATTACGTTATTTAGAAAGTCAGTGTTGGTAATGCCTCTCGCCGTGGCCCACTCGCTTGAAAAGACCTTGATTACGCTGATGTCTTCAGACAGATTTTGATCTATAAAACATTGAGTTTCTTTCAAGCCTGAGGTGGGAATGAGTGTCTGCGAGACAAAGCGAGAACGAATGCTGCTTTTCTCACAGCCTCTCAAGGCAATTGTCAAGCTATTTTGAGTGTTTCACAGATCATTAGAGACTGCTGTCTGTCCTTAGCGCGAGTGTTTATGAGATGAACAGATGAAGGGAGATATAAATCCACTCTCATTTAATCTGAATAAACAACCTTCACTTCTAAACCAGCCCACGTATACACTGAGAAAGATGTATAGATAAAGATTTGATCTCAGTATACAAGATATACAGTGTTAAGGCTTTTTGTTTTGACACCAGAATAAATAATTACTAAGGAAAGAGGAAACGGTGCATAAAGATTATTGTGTGGTTATGATAAGGAAATGTTTACATTCATGAATTTGGTAGACACTTTAATACAAAGCTACTTATAAGTGCATTCATGCTATACATTTTAGCAGTGGGATTGAATCTATGAAATATACATTATCATGTACATGTTGAGCTTCAGAAACAAATGTTAATTCACTAATGAACACATTTAAACTTTAAAACCGATGTAAAGTGTAACGATTTTGTTACATTTTTATGAGTTGTAACTGATATATCTTTGCATCCAGACCTGTTCTGAGGAGAACATACATTCAAAGAAAAATATCTTTTATTTTCACATTTTCTCAGTCATTTTAATTAAGAGTCAGCGAGGGTAGTTGAAATCTGAGCCATAACGTATTGCTTCTTGTCACTGACTACGTTTACATGGACATCAGTAATCTAATTATTTACCTTATTCTAAATAAGCCAATATTATGATTATGGTGTTTACATGAGTTGCTTTTTGAATTTTCCTTTCATGTTCCCGTTTTACATGTTATAGTACATAGTTCGATTAATGGCACACGTCATTACGCCCCCACGTGACGACATCCGACGTCCCTCCGGAATTTCACGTATAAACATATAGTTTGTCTTCGTGGTGATGCCATGTACAGTTTTGGGTGTTGCGTTTTTAATTTTATGAAAGCTTCAAGTGCAGTTAAATATTTGAACGTGCATACAGACGATGGCAGTGTTGAAGCTCTTTTATTTGCCGTCAAACGGTTGAACACTGCCATGTGTGTATCCTGTCGCAAAATGTGGCGAAAAGTCCTACTCGACGGTAATAATGTGATTAAGGTGTTTACATGTCTATACTGCACTTCAGTAATGCGACTCAAACAGGAATACTCCACTTGTCTTAATTCGATTTCTGTTTACTTCGATTATGACTTTAGCCGGATGATGGTAATCAAAAATCTGTTTACATGGTAGATTCTTAATCAGAGTATTGCCTTAATCGTATTAAAATCGGAGTATTGTTGTCCATGTAAACGTACTCATCGTTAGTTGTGTGCTGCTCTAAGATAGTTGCACTTCTGAAAGCATTTTTTCTGTGGAACGTCTTTAATGGGATCTATTCTGGTGATGTTTGCGTACTTGAAGAGGTAAAGATGATACATTTTGTAGTAAGAGATTAACTTGAAAGTCATTATGTAATACAAGCATGAAGAGGTACTCTTGATCGAACAAAACCATAAAAGCTAGACATCAGATGCAGCTATCAGAGGCTTGTGCACTCCAAATGGGCAGTTTGGTCTGATGTAAGCCAAACTGAAGCATACTGAGATTCATGCAGTGCTCTTTGCTCCACATATTCACACCCCCCCCCCCCCCCCCCCCCCCCCATTACTAATTGAAACTCACAAGCCCCGGCCCAGAGTGATTTGAAAGAAATTTGTTGTGCACAAACTTGAAAATAACCAGTTATCGGATGCAAGAAAAGGGACATAATTGGTCTGATTTAAAAGCATCTCACCCAGCCAGTGCCAAGAATAGCCTCATTTGACTGTCATCATACAGTGCAAACCATTTAATAGTGTGTCCCCAGACTCTAATGAATCTGTGCTGCTTGCTCTATCAGCTCGATGAGAAGCTGCAGGCCCATTAGCACATTCACTGATCCATTGAGTTGCTTTTAGGGGTTGTTCTGTGCAAGGCAATTACTGGCCACATCTACACTTCTTTTTCCAATTTGACCTCATTGTGAGGACCAATTCATCTTGACCCCTATATGATCTTTTGTATATCTCTTCGGTTTATGTTTTGAATAGAAATGCAATGCATGTTTCTTTCAGGTAAATGGTTTCTCTTATGTTTCAAGTCAATTTTCTCTCAGTAAAAAGTTTTATATGAAAAAAAGAATAGTACTTTTGACAAAAACCAATGTACATTCACACGAGATGAAGTAGCCTGTTCTTGCATACTGTTTTATTTAACATGCTGTGTCGATTCACGAGAGCCGTCATCTGAACACCTATTTATAACTCCAATGTTATTGGACACTTTTGCTGAATAATCATTGCAGAATAAATGAATCATTTCTGACTGTAAATGGAATGTTTCTACAAAATCTTGATATTCTATAATATTCTTGATATTTGTAACTGAAATCAGAGAGCTTTAGAGACGTTATATGAAGAGGAGATGGTGATTATAGGAATATAAAGAATGGTAGATATAGTAACACTCAATATGCAGGTTAAAAGAACAGGGATTCACAGAGGATTGTATGTTGTGTGGTTGTTGTTGTTGTTGTTGTTATTTTTAGCTAAAAAACTGATATTAGTTTTGAATGTTTTCGTCTATTTTTATCTGATTAACAGGAAATGTACTTGTATGATTTAAAATGGCTACGTGGGGGTGTTACCAAGATGCCAATCTTGACTGACTGACCATAAAAGAACGTTTGGTTGTGTGAGTTTAGAGTGGGGCAACCTGTTTGGTAATAACAATAGCAAGTTTGGAAAACCTTCTGTAGAAACAATCTTTTTTTCAGTTTAGTTCTACTGCTGCAAAAATTCCACACTGCACCTTTAAATACCAGAAGATTGGAAAATAGTTCCAGATTGGCTGCTCATAGTAGAAGTAGAGAGTCATTTGAAATAAATTATCTTTTACCATGAGCCATTGAACTTGTGAATGTTCCTCCATTATATTTTGCTGACATTGACATTCATATTCTAAATATTCCCAAAAGGATTCATCTCTCTTCACTGTCACCAAACTTCACCGCTGAGGTGTAAATGACATTTGCTTTCCTGAGCTCTACCCTCAGTACATACTATACTTAACACTTACTCATCAGAGAAAAATAGCATGTGTGCCAAACTAGAGCAATTTGTGCAAGAATAACATTTTAATCTGTATTTGTTTGTCTTATGTGTCTGCTGCCCTTCTCTGGTGTGATTATGTAACGGTCAGCTGTTGAGTTTGACAAAACTGCGGAGTACAAGCCCAGAGTTTCGGCCTGGGCCATATTTACTGAGATATCCAAATCTGTATGGGGGAGGGGAGCGTTACAGATGCAAAGTAAGGGGTTTTATTTTCTCCTTATTTCCAGAATACCATCTGACAGCAGTTTGGTCTTGAAAACCCTGTATATAGGGAATTCCAGCCTGCATTCCTGTTGAACTTCATCCATATGTCTGTTTCACGGTTACGTGTGGTGATTCAAGCATTTTGAATCCTCAATGTCCACAGAAACATCTATTACTACAGTGTGGAAAGTCTCCTCTGGGGGTGGAGAGCCATCTTGTGTTGGTTAAGATCAAATCATGTGTGAAGATGCATCCAAGTGCATTTTCTAAATCAGACTGAGATGGAAATATCTGCTTTTCATATTGTCTAAATAGCGCAGATATTGTCTAATCTAATTTAGATCCGTATACATCCCATCTCAACTTGACATAAATGTGTTTAGCCGTCCTATCTGCATCCCTTTTTGCTGTTTCCACAGCAACGGGGAAAAGCCATGCTTGGGATGCCCCCTAATGGCAGTGTTTCTTTTGTCAAATGTACTATAAGTTTGTTTTGCCTCAAGTACAAGTGATTAAGACAAAGGTTATTTTGCTGTAATAAATAAGTATTCATTATGATTGCATTTGAAGTTGTTGCATATTTTTGTGGTTTTGATCCTAGATTATAGTTTCCTTGAAAATCATGGGGTGTGCTGTCCCTAGTGGCTATGTGATGTTACTATTTTTTATGCTTTAAAATGGCAATTTTGGTTTTATTTTTATGTATAATTTTTTTTCTTTATTTTATATTATTTCAAAAAGTATTTAAATATAGAAATGTACTTTTTATTACATTTATAAAAAACAATATGTATAAAATCGAATAAATGGCAGTTACCAAGCTGCTTATGTCATATTGTGTACAAAATTGCTTTACTGCTCAATAAGCGTTTTGTACTGTTTTGCATTTATCTGCACGTAATTATGCTTCATATCATACTGATCTGAGCTTCTGTTTTCTCTCAATTTTCAGGTTATGTGGTCTGAAGTATTCTGGGCCTGAACTGAAGAATCGCAAACATTCACGTTCTCACTGGGTGATTCATCTTTAGAAGTCTCCTAGTTTTGTCAGAAGACACAACATGATCAACTCAGACTTTCCTGTGTTGCAGTAAGTAAACACTTTAAAATGATGGGCACTAATATAAATGTGCACAAAAATGTTAATAAGCATTTGCATTACGCTGTGCAGGGACTCGTCAAATGACGGACAAGGCGACACTGTGAGTCTGAGCATGAGCGTCAGTGAGCTGGATGACTCTGGTGAGGGAAAGGGCAAGAAAAAGAGAGGCAGACCTGGAAAACAAGGAGTAAGACCCACCACTGCTGAGCAGATCAACTGATTGCATTCATTTTAACCCTAAATCCATGGTGTCAGCCACTCTTTCTGATCTCTCTCTTTCCTTTTTTTTTTTTTTGCCAGGCGGCTAGTAAGAAGGCCCGAAGGTCTCCGGTTGATAAAGGTGGGAGGAGGCCGAATGGAGTGGCCCATCAGAATGGAGAAGGCACAGACCCCAGCACTCTGTTTGAGGTGGTCAAACAAGGCAAAAGTGCCATGCAGGTAAAACGCAACATGCCAAGTGTCTGTCTGTCTGTTTCTGTCTATTTGAGATGGAATTAAGTGACTTGTTTTTCTTTGCATTTGTTTTCAGTCCGTCATTGATGACTGGATTGAAGCTTACAAGCAAGACAGAGACCTTGCACTCCTAGATCTAATCAACTTTTTCATTCACTGTTCTGGCTGTAAAGGTAATTTATCTCATTTATTTCTCAAAGTTCCAAAGTTGCTTTTTTTTAAAGCTATGAATTATGGTCAATTGCAATCATAGGATTTAGGGTATATCAAAGTAATTTCAAAGTATCAAAGTAATTTTTAATTAAATTACATCTATATGCACCAACATATATATTAAAAACATCTATATTAATAATAAGGTAATACATGTATTTACAGAGGAATTACAATCGTGAAACTCAACTTATCACCTGATTCCTATGTACAGCCTCAGAAAACAAGATTTGGCAACCAACCCCTTAAATCACCAAGCTCATATGCTGTTGATGGAAAAAATTAGATGCTTCGAGAATCATGATTAATTCAAACTGATTTAAATAGGGATAGGAATCTGCAGTTACTCTACTATTTAAAAGTTTGGGATTGGTAAGATTTTTATTTTTTATCATTTTTAATTGTTTTGAAAAGCATTTATTTGCTTCAAAATACCGTAAAACTGTGATATTTTCAAATTTTATAGCAGTTTTTAAAATTTTCTATTTTTAAAATAAAATGGAATTGATTCCTGTGATGGCCATTACTCCAGTCTTCAGTGTCTCATTATCCTTTGGAATAATTTTAATATGCTGATATGGTGAAACATTTCTTATTAATATCAATGTTTGACAGTTGTGCTGCTTAATTTTTGTGCAATCCATGATACATTTTTTTTTCTGGATTCTTTGATAAATAGATGGTTCTAAAGAACAGCACTTATTTGATGTCTTTTGTATCATTATAAAAGCCTTTTGATCAATTTCAATGCATACTTGCTGAATAAAAGTATTAATTTATTTCAAAAACAATCACAGGCACTGTAAGGATTGAGATGTTCAGGAACATGCAGAATGCTGAAATTATCAGAAAGATGACAGAGGAGTTTGATGAGGTTTGTTATTATTTTTGACCATATTTTTTCCACCTGAATTCTTAAATGTAAATGAATGAATGAATTTCTCTACTCGTCTAATCCAGGACAGTGGCGACTACCCTCTCACAATGGCAGGGCCACAATGGAAGAAATTCCGATATAACTTTTGCGAGTTCATCATGGTTCTGATCCGTCAGTGCCAGTACAGCATCATCTATGATGAATACATGATGGACACTGTCATTTCTCTGCTCACTGGGCTCTCAGACTCACAGGTCCGAGCCTTCAGACACACCAGCACGCTGGCAGGTCAGTCCTTCTCCATTGACCTTCAAGTCATACCCGATACTGCAGATGAGTTATTAATTTCTGTCCCGTGTCTTGTTTCTGCTGCAGCAATGAAACTGATGACAGCACTGGTAAATGTTGCTCTGAACCTGAGCATCAATCAGGATAACACACAGAGGCAGTATGAGGCCGAACGGAATAAGGTGGCAGGGAAAAGAGCCAACGAGAAGCTGGAACTGCTGCTGGAGAAGAGGAAAGAGGTGAGATGGCTTCCTTTTCTTCCAAGTTTTGTTCTGCTGTCTCATGAATTTGATTTTCAATCTGTTTTCTTATTTCATCTTCTAGCTACAAGAAAACCAAGATGAGATTGAGAACATGATGAACTCAATCTTCAAGGGTATTTTTGTTCACCGTTACAGGTTAGTGGCATACAAGTAGCAGGTAGAAACCCATTTGTGAGCAAATTGTTCTTTTCAATGTCAAAGTCAAACCATTTCACTAATCATAGTCTGAATGATTTATTAGTTAGTCAGAATCAAACTGAATTTTAGAAATCCTTATCCAGTAATCACAAATGTCTAGAAACCAATTAGTCAATATGTTGCATAATCCTATGGATTTCATATTGTGTTCGCTTGATTTTTTTCAGGGATGCCATAGCGGAAATCAGAGCTATTTGCATAGAAGAGATTGGCGTTTGGATGAAGTTATACAGTGATGCTTTTCTCAATGACAGTTACTTGAAGTATGTGGGTTGGACGCTACATGACAGAGTATGTATTTATTTATCTGTGCGTTAATAACTATCACGCATAACATAAATTATATATACTAGATTAAATATTGTTGATCTAGATTTTTTTTAAATGTTTAAAATGTAATCCTTTACAGCAAGGTGAAGTTCGACTCAAATGTCTAAAGGCCCTTCAGACTCTCTACACCAACAGAGAGCTTTTCCCCAAACTTGAGCTCTTCACCAATCGATTTAAGGTAATATATATATTTATATACACAATTCTGAATACTCTATGACAGCTTTTATTATATCTCTCCATTACAATTTTCAAAATGTGCCTGAGTGCTGTAGGCATCAGTTTGGAAACGTCATGATGTCACTTCCTTCCTCTCAGGACCGTATTGTGTCCATGACACTGGATAAAGAGTATGATGTGGCAGTAGAGGCCATACGACTTGTCACTTTGATTCTGCAGTAAGTATTCTTTATGCAATCTTTATGTTTTGAGATTCTTTGACTCCATGGCTATGTTAAATATAAGATTTCTCTTTTATGACTCTTTCTTCCATCTCTCACATCTTTCCACATCCTTAAATCTCTCTCATCTATCTTGTTTTTTTCCTCTAGTGGTAGTGAGGATGCTCTGTCTAATGATGACTGTGAGAACGTCTACCATCTAGTGTATTCAGCTCATCGTCCTGTTGCTGTAGCAGCTGGAGAGTTCCTTCATAGAAAGTGAGATGAATGAATGTGTTTTTGACAGCCACATTTTACTCTTTTAAACATGGAAGACAGCACAGCAAACTCCTCAAATGTTTTGATCAGTTGGTTGTTGTGTCTGGCTGCAGGTTGTTCAGCAGGCATGACCCTCAGGCTGAAGAGGCTTTGGCGAAAAGACGAGGCCGAAACAGCCCTAATGGGAACCTTATAAGAATGCTAGTGCTTTTCTTCCTGGAGAGTGAGGTGAGAAAAATTAATATTTTTTTGGGTGGTTTTATAAGCGGGTCTCATCCTGTATTCACCAGACATTCATTTATTAGCATTATTAGTGCGTCCATGCTCTCGTTTTATTCATAGTAAGATGGCAGTGATGCACAGAATTGTAGAAATTGTAATATGTAAGCATGCAAAAAATTCCTATGCGCATGTGAATAGTTTCTTGAGGGCACAAAAAAAGTTTCCTGTGTGCCTTTTTTTAAGGGCTCTGTATGTTGTCACTTCGAGAAAATCAATGAAAAAAAAACCTGAGAAAATAAAAATATTTAAAGATGACTATACTATGTACCAAATAAAAAGCTGGAAATAATGCTGTATGAACCATTTTTGTTAAATATGGTCTGAAAATCTACTGAGAGGTTTGGAAATTTGAGTCTGGAAAAGTATGGAATTTTGAAATGGAAAATATGTAGGAACCCTGTTTTTATTCAAATTGTAATTCAACTTCCTTTGGGATGTGGCCAATTGAATTCAAATCCCAGCTTCATAAAAGAAAGCCAGTTCTTAGCTCCTAATATTTTCCCAAACACTAGTTATTGCTGTTTATCTAACCATCCTCCTGTCTTGTATGGTAGCTTCACGAGCATGCAGCATACCTAGTGGACAGTCTGTGGGACAGCTCACAGGAACTGCTGAAAGATTGGGACTGCATGGTCGAGCTCCTGCTGGAGGACCCTGTGCAGGGGGAAGAGGGTACAGCCACCCACATTTATTTCAGATCTCTCTGGATGAGACTATCATGTATCTCTTGTTGCTCATTAGTCCTGTCTGATTGTGGGGTTTTTTTCGTAGTGTTGGGAGACCGGCATGAGAGCGCACTGATCGAGCTCATGGTCTGTACCATCAGACAGGCAGCCGAAGCTCATCCGCCTGTGGGCAGAGGAACAGGAAAGAGGGTAAGTTGTCTTAGAATTGGTATTTACTGTAGACATATTATACGTAGATTCTAGGTTTAAAGACTTTCTGTTGTTCTTCTGCGCGTCCCTCAGGTGCTCACTGCCAAAGAGAAGAAGACACAGATTGACGATAAGAACAGACTGACTGAACACTTGATTGTTGCTCTGCCCATGCTGCTTTCGAAGGTAAAGTACCAAAATCCAGTAATGTCAGTAAGGTTCATGAGGCAGGAGAATATCCTTACAATATAGTTTTCAAAACAACTGTACATTCGAATCCGAACTAAATGGCTTTTATTATAATCAAATCGAGCTGTCTACACTTGAGGCGTTCAATGTGACGTGGCACATAATCCATTGATGGTTTCCCTTCTTCCTATTTTTTATGACACGCTCTACCGGTGTGTGCATTTATTTGATCAAAAATACTGTAAAACAGAAAAAAAATCATTGCTATTTAAAACAACTGTATCCTATTGTAATATATTTTAAAATGTATTTTATTCAGTTTTCAGCTGTCATTACTCCAGTTTTCAGCATCACCTGATCCTTCAGAAATCATTCTAATATGCTAACAAGTCATTATGAGTTGTTGCTCAAGAAATCTGCATTTTTTAAAAATGAAATAAAAAATGCACGGATGCATTAAATGTGACCGTAAAGAAATTTATAATGTTAAAAAATATTTATTTTTCAAATAATTCTGTTATTTTGAACTTTGTTCTTCAAAGAATCCTAAAAAAAGTTTAATGGTTTCCACAAAAATATTAAGCAACACAACTGTTTTCAATATTCTTGAACAAATATTTCTTGAATCAGCATTTTAGAATGATTTTAAATTGTGATAAAATTTCATAATTTTGACTGGTAGTGAATATACATGCATAAATGTAAAAAAAGCTAGCTTGTGATGGCATAAAGATGCTGAAACTAATGGCTTTGAATGTTACAGGAAAAATGCTTCATATTTGTTTTGCTTTTGCCTTTAGTACCAGGCTGATTCTGAAAAGGTGGCAAACCTCCTTCAGGTCCCTCTGTACTTTGATCTTGAAGTCTACAGTTCAGGACGAATGGAAAAGGTCTGTTGGAGTTCTTACTACTGTGACATAAAAATTTTGACTGCCACATTGTGTTTCTGTCAAGTGTTTAGTTGTTTTCTGATATTTATTCCTGAGTCTTTCTGGCTGTGTTTAGCATCTGGATGCCCTACTGAAGCAGATCCGGGTGGTGGTGGAGAAGCATGCTGAGATGGAGGTTCTGGAGGCATGTAGCAAGACTTACAGCATCTTGTGCAGTGAAGAATACACCATCATGAACCGCGTGGACATTGCTCGCAGCCAACTCATCGACGAGCTCATGGACAGATTCGCTCACTCAGTTGAAGACCTGCTGCAGGAGGTGAAAGAGCAGCTTCATTTCAGTGCTTTTTCATCTCGTATATGAATATTAGTGACTGGCCTTTATGCATTTGATATTATATTCTGTCTTTGTTCATTTCTTTATTTCTAGGGTGATGAAGCAGATGATGATGACATTTATAATGTTCTTTCAACGCTAAAGAAGCTCACTGCTTTCCATAAGTAAGTCTTTGTCTTTGAAATGCAGAATTTGTTTCTGTCTACAGAACATTCAGGTTTGTTTTGTATGCTTTCCAGTGCACATGACCTTACAAAGTGGGACCTTTTCAAAAATTGTTATCGATTGTTGAAGATGGGGATTGAACAGGGCTCCATGCCAGAGCAGGTAAATGTGTTCAACTATGAAAATGGATGGCGATCAATGGAATTTTAACTTTCTAATTTAAAAACATTGAATAAACTGGCATGAAACACAAACTTACAAAATATTTTTATTTCAAATAAATGCTGTCCTTTTGAACTTGCTGTTCATTCAAGAATCCTAAAAAAATGCATGATGGTTTCCACAAAATATTTAAGTAGCACAACTGTTTTTATCATTGAGAATAAATGTTTCTTAAGCATTAAATCAGCAAAATAAGATTTTTTTAAGGCTTATGTGACTCTGAAAACTGGAGTAATGGCTGCTAAAAGTAACCTTTGGCATCACATGAATAAGTTACATTTTCAAATATATTAAAATAGAAAACAGTTATTTTAATTAAAGTTTACATTTATTACTGTTTTTACTGTATTTTCATCTAATAAATGGAGCCTTGGTGAGCAGAAGAGACTTTCTCACCCCAAACATTTGAACTGTAGTGTATAAAAAAACAAAATAAAAGCTTGATAAACAATATTACATTTAAAAGTATCACATATATTGATAACTAGGAATGAGTTGTAACATGTTAATTATGGAATAGCCCTTTTTAACCCAGTGCATTAAATGTTTAATCTTTATTCTCTTGTCTTGTGGTCAGATTGCTGTCCAGGCTCTGCAGTGCTCTCATTACTCCATCCTGTGGCAGCTGGTGAAAATTACTGAAGGATGTCCATCAAAGGTGCAGTAGTCCCCATAATATGCATTTGTATATCAAGTACATAAGTCTGATTTATGTTCTCTGAGAATTATGTGTGACAGAGTTCATATGTGTTTCCTGGGCAGGATGATCTTGTGGCATTAAGGAGAGTGGTGAAGTCTTTTCTAGCAGTTTGCCAACAGTGCCTATCCAAGTGGAACACTCCAGTCAAAGAGCAGGTGAGTAAAGGCATTTTAGTGACATTGACAAATGTTTTGCTGGTGTTCTTTAATGATAATCTTCAAGGGATAGTTCACCAAAAAATGGAAATTCTGTCATTAATTTACTCACCCTCATGTTGTTCCAAACCAAGACCTTCGTTCATCTTCGGAACACAAATTAAGATATTTTTGATGAAATCCGAAAGCTTTCTGACCATGCATAGACCGCAATGCAACTGACACGTTTAAGGCCCAGAAACATAGTAAGGACATCGTTAACATTGTGCATGTGACATCAGTGGTTCAACCATAATTTTATGAAGATACAAGAATACTTTTTGTGCACAAAGAAAACAAAAATAGCGACTTAATTTCAACAATTTCTTCTCTTCCGTGTCAGTCTTCGACACGCGTTCACAAGAGCACCGTGACACATGTGTGTACATTCCTCTGCTTGTAAACAAGGCGCAGTGCATTTGGGTTCTACGTCAGAAGGCCGGCTCCTGCGTCAGCAGCACCGCACACGTGTCGTGGAACTCTCCTGAATGCGCGGCGATGATTGACATGGAAGAGAAGAAATTGTCGAATAAAGTTTTTATTTTTGTTTTCTTTGTGCACAAAAAGTATTCTCGTAGCTTCATAAAATTTAGGTTGAACCACTGATGTCACATGGACAATTTTAACAATGTCCTAGCTACCTTTCTGGGCCTTGAACGTGGCAGTTGCGCTGCTGTCTATGCAGGGTCAGAAAGATCTTAATTTATGTTCAGAAGATGAACAAAGGTCTTGCGGGTTTGGAACGACATGAGAGTGAGAAATTAATGACAGAATTTTCATTTTGGGGTGAACTATCCCTTCAAATTTCATATGTGAATGTTTCAGTGTGCACTATAAGTCTCTCTTTTCAAGAGTTTGTCTGTTTAATCTCCACAGGCTTTCATGTTGCTTTGTGACCTGCTGATGATTTTCAGTCACCAATTGGTCACAGGCGGTCGAGAAGCTCTGCAGCCGTTGGTCTTCAACCCAGACAGTACTCTGCAGAATGAACTGCTCAACTTTGTCCTGGATCACGTGTTTATCGACCAGGATGATGAAAATCAAAGCATGGGTGTGTGTCTGTTCTGATGGACTTTTGTGATCAGACAGTGAAATAATAAAAAATTGAGAATTTATTTATGAAGCCCATAAAAATATGTTGACACTTCTGAAAGGTGACCAAACTCATGATACTGAAAAAAAACATAAGCACTACAGTTTAAATGTTGGGGACAGTAAGATTTGAATTTGAATGAAATTATTACTTTTTTTCAGACTGGACAAGACTGGAGTAATGATGCTGAAAATTCAGATTTTTGATCACAGGAATAAATTACAATTTTTAATATATTAAAATAGAAGTTGTTTTTAATTGTTTTAAATTGTATTAATATTTCACAATTTTACTGTTTTTTTTTTATTAAATAAATGCAGCCATGGTGAGTATAAGAGAATTCATAATTTTTTGAAGAGAAAATCACTATAAAAATCTTTTGAGCAGTAGTGTACTTGCCATACACTAAACAGCATTTAATCAAGACTTCTTAAAGAGACTCTGCCTTAAATTTTTACATTTCAGAGGGTGACGAAGAGGATGAAGCCAATAAGATTGAGGCTCTTCATAAGAGGAGGAATCTGTTGGCCGCCTTCTGCAAACTAATCATCTACGACATTGTGGACATGCCTGCTGCTGCTGACATCTTCAAACAATACATGAAGGTATGAAAAACTGATGCATTTTAAACCACACAGCTCTGTATGGTTAAAAAGGGATTCAATTAACTGGTGTTCATTTTTCAGTATTACAATGACTATGGAGACATCATCAAAGAAACCTTGAGTAAGGCCAGACATATGGACAAGATCCAGTGTGCAAAGACCCTAATCCTCAGCTTGCAGCAGGTATGGGATATGATTTTAGGATGAGATTGTTTTCGCAGTTGATTATGAATTTTGAATCTCTTACAACTTTAGTCCCTGATTCTTCAAATTTTCAATTTGGACACTTTTGTCTGCAGCTCTTCAATGAGCTGATCCAGGACCAAGGACCCAACCTGGACCGAACGTCCTCCCATGTCAGCGGCATTAAGGAATTGGCCCGCCGCTTTGCCCTCACATTTGGGCTGGACCAGATCAAAACCAGGGAGGCCGTGGCCACACTGCACAAGTAAGAAACATGGCATGCTTCGTCTTTACTGCACAGTTTGTATCTAAAGAATGAAAAGCAATTAATAGCAGAACCAGAACTGACTTTAATGATTTTTAACTCTAGATGTTTAATGTGAATGTTTGCATGAACTAATGTTTATATAACAAACATAGGGATGGGATTGAGTTTGCCTTCAAGATCCCGAATCCAAAAGGACCAGAGTACCCACCACCGAACCTGGCTTTCCTGGAGGTGCTCTGTGAGTTCTCCTCCAAACTCCTACGACAGGACAAAAAGACTGTGTAAGTACAGAAAACACTTTGCGGCTGTTTTATGTGTGTATATTTTGTGCAGCAGCAGTAAAAAAATTAAACACCCTTATTGAAGGGGTAGTAGTTCATGCAAAAATGAAAATCATTCTCATTTACTCACCCTCATGTCATTCCAAACCTGTTTAGCTTGCTTTCTTCATTGGATGAAAAAAACATATCTTGATGAATGTTAGTAACCATATGGTTTCGGTACCCATTTTATCTTTTGTCCGTACAATGGAAGTGAGAACCAAAATGGTATAGTTACCAACATTCTTCAAAAATGTCTTCTTTTGGCTCCACAAAAGAAAGCAAGTCATACAGGTTTGGTATGGCATGATTGGTTTGTAAATTATGACGGAATTTGCATTTTTGGATGGGCTGTCCCTTGAAGTCTTTATTATTGCTAGTTTTTACAATTTAGAATAATGATAAAATTGCCAAAACTGTGTCCAGACATTAGGCACTGTGTTTATGCATGTTACAAAGTGATTGATTTACTCTGTTAAATGTGTTCACGCCACAGTCATTCCTATCTGGAGAAGTTTATGACGGAGTATATGATGGAGAGAAGAGAGGACGTCTGGCTGCCTCTCATCGCATACAGGAACTCCCTCCTGACAGGAGGAGATGACGACCGACTGTCTGTCACCACTGGCGCCAGCTCTACCAGCAAAGCCAGCACGGTCCGCAGCAAAAGGGGTCGACCTCCACAGCACAAAAGACGACCAGAAGGTAGAATAAAAAACAGTGAAGCTCACAAAATGTATTCATCTTAAATAACAGACTGCATATAAAATACCCTATTATTCCCTTGTTCCTGACATCGTCTCGGATTAATCTGATTTGACATTGATGTCTTTTTGTGTCATTTGACAGAAGAGAGTGTTGAGGGTTCATGGGTAATGCGTAATGACACACTCCAGACACCAGGGGCCCTTCACACCCCACAGCTCACATCCACTGTCCTGAGAGAAAATCCCAGACAGGCAGCGGATCACATCCCAGACCAAGACTCGTCGGAACCAGGCTCAGAACCAGACTACATGCACAAGTATGTAATTAAAGCCTAATAAAAACAGGCAGCTGTTTTTTCACATTGAAGGATAGGAGAAACGTTATGCAGAACGTGCTGTTTTCTTATGTAACTTGAGCTCCTGCTGAAGCAATTCTCACACTGTTCTTGCATCATTTTGTCCCCTCAAATTCAGCCCTCAGATTCAGATGTCATGGTTGGATCAGCAGAAGATGGAGGAGGTGAACAGAAAAGAGAGAGGAGGGATGAACTACATGAAATCACGCAGTGGTGGAGTGAGACAGCAGGTGTACGTACTCACACTGACCATGATGCTAAGCAGTTGACATTTCAGAAAGCTTTTTGTCCTTTACTAAAGCAATATATCATGAGAAGACATCACAGCAATTATAACCATGTGTGCAGTGACTAAACCCCCTTCAATCATAATTGAATAGAATAGATGTTACATAATAGAATATATATATATATTGCATACAATATTTAACTTTAACTTTTATAAAAAGGCAGCAACAGTAATATAATTAAATTATTATTAACAATTATTAACAATAATGTGTTTTACATATATAAAATTTTTTATTTGATGACAGTAATAATAAAAACTTACTAATAATTACATTTAATCCAGTTTTAAAAAGTATGTATAGCATGCACTTATTAAATGGAAAGATTTTTATTTATTAAGTAATAATAATTTGTCAGTATAAAATATATTTAATTATATATTATTAGATAATAAAAATTTGAAATGATCCCCCCCCCCCCCCCCCCCCCCAGTAACTTATTAATAATTAAAAAAATAATCTAGATATGTAGTTTATTAATGTAACTATAAGCCTAGTTTAAGAAATTAATGTCTGATTACAAAACTACAGTTTTAGTGTTTATCGTATCCTTAAAACTTGTCATTTCATTCAGACGAGGCCTCATGGAAGATGACGCTGAGCCCATCTTCGAGGACGTGATGATGTCCTCACGCGGTCAGCTAGAGGACATGAATGAGGAATTCGAGGATACCATGGTGATCGATTTGGTAAGAACTTACAGATGTGCATTTGTAATGTTTCCGGTGACGCCCAAGACTACGGTTTATATAACAACATCTGTTCATCTGTAAGATTAGATCTTTTGAGGTCATTTTTGCTCATATGTCCGTTCTACGTTTTAGCCGGCGTCGAGAAACCGGAGAGAAAGAGCTGAACTCAGACCAGACTTTTTTGACTCTACGGCCATAATGGAAGATGATGCTGTAAGTGCACTTTTAAGATATTGATATGTAAATTAGATATAGGTGTAACTTGGTTTGTAGGATTACCAAATTGAAATCTTCAAATGAAAACCCTGCATAGTTTTAAACATCATTCTGAACATGCTTTTTTTATCCGGTGCTCTTGAGAAGGAAGTACTAATCAATTTACCTTGTCGTCTTCCTCTGACAGGGATTCGGAATGCAGATGTTTTGAGAGAGATTTCAGCCTCTGTGGGGATCACAACCAGCAACCAACAAGAATCACATCTTAAATGTTTAGTTTGTGTTTTAATGGCAGTTTCACACAACTACGCAAGCATGTCAGCTTCCTTTCTTAGTTTTGTGGTCGGCCATAATCCCATTGTGAGCCTTTCCCGTCAGTCAGCATTTTCTCAGTTCATAAGGACCAAGAAAGCCTGTAAAATCTGTAATCTGCTGGTCTTACATTGGTGTTAGGATTTCAGCAACCTCTCAGCGGTATCGGTTCCTGTGTTTTTCATATCCAGTGATTTCTCCGAGCAGATGTGGTTTAATCAGACATTGTTCGGACAGATGTATTGTGACTCCACTGCTTTCTAGCCATTTTAAGACCCATTCATGTTCCGGTTTTGTTCAGGGTGAAATTTAGAAAGCATTCATTCATAAGTTAAAGCCGTAATTATTTTCTTTTCAGGTTTGTCCAGAAGTACTATTGGCCTTAATGTATTATGGCTTGAATTTGGTGTTAGATGACTTCATTTATCAGATTAGTAAAAGCAAAGCCCACATTTGTTCAGAATAACTTTTTAAAATTAAAATGTTCAGATATATGCGGATATTTGGAACTTGGAGGAAGTACACAGAAGTATTCATTACTTCAGACACTGGTCATGTGTTTTATACAAAACTTTTTGTTGAGGAACTTGTTTGTTCTCATTTTAAAGACATGTTTACCTCATTTGTTTAGTCTGCTCAGTGATTTACCTTTTTACTGTGCGTTTTTGGAAACATTGTAGCTTTCACAGAATACTGTATTGCTGTGAACATTTATTGATCGTTTATTGGGATTTTAAGTCCATCTGAATATCCACAGAGCAGGTTTTGATAGAGCCTGTGTGGTGTTGAAGAGATGTCAGAACCCTCGTTTAGACCGGTGCTTTTAGATACAAATCTGTTTTAAGACTCCGATCAAACAATGGGCTTGCCATTTATTTTAACCTTTTAACTGTTCAAACTTTGCCTTTTTTTTTAAAAAATGTTTAAATAAAAGTATTTAAAAGTATTGTCAAGTATTTTCAAAAGAATTTTGTGAAACCTACCTTGTTACTAATACACATTAATTGTTGCTACATACATGATTTGTTTTGATTATTCTCAAATAGTTTGGTACTAACATTCTGAGGCATATCTATGTAAAAAAAAACATTCTCAAGATCCTCAAAATATGAAGAGAAGTCTTTGAGACACAGCAAAGGAACAGAGTAAGGATTGGTTTATTATTAATATAATATAATGTTATAATAATAGATATTTTAAACATTTAAAGATATTATAATATAATTAATACTATAATATTACTATAAATACTACACAGTTCAGTTAAATGAGTCTAATGTTATTGGTATACAATTGTAATACACATTTGAAGCAGGAGCAATCAGAAAGTATTGTGAAAGGTATGCTATGCAGAAAGGAAATAATATTCACAGCTTGGTATTCATTGCTGCACGCATTAGACGGCGCTGTTGAAATGACAAATGTGGTTTTCGGTGTCTCACGGCTATAAAAAAAACAAGGACAGATAGAGTACTGTAATTAGTGGGTGAAATAATTATTTTTTTATTAATCTTTCATGTACTTTGCTATTTGAATAATGTGTCTGGATATTTTACTTACGGTTTGTTATGCTTATTTATGCGTTTTTTTCGGAGCCACAGTCCACATCATAACGTTTATGTAACCAAGGTAACCAGTTGCCCACACTAGCTTGCGTTCTCTTCTCGCGAGTAAAATAACAGCCTCCAAGCCGGGAAAAGTATCGCGCGACTATCACGGAAACATCTCTCTCCGTAGCCGTTTTTGCTTTGTTCTCGCGAGATGTAGACAGCAGCGCCCCCTCCTTGTTCTAATGCGGAGAGGAAGGGAGGGGAGAAGCCTTTTCAAATACACATACATTTCAATATCGCTACTGAATATATATCTATACGGTTTTCTCCAAAGAATAATTTGCGCATATGGAGTGGATATTAAATTCGCATATTTATCACGCGTAACACGTACGACGCACCCGAACGAAAGGAAAACGGCAAGATAAATCCTAAAAAGAAGCGAAGCGGCCTGTTTTTGTTCCTGAGGCGCAGCTCACACTGACATCAAACGGCCAGCTACTCACGGCGCTTTGTTACACCCGACCTGAAATTACTTCGCAAGCATGCACAGGGGATATTTGGCAGCCTAACGCGCTGGAAGACTGGGTGCACAAGAAGCGGCCTGTTTAGTTTTTTTTGCAGCGGCAGCGCCATGAAGATCGGCGGACAATAACAGTGACGGTGCTTGTGTGCTGCCGCTATGATCTGAGGCTGATCACATGTATGCACGACAAGAATAATAAACCTATGGAGTAGCACTGCAAATCAGGACTGCGTTCATCCAGGAGAAGACGAGGAGGCAATCTGTGCTCTCTGTTTGAATTTGGTGGTAATTGCAGGCCCGGTGGGGTGAAGAGCGCCACCAGTGTGTTGTTGAATTTTTAAAAAATTATGCAAGAAATTGTGCAAATGCATCGCTGAATGTGTTTTCAATCGGATCAGCGTGGATGTGCTTTTATCCGATGAAGACGATGATGATTTGGCCGTATTTCGTGCCGTGGAAGAGGGGCAAACGTTAAGATGGAGTAGTTTTAGTGCATGCGATGTAAAGACAAGCATATCTGCTAAAAAAAAAAATCTCCCTTGCATTTCACACTCGACGGAATTGCACGCGCAGGTTCACCGACATCGATGATACGTGGGCTGCTGGCGGGACTGAAGCCTTGTACTGTCGCTCCTTCTCTTTTTTTTTTTTTTCCTCCCCGAACTGGATCTGTCTAGCTCGACACTGCTGAGGATGAACCCGGTGAATGCGACACCTCTATAGTGTCAGCTTGCGGTCGGGTGCTGCAGTGCGATCCCGGGACCCCCAAGGCTTTGGCGGTAAAATCTATAAAGCTCTTGCCTTTTTCAGAAAGTCTCTAGCATGCCTTGTGTGTGGTGTGAGAGCCCGTTTATTCTGCTTCATCACTGCATGCTTGCATGATCACTTCTGCTTGATCACTGCATGCTTATAGCTGCTCTCAAAGCTCCACCGACCATGACACACCCCCATTCCGTCCACAGATTCCTGACCTACAATGACAACTGGAGCCTGGGTATTTAGACACACAGCAGTGCATACAGGCTCTGTGTTTATAGATGCATGGGGCTTGAATAGTAATGGCTTGCCTGTTCAGTCTGATAAAACCTGTCGCTTGAGACAAATTGCCCAGTTACCCAGATTCTGTCTTTACAGGGTTTTCGGTGGTAATGTTAAAAATGTTCAATAAATATAGTATATATATATATTATAATATATATAATTATATAATATATATATATATATAATAATTATATATTTATTTAAAATGACATTATATTGGCATTAAAAAGCAGAAAATCATTATAGGTTTGTATACCTGGTTTCAAATTACAGCTGTTTTTTTGTATTTTCGTGGGTTTCTCTAACATTAACAACCTTAGACATGTTAATATAAATGGTGATAATTATTAATTCATTTTTCCGGGATGCAAATCCAGAAGGGCAAATAATTATTATAATTTTATGTGTATATATGTGTATGTATATAATACATGATATAATACAACATAAAAATTATAAATAATGATTTGGCCATTCTGGATTGCATACCCGGAAAAATTATTAAATAAATTATATATATATATTCTATATTATTATATATTTTTTTTTTTTTTTTTTTTTTTTTATATATATATATATAATTTTTTTTTTTTTGTTTATATATATATATATATATTATAATTGCTGGAAATAATTTTTGATGCAAAAATACATTGATTGCAAGTAATAAATTGTTTGGTCAATAGGTGTGGGAACCCTGTATGCAGTAATGCCTTTATTTTGAATGAGTTGGCAATTCGTTGCTAATTTACTTTCTTAAAATATAGCTATTGATAATCCATGTATATTTTCTAATCACAGCAGTAATTGCTTAATATTTATATTAAGCAGTGCATGTTTACATAACGTGCATGTGTTTATAAAAACAATGCATATGCATTTGAGATCCCTGCTAACCATATGCTGAGCATGTAATATGAGCCACATCATGCAACATCACATGACCGTTTAGCATCAGCACATATGCGCGGCTTTTCTTGAATGTTACAGAACCCTGTCTTATTTAGATAGAATGTAGTGCTTGTATTGTGTTGCTAATGATCCACTAAACTGTGACTGGAATGATCATTTTAAAGGTACAGCATCCAAGCAGTATATTTTGGCTGCTCTTTAAATAATTAGCATGTAAATGTGTTGTTATAATACCTATTCTGTTGTTTCATTATCTAAACATGGTTTCTTTCTTTATTTAGGCAATTTACTACAAGATCCAATCGCTCCAACCAACTCATCGTGCCAGCATTATGTCTGTAAATCATGTAAAGGTAAAAAGATGATGATGAAACCATCGTGCAGCTGGTGTAAAGACTACGAGCAGTTTGAAGAGAATAAGCAGCTGTGCATCTTGGTGGACTGCTACAGAAAGCTCTGCGAGTACATCGCAGAGTCTCCTCTCGCCCAGCACATTTCAAGTACTGTGGGAGGGTCCCCAGACATCCTGGCTCTGTTGAATGAGGGCATCTCATTGAACAACAGACAGGGGGAGGAGTCACTTTCCCTGAGCTTGACAAACCAGTCCCCTACACCCTCGACCTCAGAAACGCTCCCCGATGAGGGCCAGTCCCCATCGACAGAGATCAAGGAGCAAGACCTCAGTCCTCTAGGGGTGAACGGTCTCCAAGACTACAATGGCTTGACCAACGTGGAGGAGTTGACCGCCAATTTACCTTCACTAGAGGCCAATGTTCCAGACTCGGTGGAAAGCGGGGGCGACTCAGTGAAACAAGAGAGTTTCACAAATGAGATCCCCGTGTGCGAGGCAGTGGCAGCTGCTGGCGAGGAGCTTTGTACCAGCACCATGGACATTTGTGGCTTTGGCGAGGATATTAAACATGATGGCGGGACTCTCCTCTTGAGTGTAGAGGAAGTGCTCAGGACTCTAGAACCAGACCATGTTGCCCAGGATGAGTGTCCTGCAATATTGCAGTCGAGACTCGAACCTTCGGCAAACTTGAATGGACCATTTGCATCGGTCGACTCTGCTCCGACGTACCAAAAGAATCCAGAACATTTGGGAATATCCTGTTCCGCAGGGACGCCTAGAATGCCACGGTCCAACCGGAAGCGCTCACGGTCAGAAAGCGACAGCGAGAAGATTCAACCCGTACCTATTTCCACCTTCATCCGCGGACCCACGTTGGGCGCCTCCGCCCCTGTTCCAATCAAGTGCGAACCTAAATCTCCCACTCAGACTATCCCCCACATGGCAGCAGTGCCCAATGGTGGTGGCCTTTCTAAGGTGGGCAAGGCATTACTGGTGCCTGCTAAAACTGTCAAAAAGACCATTGACAACCATGGACCCAAAAAGGCATACACTAAGTCCAAACAGGGCACTCCGAAGTCGAAGGAGAAGACGAAAGAACGGATTCTGACTAACGCCCTCATTCCTGGGAGCCCCACAAAAGTGGTGTACAAAAAGGCGCAAGAGAAAAAGGGCTGCAAGTGCGGCAGAGCAACTCAAAACCCAAGTGTTCTTACATGCCGTGGACAGCGATGCCCCTGTTACTCCAACCGCAAAGCCTGTCTGGACTGCATATGCAGGGGCTGCCAGAACTCCTACATGGCCAATGGCGAAAAGAAGCTGGAGGCCTTCGCGGTGCCAGAGAAAGCACTCGAGCAGACAAGACTCACTCTGGGCATCAATGTCACCAGCATCGCAGTGCGGAACGCCACAGGTAGCGGCGCCGGCGGGATGCTTAATGTCTCCACGGCGGCTGGCTCACCTGTAGCCTCCTTCTTGGCTACGGGGCCACACGAAGACAAAGGATTCGATGAACCATTGGACATGAGGTTTGACTGAGTACTGGATGCTTCTCCTTTAACATCGCCCTGTATTCCAAACCGACTTGCTTTCAGTGTGATGGCACTGTACCGAGGGGCTGATGTCAGCAGAGTCGGCGATAAGGCAGCTACTGTGATTCTGTTCCAGTTCACATTATCAATTAAATTAGTTATTGCTGAAGCTCGTGCCTTAAAATCGTTTGTACTGTACGTTTTGGTTTTCTTGCACACCTTTAGAAGGAGCGGTGAGTCTGGATACTGGAAGTCGAGAGTTTCTTTCGGAAAAGGTTTTATTTTTTTATTTATTTATTTATTTTTACATTTAAGTACAAGTGATCTATAAGGCATGATCTTTGGCAAGATATACCTGACCTCATTGTTGTGGGTCACGATATGTGCATATGTGGAAGATTTTCAGTTTGTAGGTTAGAGGATGAGACCTGTTAAATGAATGGTACCCTACAGCAGTTGTTCTCAAACCTCTCCATGAAGTACCCCCAGCACTGCACATTTTGTTTGTCTCCCTATATCTGGCACACCCACTTCAGGTCTTGCAGTCTCCACTAATGAGCTGATGAGTTGAATCAGGTGTGATAGATGAGGGAGAAAATGTGCATGGCTGGGGGTACTCCAGGACAGGTTTGAGAACCACTGCCCTACAGCATCAGTAGAGACTGGTTGTATTTATAAGCAGTTTTTGTACACAGACTTAAGGAATTCGATTTAAAAAGTACATTTTATGATATATTTTGTAAGTTACATTAACAACATTTGCAGTATTTATTGGGTATCATTTAACATAGATTACGGTCCACCCAGGGCATCAGCTGGATACCATTTCTACAGATGCAAGTCACACAGATGCAGTATGTATGGTTTTTCTGTCTAAATTATGTCGTTGTCCTGATTGTGCTAGTTTTTGCTGTCTCAAAACTGTTATTTTTTTCCCTTGGGGCATTTAAATACCTGTAATATAAATGTAACATATTTCCACAAAAAAAAGAAAAATCCTAACATGACTCTTGTCTTTCATTTCAAAAATCACTTGATCTTAGATGTTGCTTTGTTTTTTTAGTTTTTTCTGAAAGTGATTTTATAAATCATTATGACAAGTTTAGAAAGGTCATTTGAATGATTAATGTATCAATTAGTGTGACTATCTATATATATATATATATCCAAACTTGACTGCAAATGGAATAAGCTAAACACAGCTGCTCAGACATGTGATGTTAAACAATGGGTGCTGCAAACAATTACAAGAGTGTATTACAATCACAACAAGACTTTGCAATGAAACATGTCCATATGTGAGTGCATAACTTATATGGCTGTCCATGAGTGAACTGTACATGTGCAGTGTTGTTTTTCCTGATTCAGTCAACCAGAAGTAACATGAAGGTGGGTATAGCCTGTGGAGGTGGCATTGTTTGAGCTGGGAGATCCCCAGTAGCTCTTCACCAGTGCAAAATCACTTTACAGGGGCTGACATAAATTATAAGCATACAATTTTAATGAGGCATTTCATTCATATTCCAGCTCAGGAAAAATATTGCTTAGGTAGGCACTATTACTTAGCTTCATTCTGCCACTTAAAAATGGGAAAATCCATAAATATTGTGTATGTTTTCATGTAGCATCTTAGTCTACAGTACCTTTGAACTATCTATATTGCTCTTGAAACATCAGAGGTTAAAAATATAACTATTAATCACTCATGTTCCAAAGTACACTAGATGGTAAACTAGAACCACATGTCCTTAATAGTGAAATCAAACAAATTCATGGGGTGCAGTAATGTTCTGGATCTCTGACCAGTATTTGCGAACATTTACCACAAGTGGGCAGAATACAGACAAAATGAGTTACTATTTTGATCATGGCATATTCATAACCTCTTTGTTCATAGGAAATAGCTGTAGTAAATCAAATAAATTTTACTATTAAAAACTTTTATGTTACCATAATAAAAAGACAGATTTTTGACTAGGTAAAATGAGTCTGATAAATAAAAATAGCCCAAAAAATAATAGTTCCAGGGGATAGTTGCAAATATTTGATATAGAAAAAAATATAGCATCACAGTCTATATACGGCGTTTGTTTGTGTGTGTGTTGTATGTATTATATATATTATATTATACATTAAAATCATATTGAAGGACAAGGTAACTACATATATGTGTTGGAACATATTTTAACTTTTTTATTATTATCAAATTACCTCGAGACTGTTCAGCAATATTTAAGTAATATAGTTGCATGGTCTTAAAAGGTATAATGAATGAAACTACCCAATGATTGTTATACCAACATTATGTATAATGTACATATTTAATATGAAGAATTATGGTCTGGGTAAGATAAAGATCCAGAAGGAAAGAACACAGTGTACTGTAACGTACATAGTTACTTTGAACTGAAAGTCAGTTTCAGATTAAATGTTATAATAAAACTGAAACACTACAAAGAACAAACCAAGATGCAGAAATCCTCAGTTTATGTTCAGCGCTGGTAAAAGTATATACAAAAGTCATTTTGTACAAGACGATTTACCATTTTACAATGTCACAGTGATTTTCACATTTAGCTAATGTACAAGATTCATGCTTAAGGAATGAATTATGATATATAAATAACTCACTCACAATACAGACACATTAATAGTGCTTAAACTGACAATCATGTCAATAATACAATCAAGGCATGATTTAGAAGTCTCTCCAACCACATTTCGACATCCCAATATGCAGTTTGTCTTTAGAAGATGTATAAAAGGTAATACAATCACAGGTCCAAAGAGGACAGAAGAAAAGCACACAGGAAAGGCCTGCAGCTCTTCCACAGACGTGAAAGTCTTGCTTAGAGTCACACCTTCCTTTTTCCTGCCCAGACAGAGGCATCATGTCCAAACAACTCGCTTCCTAAATGTCCTGGCAAGCCCCTCGTTTTCCATCGCCCCTCCAGGCAGACGTGCTGGATTTGAACTCCAACACATTTCACCAAGGAGCTGATTTATGATCGGATCTGCTGGCCGAATGCAAAAAAGCGCCAAATATTTGCACCTTTCTGAGCTCTCATCAATCAAGGTTAACTGTTTTGGCAAGCGAAGGAGCATCTCGGCAAACGCGTCCAAATGTTTTAAGGCGCTTGGCGGCTGTTCAAAGAAAGCTCAGGTAGAAATACTGAGCAAGCCGAGTCTTGTCGCTAATCTTGGAGCTCAAAACAATCCATGAGATGTGTGGTTTTTTGGCTGTGCATCACTAGCTGACCAAAAACGCTCCGAAGAAGCTTGACTTCTCGTCCATGTCGACGGTGCTTACATTGCTGACCGTCACAAACACCCTGTCGCCTCCTCCAAGCTGAAAAAGCCCCGCTTGGTAGATGGAATACAGTCCGTATTCCATGTCACGTGACCAGCAGGTCGTCCGAGCGTTTTTCATTAGCAAAATTGGCACCGGATACGAGCTTACTTTTTTATAAACATACTGCAACATCGGTTTCCCCCGAACTGATTCGCCCGACGTCCCATCCTCTTCCTCGCGGTCACTTTCATCCTCCTCGATAAGCGTGTGTCGGAAGTAAGTTTGGGAGTAGATGTAATAAAGCCCGGCCTGCGGCACCACCAGTTCTCCATCACTTAACTCCACATTCTGGAGGAAAGCCAGACCCTTTTCAGACTCCCACGACTGAATCTTCTGGCCGTACACCTTCCTGTTCGGTTGACCTGCATTGTCAAGCCAAAGAGAAGGATTATGGGTCGGGTTTGACAGAAAAGCTGCATTGTTTCAGCATTTGGCAGACGACCGGAACGGGGTGCTTGTTTCAAAGACTCGGCTCGAGTTACAAACCAGCTTTTTGTTTCAGGCTAACGGCCACATATGAAACTGTTTGGTTTTTTTTAAAGGGGGAAGACGTCCTCTGACCTACATTAAAGGTTTATGAGCTTCCTTTTAGGGAAGCCAACATCAAAACTATGTTTATTTGCAGGGATGCAATGCCGTTTTTGCATAGCATAGTGCTTTTCTATCTGATCTGGATGTAATCCAGTCTGGCAGCGTTATTTGGTGTACTTAAAAGGTGATTGTGGACTATGACCCAAAGATAAACGTTAAGTTGTTGTTGTAATAATTCAGTAAAAAAACGGAAACTGAAAAGAGTTGCATAACTCAAACCTAACCAAATTCCCGCAGCTAATAAACAAAGCTCAACTTTGATAAATCAAGTATTTCCAGGAACAAAACATACCTCCTCCATCTTTTTCTGGTATATAGCTCCCGGTCACATGTGCAGCGATTTTAGGCCGAGGGGAATCATCTTGATCTTGGATCACCAATGAAGGAAGTACACGCGAGACTTCGTCTGTAAAAAGCCCAAAGGTTAATTCACTCGTAGTTTATGTCTTCCTATACATTTAATATGAATGTGCAGTGAAATACCTTTGACGGCAGACGAAATTTCTTTCTGGTAACGACTGGACATTGACTGTTAAAAAAAAGAAAGAAAAACAATTTATAAAAGATTACATTTCAGGTTTCACAATGAGTGATGTGAATGGACCAATTCTTCGGCATCATTTCTCACAATTGGGTTTCCTCAATTTAAGCTTGGAAAAATTAAGGAAATTCCTCTATTAATTAAAAAAGGAAAAACGATCCAAGTCATAAAAGGACTCATTGTCTACACCCTGGCCAGCTTTATGATTCACAGCCCCCCTCTAAAGCGGATACCTTTTCAATCAGAAAGTGGAGCTGTTGCGTGACCTGCCAGCAGGGGTCGTCCTTCCCCTCCGCCGCGTTCAGTTCCTGGCCCTTTAGCGTTCTGAGGTTGGCGCGCATCAAACACGACACGCTGCTCTTGGAGAAGGTTTCTTTCATCTGTAAAAAAAAAAAATTGTTGTACTTATGATTTAATGAGGAATATGGTTTAAACAATTATAACTAAATATTCTGCTCGGTGAGCAAGCAAAAAGCTTTTTGTGTAGCCTACTAGTTAAACATTTTACATGTGCATGAAATATGAATTATTGTTTTGCATGCATAAAAAGCAAACACAATTGCATGTACTTATTTTTATTTAAATCAAACGTAGGTCCAGGGCAGTCAAAATATCAAATGGCAATTGCTTTAGATCTTCTCGTTCGTACCACATTTTATGATTCTTTTAGAAATTATACTTTCATGCAAATTTTAGTTACATTTTTATACGACGCAAAATCAAGTCATTATATCTAATTGAGTTTCATTACCATATGATGATTGGTTGATCATTTTTTGCATCCATAAATCGCAAAAAAATGAAGACATTTTGTTTTTATAATCAAAATGGTTTACATTGCATGTCACATGAAATCAAAAAATAAAATGTCATATTTTTTTTTTTACATTTTTACTTGCATACAACGCTAAGATAATTATATAATATTATAGATGCGTATCTATTTCTTAAATGATATTCGCTTGAAATCGTGCCATTGTATGTAAAATGTAAAAAAAAAAATAAGACGCGGTATGTTCCATTTACAATGTTTTGCATACATAAAATGCCAATCCATGCCATTATCATATATCTATCCATTCTATAATTTGATGAAATTCTACAATCTTTTCTATGCATATAGTGCACAAATTAAAACATTCTCTGCTTATTTTTAAATTATTATACGATGATAATTATAACACGTTACATTTTGCATTTTATTTATATTTTATAATGCTATGCAAAAATAGACTTTTTAATAACATTGTGCATTGCCACTGATTGTCGTCTGCTGTTGCTTAACTTGTACTTCAGTCACTGAGCGACCTGTTGGCAGCTGTCCACTAAACAAAATGCAGGCAGAAACCACAGCAAACGAACCGAGAAACGCTTGCAAACAGTTCTTACTCGCCCTACAGTCTTCCATTGACTGCATTTCCGATGTGAAACATGCACAGCAAGGCGTTCAGGCAAACTTTGCACAAGTTCTGAGGTAACGTGCATGAAAACGCGTAAATTAAACGACCCTTACCGTCGATAAGACGTTGCTGAAGTATATGAAGGTTACAGCCACGGCTATTGTTTGCAGGAGAATTGCAGCCAGCAGCAGAAGTCCGATATACTGCATGGTGTGTGAGCTTGACATGCTGACCATTGCGTGTGTTACTGCAGCTCGAGACAAAAGCTGGGGCAGAATTCCTTCTCTACATGATATGAAAAAACATGGAGGCGGGGCAGCGCTTGACTAGCAAGGAAACGAAGTGCAGGTTTTGCTTTCCTGTAAAGATGTGCATGAAAAGCCTCTTTCGTTTTTGCTTTTCTGTTCAGTGCGATCATAATATGTAATAATTACTTGTAAAAGTTACATAGCTTAGCATAAAACGTATCTAAATTGCCTTCATCTCATTAAATCATGATTGCCCTGATGGAAAATCCTGTTTAAAGTCACAATTCACTCCAAATGTAAATGCTGTCAAGTTTTTCCAAACCCCTAGGGGTTTCCTTATTCTATGGAACACATAGAGATGCTGTTCACTTTTATTGTGATTCAGCAAGAAACAGTTGCAGTGGATAGTGGATAACATCATTGTTTGTCTTCCATGGAAGACATATCTCCATATCTTCCATGGAACAACATGTTGGAGTTGGATACAACTTAACATAAAGTTGAGGAAATTGTGGTAGAATTTTCATTTTTGAGTGAACTGTTCCTTTAACCCTGTAGACCCTTTATCACATATATATGAATTTCTAAGGACTCTTAATTATAAACATCATAAACCTTGCTGAAGAATATGTTGTACGTAGTCTTCTACATGTCTTCTGTCATCTTATTGATAGTTCATACACTTAGCAAGTAAAAAGCCTTTTAGCTGGTCCAAGTTGGCTATTAGTTGGTCTAAATTGCAAGAACATCTTGGATTAGAACTTGAACTAATGACTAACTTGCATCAGCATCTAGAAACCATCTATCATGTTCCAAAGCACTAGCTTAAACTGGATTTTCCAACAGTTTTTAAAATAATTTACAGTTTTGTTTTAATAAATTGGTGTATTATCATTCAAAAACATGTTGATTTTCATTCAGATTCAAGTATTATTCTGTTGTAATGTTGCGCTGTTCTTGTTCGAGAAAACATGACCAGTTCTGACTGTATTTGATTTCTAACATGTGGTTGCAATCTGGTCCCATTTACAAAATCTAGGGGGTATTCCATGTATCGTGCTTCTCAGGGGCTGGCCATTTCTTGCCATCTGATTTAAAGAGCTATTCTGTTACTCCCATCAGCTTCAGCTGACAGGTTTAGGTGGGCCCCTTTAAAATAAGTCAATTCAAAATTTCAGGGTCCAAAAAGGAAACTACATTTTCTTCCTGTTGTCCAACCATGTATATGCTATATGCTATGTATATACTATAAGTTTTCACACGACAAAATGATTTGCTTATGCCATTCCAGGTACTCCATAACTCAATAATCCCAAGCCAACTAAAAAAATTTCCAAAATACATGAACGTTATACAACCCCCAAATTGTTTAAATAAAAACAGTGCTGCTTTTCCCCCATACGTGAGTGTGGTTATTAAGTTTAAAGACATAATAAATATGAATAACACTCTTTAAAAAGCACTACTGTTTCCAGCAGAACATATTTACTCGTTAACCTGGAGGTGCTTACGTGTTCTCTAACATTACCGTTTATAGATGCTTTTAAAATGACTCCCAATGTGAGTTCACAGCGGAGCGGGATTGGGGCCTTCCAAAGCGCCATCCCACTCCACAAGCGTCAGCAAAGTTACCCAATATTGCTTTTTTTTTCATGGACTTGTTTGTGCCAGATGTGTCACGCTGAGATTAGATCAGCTTCTATAATCAACAGCAGATGAACGGAGGTGACCAAACAGGCTTCGGCAATCTCCTGGGACAATGACTGTAAAAAGTAAAGCTCAGCAAAAATATGGAGGGCGTGCTTCTTTATAAAGAATCAGCAGTGCTCTTTTATAGGTTTATTGTGAATAACCAGTTCGATTGGCAATAGTGTCTAACAATGCTTGTGGTGATCGTTTACATTGATTCACTATTCTGAAGCCAAAGCAAGAGATTACAAAGCTAAACAAAATGTCCTTGCATGTAGAACAATGGAAAAACTGGTATGAACCTTGTTCTTAATTCAAATATTTCTTTTAGTTTCCACACCCATTCTCTTTCACCCTCTTTCGTTCTTTCTTTCACTCTATCTCTGTCAGCCAGCTGCGTTCGACTGTGGTCTCTGAAGGCCACGGTGTTGACATGTCCTGCTCTGAATCGCAGGCAGCCTAAACAATGCAACGAGCTGCACTGTGGATCTGAGCATATCTGGCACAGACACGGTGGAAGGGAGGAGGAGGAACACAAAGAAGGAGAAAAAAGAAACACAACGGCAGGCGACCAGTGGACTGGCCGGAAACTTGGGGTTTTCCAGCAGAAGCGAATGCAAAGTGTAGATTTGGCGGGTTTGTTTTAGCTGACGCCAGGAAAAGCTGCAGCCAAAGAGTGACAAACTCATCGCTTATGGTGACCCTGCCGCATTCATACATCAGCAGAAAGATCTGAGGATCTATTTTATGAGTGTGTGGGTGGTGTTGGTGTGGGAGGTAGTGGAGGGAGATTCTTCTACCCATGAAACACGACTGTAGTCTGGCGCCATGATTGACTGATGTCCAGCACAGGAGAGAAAATCTTCCCCCACTGACTCCTTTTTTCTTGGAGCTGAATGTTTAAGCAACCCCTGAACACACAGGAACACTCTCTCATCGTAAACTATCACAATTTTCAAAAGGAAAACTATATCTAAGGAGCACAATATCATTATGACTTGGATGTGGAATCGTTAGACTTAAGTCAGTAAGCAACAACCTACCAATGCCTAAGAAGCCACATACAATGTTCTGGCAACCACTCAGAACACATAGTAACGCCATGGTAACCATTAAGAACACCTTTCCAACCACTCAGAACACCGTGGCAACCACATAGCAACACCCTAGCAACCATCCATAATGCATAGCAATGACCTGGCAACCTACCTTTACATATAGCAACACCATAGAAACCACCCAGAAAACACAGCAATGCCATGGTAAGCATTACGAACACTTTTGCAGCCACTTAGAAGACCTTGACAACCACATAACAACAACCTAGCAACAATCCATTACACACAGAAACCACATAGTAACACGCTGGTAACCACCCATAACACATACCAATGCCCTAGTAACCATTTCGAACACCTAGCAGCCACTCAAAACACCTTGGCAACCACATTGCAACACCCTAGCAATCATCTACACAGCACCACTACAGAAACTTCCCAGAGAACAGCAATGCCATGGTAAGCATTATAAACACCATAAAAAAAACACTCAGAGCACTTTGGCAATCACTTAACACCCTAGCAACCATCCATAACCCATAAAAAACAAATGGCAACATCCTGGCAACCACACAGAACACATAATAATGCCATGGTAAGCATTCAGAACACCTAGCAGCCACACAACAATGCCTTAGCAATCACTCTGAACATTTTGGCAACAACATAGCAACACTCTAGAAACCATCCAGAACACATAGCAACCCATAGCAATGCCCTGGCTACCGCCCAGAACACATAGCAACACCCTGTCAACCTCTCAGAACACACAATAATGCACTGGCAACCTCTTAGAACACACCACAACACCCTGGCAACCTCTCTAAACACATAGTAACACCCTGGCAACAATTTGCAATGCCCTAGCATAGCGGTGTTTGCACTGGAAAGCACCGCTCAAGGTTCTGAATGTAATTCCGCTTGACAAAAAGCCTCAGGGCTGTTTCATATCAGCCTTAGGTTCACTGCTGTTATATAGAGCTGAACTGTGATATCATTGTGTTACTATGCACTTTTCCAAACTGATAGCAAGCTAAAGTGAGAACTAACAATAGGACCTCAGGGCTGGTTTTCCCTCCTTAGGGATTATTTAAACTACGCTGCAGGGGCCATAAATACTTGACAGAGCGCTGATGAATGTGTGATTAGATCCGTTGTGAGAACGGGGGGGGGGGGGGTTACAGAGAGTTACAGGGCTTGGTCATGCTTCATTGCCCTTGGGAATCATGTTTGGCTCGTGAAAAAAAAATTTGGGGGGCCCTACTTTATCGTCTGAAAAAAATTGCTGTTAGTGTCAAATGCTCAAAAATGGAAAACAGAGCAGGAGGAAATTAAGAGTAAAATCTTGAGCAAAAGTTTGTTGGAGCTATAAAGTCATGGGGGGGCTAAAATGATATTTTTACATGCCTAAGCCATGCAATCAAAGTGCCAAGAGACTTAAAGGCCGGGATACAAGGGCGTATTGTGCTTCTCAGTGACATCACTCCTGAGTAAGAGGGAAGGGAGACCGGGAGATTCCCAGTTCTCCTCTGGGATGAAAAAGGCAGAGGTTGATGTTGATTGCCACGTTGCCATATGGGAGGATTTTCCTGAGGGCTGGCCTGCCCTCGCTCCATCCATAGCCATCAGAGCTGAAATGAATGCATGCTATATATATTTGCTTAAGTTTTTAAATAGACATGCACTAAAGGTCAGAGATCGCTGAGAAAGTCTGTCTCGGACCGCTAAGGAGGAGAAGATTTCCTCGGCTGATTTATGTAGATGAAAATGTGAAGGCTTAGAGGGGTGTTGTGTGCTTTTACACTTGGCAGCATTTCTCTATTAAGAAGCTGTGAAAGCCAAATGGTCATTCATGGGTGGGGTGTGATAGATGAGCTACATTCTGACTCTGCGTGCAAATGCGTAAGCTGACATGTCAAGTACAGAAAAGTACATGAAACAGGCTCAAATGTTCATCAGAATGTCTTGTCTGCACAAGTTTGACCACTCAGTGATGTACATAAAGTAATGTGATCGCCAGTGTAACTACAATTAATCTAATGAAACACATCTCAGCGTTACTGTAGCACTACCAAGGAACAGTTTAAAAACATGTCATCATTCACTCATTGTTCCTCTTACAATGTTTTTTATTCAGAATTTCTTCTTTTGTGTTCCACAGAAAAAAATTAATTCATACAGGTTTGGAATGACATGGGGGTGAGTAAATAATGATTTTTTTTTATATATATATATAATTTTTTTTTTATTGAACAAAACTTTAATGAACTTTAATTATCAAAAAATGTAATTGTAAATGTACTGTTTCAGAGACAATCCTGCCTCAAGGACAGTCTTTAAAAGAGGCGATGGTTCTAATTTTCCCTGACATTACATGTCGATATTAATCAGAAAACAGCATTGAGAAAGATGGGAAATAAAGGCTGGTCTGAAACATGGCTTTTCGCGCCGTCTAGGCCATTTTTAGGGGGGCTATACCCCCCTAAAATGACTACTCAGCCCCCCTAAAATTTTGCGATTAGTTCCATAAACTGTACACAAATTCGTGATCGCCTCAGTCCCCTTAAAGGGGTCATATGATTTTGATGCTATTTTAAAGATCATTATTTGTGTATTTGGTGTAACAGAATATGTTGACATTTTAATGTTCAAAAAACACATTATTTTTCAATACTGTACATTATTGTAGGTCCCTCCTATGCCCCGCCTCTCTCAAACACGTAGTTTTGAACAAAGCCCCCTCCTTTGACAAGCACAAACTGCTCTGATTGGCCAGCTGACCCAGTCCATTGTGATTGGCCGAACACCTCAAGCACTCGTTGGAAATGTAACGCCCCTTTTCATAATCGCGAGCTTCAGCTTTCAAAGTAAATATCAAGACAGTTAATAATGTTTTAGTTTTACCATCAGTTCAAGCCCGAAAGGGCAACAGAGTCGCGTGACACAGTGTGATGATGCAGTGATGATGCAGTACACAAGCCGTGTTTAAGACAGCTGACGTGCTATGATTTCTGACAGGCAGTTCACTCCCCTGTGATGTGACCCTGTTCCCCTCAAACACACACACACACACACAACACACGCGGTACCTGCACTGCGCAAAACGGAACGCCGCATTTGAACAGCCATAGCGAATACTTTAAACTAATAACAAAACATACTTACAGTGCTGATTCAGAAGCGTCAGATTGTTATAGCAAAGTCGGAATTTACCCTTTTTTTTTATTTTTTTAGAAATAGCCTTTGTGCACAGCCAGCCTTGTACTCTTCTAGGTTCAAAAAACTGTCGTCCATAATGCGTTGCACAAATTCGAACATCTGAGTTGTGCTGTTCTGTTGTAAATAAATCTTAAAAAAAAAAACAATATTCCCTAATTGCAGCTACTTCCGGAGGCCAAATAAAGTGCTTTTGCTTTCGCACTGAAACACACAGCTCTCCCTGACATGGCTGCATCAACACAACTGCTGTTCCTGAAACCATGCCTTCTTTCTTTTGCGTGAACATTTGGGCGGCGTTATGCTGATATTTCCACATAGTGATGTAGACATGTAGGGGCGTGTTAGAACGAGGCGTTTTAAGTAGGCGTGGCTGACTCTTAACTTTTAAAGAATAACTCTTTGGCTTTGAGACTTTAGTCTTTGCAACTTTACGATCTTCTTTATGCACCAAGAGCTTGAAAAACACTCCAAAGAGAAAGGAAAAATTAAATCGCATCATATGACCCCTTTAAATTTCATATGAAAACGGCGGCAGACTTCGATCGATTCCTCCCCGTTTTTCAGCGCATTCTTTTTCAATCCGCAGACTGCGACGCCGCAGAGCGAGAAACAGAGGTGTGTGTTTATCGATAGATTGTTATAATATATGCATCTGTGCAGTTCTTTGTCATAAATACAGTTTACAGAATATCATGGGGGAGCAATCGGTTCCCTGTCTACTGTAGCCTAAGTTTTCGCTGCGTTCACCCCTCATCACACACAGGTTTCCTCCAGTGAAAATGAAGCACATGAATGCATACTTTATAAAACGATGTTGCCATTTTCATTTGTCATCTATCTATAATAGTATATATATAGAATATATTATACCCGCATTGGGGGCTGAGCCCCCCTAAAATGAAAATCCTGGAATCGCCCCTGGGATGAAATATGATGGGGGAAAAGTCATAATCTGACATAAACTGTAAACATACTGACATAAAATGTCTAAATTGACACAAAACATCAGAAATATGACAAAAAGTCATAATTTTGACATAAATTGAAATTATGACATAGTACGTCATATTCATAAGGAAAAAATAAATGAGATAAGTCCTTTTAACCTATTTCAACATAAAGTTGAAATTATGACACAGACCTACAAAGTCAATTATGAGATAAAATGTCAAAGCTGAGATTAAAATAAGTCATATTTATGACATATTTTGATATTTTAGTTTTTAAGTCATTATTATTATGATAATTTCAACTTTATTCTCATAATTGTTTGTTATAATTAGGTTTAGTAATCATTTTAAGTCTATGAGAATAGTGGCATCCACACCACAACTATGGCAATAATGACACAGAGGAACAATATCATTGGAAGCACTTTCAGAAGGATATTTTTCCAGCTGATGAATGATAAAAACATTGACAACCAATCAGAATCCATCCGACTTTAAAGAGCTAGAGCATTTAATGTGTCAGACAAGATAACTTATAATAAACAGAATGTCACTGTGTGTTGGTGTGGAGGCTTATATAGTTGTTATCATTCTTTTTAGTGTGAACTTTATGCTGGTTTTTGAATCAGTTCACAAATCACACTGAATGATTCATTTGTGAATTGGCCCGGTCTGCGTTTCCTAAAAGCATTGTAAGCCAAGTAGATTGTAGAGACCATTTGGTGCCAATTAGGCTTACGATGCTTTTGGGAAATGCAGCCCAGGCCAATTCGCAAACGAATCATTCAGTGTGAAATTGTGAACCAACCCAGCAGGTTCATTGAAAAGAATCAGTTCAAAATAATGATTAGTATGTGAATCGCACATTGCTATTGCTTCTTGGAATGGGTCTCAATGTCTTCATTGTGAATTAATGAGAAGCAACATGTTTTTATGAGAGGTAGCGTGGTAAAAAGTATTTAAATGATTTAAATATTTAGAATAATAGTGAAGTCAAATGCATATAAAGCTCAGATACTCCAGTTTCTGTACACATAAGGAACAGTCTTTTAATGGATTTGCTCCTGTTTTTAAATACAGTTTTGCTTTTTCACACTCTACGTGTCATATTTTCCCAGTGAATTAGAAGTGAATTCTCTTCCAAATCAATTAAGCACTCAGAAGTGGAGTGAAACTGTATTTATTTGTGTGTACATCAGGCCAAATTATTAACACTATTTGATTTATCATCATTTTTTAACGAGTCGCTGAGTGTCTAACTGTCATCAGCTCAGGAATATTGCACTAATAGTTTTGACAATGATCTGCTTTACAGAAAAATGGGAGGCCTGGCTTCGTGTAAGCAACTACCCTTCAATTCAGGATGCAATGAACAATGCAAAAGATAACGTTCCTCCAAGCGCTAGGTATGTGAACTACTCGGGTCTTGTTTTCCTTTGAAATATTCACACAGCTTTCCCTGATTAATCATTGACTACTCTTATTACAGTGTGCCATAATAATCTAGTGGGGATTTCAGACATTGGCATGAAAACTCTTGTTTGAAGACTCAAGTTTGAAAATGTGTATCAGGTTATGTAGCTGCTGGGAACAGGAACTGCCTCACACTTTGCCATCTAGCTTCTTGAGATCAAGTTTGGCCATGTGACATGACCTGTCATACTCTTGAGTAGGTTCACATAAAAACATCTCAGCTTTTTTCCAGTTTCTCTGTCAAAGCACGAACGATAACAGGTTATTCCAGTCAGCAGGATAATCTCAGTTCGGCCTGCAGGCTAACTCTGCCTGTGTTCTCTTAAAGAGTTAGCAATTCACCCTTCTGTCACAGTCACATAGAAAATCTTTGAGAAGCAAAACCAGAGCTAACTTCTTAAAGACTCTTCAAAGGAAGTTAACAAACACTGGATCAAATCAGAGGTTTTTGTAGCTGCACCAGAGAAATAGACAAAGTTCGTTTCAAGTTCTTCAGAGTTCATTTGTTCTGTTTTGTATTTTGTGATTTCAGTCAAATAGACACACCCAGAGAAGTTTATAGCTCAGACAGTTGCTCTTTTATACCTCAATAAGACTTGATATAATTCCTCAGTTATGTCTCATTTCAGTATGTAATTAACACAGCATTAGGTGCAAGGTATACGTTTATCGGTTTGTCACTGGGAATCAAACTTATGACCTCACATTGCTATAGCCAATATTCTACACTTAAGAAAAATATACATTTATATATATATCTATATCGGATATATAATATCTCTATATTATATAGATATGTCCAATATGACACAAAATGTTCCAATTATGACACACAAAAAAATGAAATACATTTTTGCATAATTATGATTCAGCATTTCACTTTATCTCTATTATCATAAATTTCATGAAAACATTAACTTAAATTACTTCTAAATGACTGTGGATATAGCATGGCTCAGATCCGTCAGCTAAGTTTAATGCTAATTTCCTACACAAATAATCACATTTTATAAACATTTAAAATATATACAATACACTTAATAAAATTTAATAACCCTAACACTTTTTTGTTGTTATATACTGTTGAAAATATAGTAAAAATATATTAGCAATCCATGTTGATAGTTCAGCTGCTCCATGACAGATTTAGTGAGAAATGTTCATATTGTTCATATTGAGATTTTTTTGTGATTGAGATCCCTTACAAAGAGACAAATGTGAGATTGATTTTTCTTTCCTATAGGCAGTGCTGGAGAACAGTGACATCTTTCACAAAAAAAAAAAAAAGTATCTTGTAGCCAAGTACTCACATAATCAAGACGGTTCCAAAACACAGCATCAAAAGAAACATGATTACCGCCTACACTGACTCACATATACTCATCATACCTGAAAGAAGATAGTAGTATCATTTTGTAAACTGGCATGCAGAGTGGTTACAAAACAATAAGAGAAAAGAAAAGAGGACATAAATGTGGGTGTATTACAAAGATCGTTTGTTTAAAAAGTTTTTCCCTGAGAATAATAGTAGTGTCTGTAAAACATCACCAGAAATTGATTATTGTCCCCACACTCCCAATTAGAGAAAAAAGCCAAAGGTGCAATAATAGTCTCACAGGTGGGAAAAACAGTGAGAACCGCATTCCGCTGCGCTTATCTGCTCCCCCCGGCTTTTCCCATGAGCTAACAGTGACAGATAGCTTCCCTCAAATACTCCCTTCCAGCTCGTGTTTCATTAAACCACCACACCGCTAGCTTTTTAGGAAATTCCCTGCACTGCCAGCAGCAAAGAAACTGCCAAAGAAGTCGCAATTCCCAGACAGGAGTTAGAACATTTTCCCAGTAGTGTTGTATTTTAACAGTCATAAGTTATATCTAAACATGATGATATGCTTTGAAAAAAGATTTTATTTAACATGTGCTATCCATCTAATATTATATCTGTCCCTGAAAGCTCTGTCAGGCCAAAAATGATATATATTATTAATTTCCCCCATCCATCCTATTAGTAATTTTCTTATTCTTTTCTTTTCTTTTCTTCTTTTTTGGAAAAGTAAATATACTGCTTTTTGATTTGACTCATTACCGTGATTTTTTTTCCAAAAATATTTCTATAATATACTTTTTTTTCCCCCTTTTTTTTTTCAAAAGTACATTTTCTACGTTTTATTTCACTAATTTGACTCATCTTTGTATATTGTAACCCTGTACATTTAATTTCAGTATTTGTGCATATGTAAATCAAGCAGTTTCAGTGTTTACTTTAAGAAAGTCTGTTAATTTAAGAAAGCTATCAAACCAATGGTAAATATTTCTATTGTGCATTTTAAGTGTTTATGCAAATAAACTACAATAAACTTTAGAGTTAATGTTATACCTGTTTATAAAATCCAGTTGCGCTGCATAAATCATTTTGACATTAACTAAAAATGTATAATAAATTCCCTGTATTAAACAGAAAATTCAGTTACAGCATGCTTGTTCAGTTTTTTGTAGCAAAAACTTCATATTGAACTGCATGCTAAATTAAAAAATCTAATGTAAATTTAAAATATATTTAACATAGACCCAGTCTATATGAGTCTTTAGAGGTTCTCTTTCAGCCAACGGATGTAGTTCCCAAGACTTCGTCTTCCAACAGAAAACCCAAAGGGTCCAAATGCGAAACTAAGGCATCCATGGAAACCGTCTTCATAGTGATCAACGGTGACATCCACTCCGACCTCTTCCAGTCGCGTGGCGTACATGAGTCCGTCGTCTCTCAGCACGTCATGCTCACAGGTCATGATGTAAGCGGGCAGCACGGCCTTCAGCACTTTCATATCAGCAAGTAAAGGTGCCGCTCTCACATCCAGCAGGCCTGGCAGCTTCTCCAGCAGCTTCGGGTTACCGTGAAGAGGAACCACGGGTTTATAGTTCTTCTGAAAGGCCACCGGAAGAAGCTTGGTCCAGTCGGTCTTGGCTTTGGCCGCTGTTATCTCCTGACCCTGATCCAGAGCCGTGTGGTTGTTTGCCAGCAAAGCAGGAACAAGTTTCTGCTCACCGTTTAGCTACTCCAGCCAAAAGCGGGCCACGAATGATCTGTATAGGATGGGAATGTGGGCGTTCTGCTGGTACGAGGGGGTGTTGAAGTCCAGGGCCTGAAGCACAGGGTAGACCAGGGCCTGAACTTTGAATTTAATAGAAGTGCTACTGTCCAAAGCCATCTGTGAGAAGAGAGACAAACAAATGTGATTATCTTTAATGAGGAATACCTTTAATAACGTTCTAAGGCACACTAGTAAACAAAACATATAATTTTGTATTTGTTGATATTTGGTTCCTTTTTTTGTCATATATATATATATGTAATTAGAATAAACATATATAAAACAATAATTATAATTATGTTTTAAAATTAAAAAAGGTAATTAAACCTATTCTTTAAAATAAAAAAAAACTTTTCACAATAATTTTCCCATTCATGTTCATGATGATGACAATATAATTTGATGGAATTGTAAAATTATGAAATGTACTGACAGTATGGACATTTTAAAATGTTGTACTATTTTGCTTCCATAATGTGTCTTCTTTCAGACTAGTCAAAAGAAAACATTAAAAGTACACATTTTAGTGTTTATTTTATTATACTTTATCCATTTGCGTCTATAGATTTCAACTGCAATACATAAAAGGTTTTTTTTTTCCTCCTGAGCTGAGCCTGAAATCTCCATTTCAGTAGCACTTACACCAGTTTTATTCCTTTTTTTATTGTGAAGGTTTTTACAGAGGGGTTTGTTCATATATATTATTCACCATATTCAAAGAGAAATCCAAAATCCCTTTAAAAACAACAACAGCAACAACAACAACAACTCTGAAATGTCAACAAAATTAAACAATTCTGAATCTGGCTTTATCCAATGTTCAGATTTCCGTTTTGGAAATGTATGCAAATGAGAGTATATTTAATTAGATAATGCATCATTTGCATATTTAAGCATAACATTTACAAAAAAAAACTTGAAATACTAAACAACTATCTTAATATACTTTTATGAATCATTTGGGAAGTATGGTGACATCTATTAGTTGCAGTCTTTACGCTATCCACCCGTGATGTCTTGCCTTAATGGGAAACATATATTTGTAATTATGAAAATTTGATGCTTGGATTTCTCACACCTGTTGCGCCACAGCTTCCTCCTGCACTGTCACCTGACACAGCCACTCTTTTCGGGTCTATGGAGTACCGACCCAACACCTCGGCTGTCAGGATACGTTTCGAGGCCTGGAAAACGTGCATTCAGTGCCAGCCTGTACCTGAACAATCAATTAAAACAAAATATACAAATGAAGTCTGGTAAATAACTCCTTTAATAATACAAAGACCATATGCAAGATCCAGAAAATTGCTTACTCTATAGATATTACGACTGCCCCCAGCTCTTCAGCCATAGTCATGCACTGAAGGCAATATATGGTTCCATCTCTTTAAAAACAGAGAGCAATTCAAGAGGTGCATATCACTAAAAACTGTCAAGTTCAAATAATATCTCAAAAGTGTTTCCTTGCTCACCCACATGAGGGCGCCTCGAGACTGCTGAGCAAATCTCTCTCTCCCTCTGTCTGCAACTTCTAATGCATGCAACGAAATCCTTCATTTGCATGAAATCATATGCAATTTAATAAATAAAACAAATAACTATCATCTACTTGTACTCCCGACTGTCCATCCTCCTCCATGGAAATAGACAAGTCCTCTTTTCAAGCTGTGCTCCTGCCCTGCAGCAGCTGACTCAAACACTCGTGCTTCCACTCCTCCAAAACATGCTTCTGTGACTCGGACGGTTGTGCTGGACTCGATCCTTTTTACATCCGCCCAAGCTGAATAGTATTTTACCAAACCGAATGGGTAAGTCAGTCCAAGGTCATGAGCTACAAAACTCTAAACAAAAAAAGTCGTGTTTCTGTCAGCAGATCTCTTTAATAAATCCATAAGTCGTGACACTTCGGTGCAATTTTATATATTAATTTAAAAGCATTTATAAATACATATTTTAATGTAAAATCTTACCAACTTCATCATGCCACGGATCAATGCATCCACATACATGAGTTTCCATGGCTCTGATATAGAGCTGGGCAGAGGCAGATAAATATAATAAGCTGTTGATATTGACAGTAAAACCGTCCCGATCAAAATGGACCGCATTATTAATTATATTAAAGGGGCATTAAAATGAACCGGAGCACAAAACGTCAGTATGTATGACACTTCACCTGATTTCACATAGTAGAAATTATGAAATCACAGGAGTTATTTTATGTTAAAAGTCCTCTTGTCCACCTGAAGTGATAGTTTTCCTTTGACTGCAGTTTTTATATCGCTGCTCCCTCTCTCTTTCTTATCTTGTCTAATGTTTATTTTGTCCCTCTTGCTTGACGTGTATTGCCTCCATTTTTTATTAATAGTCCCCCCTTAGCCTTCATCCTTTGTTCTGACTCCTATAAGTGCACATAACTAATAGTAATTGATTTTATGTCTTTGTGTTACATCTTATGTCTGTTGTTGTTAAATAACACAAAACTTAAAATTTAAATTGACTTTATTAATTTTTTTACTTAATTTTTTTTAAATAAACGACACAGTAATTAAATGTTAAATGTTCAATGATCCAGCAGCTTTTCATGTGGACATTGGCCAGGTATGGACACTGCAAAACTATTATTTGCCTTTAGCAGGTGTAGCGTCTGGACCAATCAGACAAATCAGTTATTCATTAGATTAACAAGTCGTCACAGTCCCCTCACCCAATAGACTGGGCGCCACGATGTTTGTGAATGACCACAGGCCACTGGTTACCATGGCAACCACAACACCTTTGCTAGACCAGATACATTTACGACCTAATGGAATATGAGCAGGGAAAATCACTGCATGTTCCATAGGAAATACACAATGCACAGTAGAAAACTGTGCGACCTCTTTTTCTCCCCTCCGGACTACCCAACACGTTCCACCTTCCGACATAGAAAACCTTTCTTTGAATGAACACACATATCCTTAAGGTCATTGTGTAGTTGTCTTTGATATTTTTATATACTGTTATGCAGGCTTATAATTGAAACACTCCTGTCATCCTTTCACTATTTGTAATCCTACCTTGTTTAGTATCTATGACTTCGCCTTCTGATGAACTAAACGAGAGTGTATATTATATGTTGGTACATAGGCAATATATTAGTGTCCTGATAATTTTTTGTAATTTCGATTCAAGTTCCATTTGCAAATTACCATGCCCTCACACAAAGGGCCGTAAAACCCTCCAGCAATTGCAACTCCCGCTTGGAATTTCCAGCTTTCTCATTGGACAAGCCCATCTTGAGAGGCGTGAATCTTCTCCGACCTTAAAGGCCTCACACCAAGGACCCGCCCAGAGTCGGTGGTTCGGTTAGATTCTAAGATGAAGACATGAGCAAGAACGCTTCTCTGCACCCTAAGCTCGTGCCAGGCCTCGGCCTTGTCCTTTCAATTTCACAAGATCCTCTGACTCAAACTGGTTCTTTTTCATCAACCAACTTCAGCAAGATCCACGCGAGCCTTCAGATTGCATCAAGACTTTCTTTCAGACAGACGAGACTTGCCATTATCCAAACTTAGTCTTATTAATTGACACATTAAGTATCATTTGCACCTTTTTACAGCGTTGCCTTCAGTCGGTAGATCTGCTCAATATGCAAATGTTCCCTTACTTCCTAGGCTTATTTTCTCTCCTCTTGACTGAGTAAGCTTTAAACCTTTCCTATACCACCTGTAGGCGTGTGTTGGGAAGTTTGTTAGACCAGTTTAAGTGTTTATGTCGTATGTTAGACTAGTTTAAGTGTTTAATAAAAGCTAGTTAATAAAACCTTACTTGTATCAAACTTGACGTGTTCATTGTTTACTCATAAACGGAGTCAATAATCATGCAGATTTACTTTACAAGCTTTTGTAGAATTGTACAGTAAGAAAGTAATTTCCCTTAACTAGGAAATTAACGTTCTTAGAATTAACAGATAGTTGACACTGAGAGGTCAAATGAATGTTTACAGCGGATCTAAATATTTATAATTATTTATAACTAGTTATGATTAATTATTCATTTTCCCCTTTGAGCTGATTCCGGCTACACAGGCACACCCCGCTTGAACTTATATTCAAGATATGTGGACATTGCTTTTATTCTGTTGCCAGACTGTGTACTGAGACGTTTTTCTTGATGGAGTAACTTACCTTTAAGGCACGATTAACCCGTGCGGGTCCCACGTTTCTTCCTCTAAGCATTTTTTTGATTTTGCTCTGCTGGGTGTCGACTCCGTGTTCACGGTGGTGTTGTGGAGAACATTACACCTGAGTCTCTTGTGTATGGCGCCACACTAGAACACTCTCACACAATGCGGACACCACAGCCCCCCCATGTCCACAGTTGATCTTCATGAGTCAAGTCAATTCACAGCTGATCTTCATGAACCAAGTCGAGTCACAGTTGATCGTCATAAGTCAAGTCAAGTCACAGCTGATCTTCCAGAGTCAAGTCACCGTTGATCTTCCAGAGTCAAGTCACCGTTGATCTTCCAGAGTCAAGTCACCGTTGATCTTCCAAATCAAGTCACCGTTGATCTTCCAGAGTCAAGTCAAGTCACCATTGATCGTCATGAGGCAAATCAAGTCGCAGCTTATCTCCCTGAGTCCAGTCAAGTCACGGTTCATCTTCATGAGTCCAGTCAAGTCACGGTTCATCTTCATGAGTTCATCAGTCACGGTCTATCTTTCCCTGTCCAGTCAATCCGGTTCGATCTTTCCCGTGTCGAGTCAAGTCACGGCCGATCTCCCCGTGTCCGTCAAGTCACGGCCGATTCTTCCCGTGTCCAGTCAGTCAACAGCCGTCATTTTTCCCGTGCCATCCCAGTCACGGCCGATCTTCCCGTGTCATGGCAATGTCAGGCCGATCTTCCCCCGGTGTCCGAGTCAAGTCCACGGCGTGATCTTCCCAGAGTCCAGTCCAGGTCAGTCACGGTCTGATCTTTCCTGATTCCAGTCCATCACGCCAGTAAGCTGATCTTCCCGAGCCAGTTCAGTCAAGTCACGGTCGATCTTCCCGTGTCCAGTCAAGTCACGGCTGATCTTCCCGAGTCCAGTCCAGTCAAGTCACGGCTGATCTTCCCGAGTCCAGTCCAGTCAAGTCACAGCTGATCTTCCTGAGTCAAGTCAAGTCACAGCTGCTCGTCATGAGTCCAGTCACGTCTCAACTGATCGTCCAAGTCTCATCCCACCTTCCTGTTGCACCCAGATCTTCAAGGTCAGTCCTTCGGTATCCCAGTCTGGTATCCAGTGTGAGGGATGCACCGCTGGTGCCTGTACGCACAGCTGGTATCCCCAAACCCACTCACTCTAGCCCTCCTGTCCCTGAACTGATTCCCCTGACTGAAGCACTTCCCTTGATGGGGATCGCTCTATGGTGTGTTTGGGCTGCAAACACCACCACAGAACCTCCCGAGGTGGAGACGCTCGCTTCAGCTCCTTGCGTGGTGGTGGCGCGTCTGTCTCAGCCTGTCGTGTTGCGGTCGAAGAGACCATTACTGACTTCTCCCTGTTTCCTGAAGTTACTGCTGTAGAACCTCCAGAGGTGGTGGCAACTGCTGCAGAACCTCCAGAGGTGTCAGTGGTATCCATTTTTGAACTCTCTGCCTGCCCAGCCAAGGCCAAGGAGGCTGTTTATGAGTTCTCAGTCTGTCCTGTTGCGGTCAAAGGGGCTGTTGCTGAACTCCGTACCTGTCCTGTTAAGGTGAATGTTAATGAACTCTCCCTGTTTCCTGCTGGTATTGCAGAACCTCCAGAGGTGTCCGTAGTATCCACTTGTGAACTCTCGTCCTATTCTGTTCTGTTCTGGCCAAGGAGGCCGTCTGTGAACTCTCTGCCTGTTTTGTTATGGCTAAGGAGGCCATTTGTGAACTCTCTGCCTGTCCTGTCATGCTATGGAGGCCATCTGTGAACTCTCTGCCTGTCCTGTCAAGGCTACGGAGGCCATTTATGAACTTTTATCCTGCTCTGAACCGGCCGAGGAGGCCATCTCTGAACTCTCGTCCTGTTCTGAATCAGCCATGGAGGCTGATTGTGATCTGTCTGTCCATCTAGATGCTGATTTTGAACTCTGTCTTGTCAGTTTCTGTCAGTCAGTCTGATCATGAACTGTCAGTTTGTCCTAGATCAACCTATGAATCAGTTTTTGAATTGTCTGTCTGTCCCATTTTCCCCAATGAGTCTGTTGAACCACCTGTCTATCCAGTTCAAAACAAGGAACCTGTTAATTACCCCATTAGTCCAGTTTTGAGCCCAGAAACATAAATACATTCCATGTTTGTCCCGTTAACCCTGTCACTGCCATAGAGACAATTCATGAACTATCTGCTTGTTCTGTTCCCCCAAATGTGTCTGAATTGTCTGTCTTGCCAGTCCTAGTTTGGGAGTTCGTTTATGAACTGTCTGATTGTCTAGTTTCAGTCAGTAAGCCTGGTTTTGAACTATCTGCCCACTCAGTTGTCACCAGAGAAAATATTGAGGAACTTCTTGTGTCCCCTGCCTCCATACCCGGAACAAGAAAAAATAGATGAGGAACAAACCCCACCAAAAAAAAAAACACACCCGGCCCCCAGCGGGTCCTTGAGACCGTATATGTTCTCTCTGTTTCTTGTGTCTCAGTTTTCCCTAGGTCCCAGTCTTTACAAGGGGTTTATGCTCTGTCCGCTTCGCTGTCGTGGTTTTCTGCTCCTCCGTGGTGGTCTGCTCTCTGGCCCTGGTGGTCTTCGGCTCCGCCCTGTTGGTCTTCTGTCCCGTCTGCTCCGTCGTGGTGGTCTTCTGCTCTGTCTGCTCCGGCTTGGTGGTCTTCTGCTCTGTCTGCTCCGTCCTGGTGGTCTTCTGCTCCGTCCTGGTGGTCTTCTGCTCTGTCTGCTCCGTCCTGGTGGTCTTCTCCTCCGTCGTGGTGGTCTTCTGCTCTGTCTGCTTCGGCCTGGTGGTCTCCTGTCTTGCTCTGGTGGTCTTCTGCTCCGCCGTGTGGATCTTCGGTCCCGTCTGCTCTGCTGTGGTGGTCCTCAGCTCCACCTGCTCTGCCGGTTTCACCCTGGCTCTCTGCTCTGCCTACACTGCCTCAGTCCCCGGTCTCTCCACTTCCACGTGGACCTGGCCCTCCGTCCCTCCCCTTGTTCCGCCTCCACTCCACCGCCCTCTGGAATCGTAAAGGGTTTTGAGCGTCTTGAAGCCGCTCCTTGGGGGGGGGGGGCCCTGAGCACAATCAGTCATGGACTTTCGTCCAATGAACACAAGAGGTCGCTCCTCTCACCATATTGACAACTCCTCCACATAGACTGTCACACAAATCGCTTGGACTACCTCCCATGCGCCACTCACTGATTGCGCACAATCACTGGCATCCAGAACTCACTACTATATAACACTCACTCTATCCCTGCTCTAGTCCGCGATGTGTTTTTAGATAGCGCTTACCATTCTAAATTCCTTAATCTAGTACTGCCTTGTTCTTAGTCTGTTACCCGTGTTCTTATCCTTGCCTGTTTTCTTGTTTTGTCTGATCTCTGCCTGCCCTGAAGTTTATAGCCTGTTTTAGAATTACCCTTTGCCTTGCTGTTTCGGACTGTGTTTGCACCTCACCTGGACTCTAGCTCATGTTGTGGATTCCTCATTTGCCTCACCCTCAGGATTACGCTCACAGTCGACTGACTCACGCCTTCCTTTGGATACTCTTTTGTTTTGCCTTCTATATACCTGTTTGCCATTGTCTGACCCTTGCCTGTTTCTGACCATGTTGGTTAATAAAGCTTCGAACTTGGATCTGCATGTCTCACGTCTCGTCGGCTCCGTTACAATAAGTAGGCAATACTGATACAATTCTGATTTGTCTCTTCGCTTTCATGATTTCTGATTTTGAAATATCATACATATTCATATATAATATAACAACAAATATTACATATAACATCAATTTACACCGCATGTTTATGACACAATGGAATCTGATGGAAGTGTGAAATTATGAAATGTAACAGTCCCAAACAAAGTACAGTATGGCCTGAGGATCTGGAACTTGCAAAGAGGAAATCGTTTTGTGGACGAAGTACTTTTTATTTTTATTTTTTATGGTAAACCTTGAGTTTTACACAAATTGTTTCAAATACACACTTGTATGTTGAATGAAATGAATGATTATTGCAATTTGTTTATATTTAACCATTTCACAGATGCTGTTCCACAGATTCTACTCTGAAAATCAGAGATACCAGTGCAAATAAATTTTTTCCCAAGGAAATTAATGCATGCATTCAGAATGTATCACTCAGTAAGAAAGGAGTCCACTCTTGAGGCATGGTGATGCACATCTGTGCAGAAGTCACGCCTAGATGCAGCTGTACAAATCTAGGGCAGAGAGGACAATTGCATGCTTGTGTGTGTGCATACATAAAAAATGTACACTGCTGCACGTCTTCAGTGTGAGAGACATGAACTGTCTTGTCTTCCCATCTGCTCACAGAACATTTGAGAAACAAGAAAAAAAACTTAAAAATTAAAAATTAAAACTATTGCAATTAGTGTCCTGTTTTACCCTCTTTTTTTTTTTTTGTATGGGCCTTCTTTGACACACTTGTTATTTATATATTCGTATTTGTAGATTAATAAAAAATATTACAATCTAACTGGTCATTTTTAAGACTTGTATAAATACTATCTATATATATTAATTTATAATCTCAGCATTACTTAATGCTTTGACACATATTTATAGAAAGATTACATTCTAAATGTACATTTTTAATACTTTATAAATTATTTAATAACTAATTTAATACATATTTTTTCCTTTCTTTTTGAAATTTTTTTTTTTAATATAAATTGCCTTTTTTCACTCTCTGCATATTTTTATAATCTTCATCAGTATTACTTAATTAACAGCATAAAATAATTAGTTTCAGTAGCTTTGGGCCTGATCAATGTGTTTTTCTCCCAATTCATAATCTATTGCACTGACATGTTGCATAGCATTTCAAGTCTAAAAACCATTAGTAAATGTTTGAAATCAAAATATATTTAACATTACCAAAAAAACTAAACAAAAAAAAACTCTGGTTCTGCTAGAGGTTCTCCTTCAGCCAGCGGGTGTAGTTCCTAAAACTTCGAAACCCTACAGAAAACCGAAAGGGTCCAAAAGCGAAACTAAGGCATCCATGGAAACCGTCTTCATAGTGATCAACGGTGACATCCACTCCGACCTCTTCCAGTCGCGTGGCGTACATGAGTCTGTCGTCTCTCAGCACGTCATGCTCACAGGTCATGATGTAAGCGGGCAGCACGGCCTTCAGCACTTTCATATCAGCAAGTAAAGGTGCCGCTCTCACATCCAGCAGGCCTGGCAGCTTCTCCAGCAGCTTTGGGTTACCGTGAAGAGGAACCACGGGTTTATAGTTCTTCTGAAAGGCCACCGGAAGAAACTTGGTCCAGTCGGTCTTGGCTTTGGCCGCTGATATTTCCTGGCTTGGAGTTGGAGTTGTGTGGTTGTTTGCCAGCAAAGACATAAGTTTTGGATCCCCGTTTAGGTACTCCAGTCAAAAGCAAGCCATGAACGGACGGTGCAGGATGGGAATGTGGCCGTTCTGCTGATACAAGGGAGTGTTGAAGTCCAAGGCCTGAAGTGTGGGGTAGAGAAGGGCCTGAACTTTGAATTTAATAGGATCACTATTGTCCAAAGCCATCTGTGAGAAGAGAGACAAAAAATAGATTTTGTATTCTTTTTCCTTAGTAATGAAAACACAGCCTACACCTTGAAAAAAAATCTGCTGATTTGCAAGAAAAAAGTCCTAATACTACCTAATTTGATGATGATGAGTTAAAATATCATCACATACAGTTTTTTCACAAAACAAAAATTAAGCTTTAATGCACTTACGAAAATAACAAAAAAGTCAAAAATTCAAAAACGTAAAACTGAACTTCAAATGTATGATTTTATTTAATGTATAATTTAACAGACAACCAAAAAATGTGTTCAAATACTCTATTTAATGTTGAAGAAATTTACATAAACACAAGCTTATAATTTTATTAATTTTTTTTCACAAAATCTGCAATTTTCTGTCACTGTTTGGATGAAGTAAAACACTTCTACACAGTCATCTTTGCATTTTCTAGTCACTGGCCATAATTCTTACCTTGAAATCAGAATTAACCATAAAACGTCTTTAGAATCATTCATACATGTGAAAATCGGCTGAAAATTGAACAAAAAGTTCGGTATCCCATCTTTGTGCCAGTTTTTCTGGTGATTTTGGGATCTTCACCTTACAAATTGTTGTTGAAACCAAAAATGCTATGAAACAAATCATATTGTGTAAGAAAGTGCGATGTGCTAGAGCAAAACAGGCACTATTTTTGGAATCAGCACCTCAAAATAAACCCGAAACAATTATTGGATATCATTCCGCAAATATAATGCAGGATGGTGAAATTCATTTGCAGTAATTTCTCACATCTGTTGGGCCACAGCAGCAGCTAGATTGGCACCGGCGCTGTCACCTGACACAGCCACTCTTTTCGGGTCAATGGAGTACAGACTCAACACCCTCGGCTGTCAGGATGTGTTTTGATGCCTGAACGGCTTCGTTATACTGATCTGGGAAACGTGCCTCTGGGGCCAGCGTGTACATGAACATACAAATTATACAAATGACAGCTGGTAATTAATGTAATTAAGGCCCTTAAGGATGTAGAAATAAAAATATACAGTCGAAAATTGCTTACTCAATTGATATTACAACTCCATCCAACTCTTCAGCCATAGACCAGCACTGAAGGTAATATGTTTGCATCTCTTTAAAGAAAAAAGGAACAAAAGTTACTAATACTAATAAATTACTAATAAAATATATTTAAAAAAAAGCATTTTCATTTACTTCCACTGCCGAGTGTCCATCCACCTCCATGGAAATAGACCACACCTCTTTTCAAATGTGGCTCTTGGTCTGCTGCTGTGGACTCAAACACTTGTGCCTGCACTCCTCCAAAGGATATTTCTGTGACCCTGATTGCTGGGCTAGACCGTGGCCCTTTATTTCATCCCATGATGCAGCATACCTTACAATATCAAAATGTCGACTCAGTCCAAGACCGTGAGCTAAAAAGCTCTATGGAAAAAAAGACTACAAATTAGAGCGGATGAGAGAGGGGGATTGTTAAACACTCTCTAAGAGTCAGAAAATCTCTTTAAAAATATTCCTTTGTGGAATTCCTTTTGTTACCTTTTTTTTTAAATGCGTTACAAGCTCAAATTCCACATTTTTCATTTGTGTTATTAAGAGCTATTAGATTATTTATTTTTTTTGCATTATTTAACAAGATTAAACAAACGTGTATGGTACATTTAAAGACATAAAATGTTTGGTGATTTTAGCATTCAACAATTAAAATAATACAACAATCATAGAAATGTCAAGTTTTAAATAAATCTTTGGAAGTGATATTCAATTAATTGAAGTAAAAATATGGTGAACTGACGAATTATCAAATATTTATCTCTTTTATTTTTTGAGACAAATGAGCCAATCTTTTAATTGAAGCATTTTATTTGTTGTTAGAAAATATATATTTTACATGTTGTTAGTAAAAAATATGGTGAAAAGACAAATAATCAAATTTTCACATGTAAACAATATGTATTATTTAAGTTGTTACCAAAGTTATTGTTAGAAATATATATATATATATGACATATTTTTTTGTTAATTTCTAGAAAATGACACATGAAAGGTTTTAAAATTTTAATCAGGCATGTCACTTATTTTTTTTAAGTATTTATGTTTAAATACTGTATCCACATTAAAGTGACAATGGTGCATATTTGTATCATGTATATACTATATATAACCGAAACAAATGCAATACATGGTTTCAGTAAAAGAACACAAGAAACTCATGAAACTACACCGGTCTCAGAGTTGACAGTGATTGACTGAATGATGTGGTAATACCTCATCTCACCCCAGAGTGCAGTGGTTTTGAAACAAGCAAATTGTACATTAAAAGTCCTCAGGTATGAGAGCGCTGAAGCCATCGTTTTTAATTTGGTGAAGTTGCAATTTTTTTTTTTTTGATGGCTAGCATTTATGTACTACTCTTGCCTTGATAGATTTATTGAAAATCATGCAAGTGTCTAAGTAAACGATATCTCATGTTGATTTTATTTTATTTTTTTCCTGCACTCTATTCTACTAGTAGACTGTGACTTTTATTTTGAAATAACCCTCACGTTCTGTCATGTTGTTAACATAGCTACGTAACATTGGAATGTACTGTATAACAGACATCTGTCAGCTCAGCGATGAAAGCACTACTCATGTTATACTATTTTACTGCTTTTACTACAACTGCTATTATTTCTATTAGTATTAAATTTTTTGTTATAGAGATATATTTATGTGTAGCTAATATTGGTCATCTTGATAATTCTGCTCGTTTTGAAGAGGTTGTTAATGTCCTGGTGTGATAATGCATGCTTCATGGTTAATGTCCTAATAAAGCATGGATTAATCCCAGGCTGGGAACAAATCACTCAAATATGAGATCTGATCTGATTACTGTAGTATTGTTAATGATCACTAAGTGGCGCTGCAGTTTCTCTTTTATATTATGGTCACCGATTCTCACACTGATTACTACTATAGAAATATATATAACTTGTAAAACTGAATTAAATAGCAATTTCAACGAAAGCTCAAAAATACAGTAGGTAGCTACTGTCGATTTTTACTCACCTGTCACATTATTATAATGAGTTGACTAATTTGGCCCACAAATCAGGAAAATCAAAAGTCTTTTAAAAAAACGTTAGCGTGTGAGTTTGGAATATCATACATTTCGATGTACAATATTACAATAAATATGAGATTGAATTGAACTCTGTACGGTTATGACAGCGTGGAATATGAGTGGGAAATTCTAGATAGATTCCACTTTTGTGGATTTGTGAGATATCGTAGTCCTAAACAAAATGCTGTGTATGTCATGTTTGAGGATGTGGACCCTACAAAGAGGAACTTAATAAGTTTGTGGACAAAGCACGTGAGTTTTACATTAATTGCTTGTGTATTTAAATAATAACTATTATTATTATTATTGTTATTGTTGTTGTAGTTAGGCTACAGTTTGCATATACACAAAAAAACTATTTTTTTTATAAATTTTTTTTATTCATGCTTTAGGGTTAAATAATGTCTGGTTCTACTTGCTTCTATTTCAAAGCAAACTTCAACTTGTTTGGTTTCACGTTGTCCTCGTCCTTCCTAACAGAACAATCCCTGCTAACATGTCTTCATTATCAGTTATGATTAATGCGGTGACTGATGGAAAGGGACGGGAGAGTATTCGGTGTTATACGGTAAACTTTTACACCCCCATGTGTGCTTCTACATAACTGACATGGCGGAGTTCCTCACTGGGTTGGTCTGGTCCGCCGTGGACTTCGCAGCAACGGAATGACATGCTTTCTATATTACGGGCATTTAGGGACTAAAGTGTTCATAAGCGAGTTTTACTGAATCCGAGGTAAGTAGACGCGTCTTGTTGAAAGTATTAACGCGGTAATGTCATTTTCAGAAGCGCTCTGAGACGTTGTTTCGCGAAGTTTCAAGTTGCAGAAATGCGCGAGCCGGCTGACTCTGATGGGAAAGGGAAGTCTTGAATTGAATGGAAAACGAAACGATACATAAACGAAACTTAGTGCGTTAAACTCTCAACACTTTTGCGTGAGCTGATTTACTTTACTTTTATTTGTGTCTATTTTGACAGCTGTATTTTTAGTAGTATAATTCAGCTGATACGCTATGTGTACTTTTTATGCAGGAAAAATGTAATTCGTATTCATCAATAACGCTGCTTTATCAAAATCCAGTGACACTTGTAATGCCTAAGTGAGAATTAACAGAGGAGGCTTTTATGACATAATTATTCGCTATTGTGATTCTGTCCACTGCATTCCCCCCGGAAAATTCTGGAATTTTTTTTTTGTCAACACGAGGGCCTGTTTGTATAATTTAAACATGTTGCATTCATATACCTTTACCCATGTAACATTTTTATAGGACACGGGTAAAGATGCCAAAGACGTTTGGAAAGTGACAAGTCAATTCCTAGCAACAAGTTTGCTTCTGCGTCACGCGAATAATTTACTTTTATAATGGCTGGGTTGTAATGAGCATGACGTATGTTGTATATTGTGTACATAAGGTCCAGTTCCGTCTACATAGCCATTATAATAATCACATACACTTCAGAGAAGCGTTCTAATGGGGAGACTGGTACGTGCATTGTAGAATAGCGTTCTTTTGAGTCGAATCGTTTCAATGATTCATTTGAACCGATTCACAAAAACGGTCTAACGATTCGTTCTTTAATGAGACTGAGTCAGTCCGTGCGGTGCTTTCTAAAAACTCACCATCGTATTGAACTCGAGAAACGTCTATTTGGGATATTAAAACCGATAGAGCTGACAGTACAGTGTTCTTGGAGCATACTGAGGATTTGACCGGACGGGAGTTACTTTAATGAGAGACATGTATGATATATAATACGCGTAATGCAGTTGTCACGACTGAAAGAATCTCTGAATCGTTTGGAGTTGGGCTTTCTATGGGAGCATTTCAAAGTTGCTGTCTTGCACTTGAAAACTGTTTATTATAAGGATGATAGCGTTAAAATGTGAACCGTTGGTAAAGGACAAATACAGACGGTCACAAAATATGATTTAAGAAAACGCATTCAGTTGGGGTTTCGGATCGTTTCGTGGACCGGATCTTCTGGCCAGAGGAAACCCGAGCCCACATACATGAAGTCATGTGACATTCCAGAGCGAATCTTGAGGTGCAGACTTTAGAGACTCCAACCTGTGCATCAAGCTTGATTTCTCCCCTTTAAGTCACTGTTGTAGTATTTACAGAGGTGGAAAGTGGAAAAGTATCTTCTGTAATATGAGAGTGTTAAACAGCAGTGGAAACATCTCTTTTGTCATGTCAAACACATGGGTTTGCGGACTAATACTGTAGAGTACTGAAGTTTTATTGTATGTGATGCTTTAAATGATGTCCTGTGTGAAGGAAATGCACTTTTCTGTGGTGGTAACCTGACCACTGGGTGAGGACTGATTTGTCAGCATCTCACACCCCCATTAAGACACACAGGCGTACCCTGGCCCCTCCCAACCCTACAGCCCTTTGGCCCCAAACTCAGACGTTAAAAGAATGTGATGCTTGTAGGTATTTTCTAGAGTCCCATACCATTCTTTGGCGCAGTCACCAGTTCTGGTGATAACGCCAGGCTATGCTTAGTGCTTTATACACTTTCATTAACATTTAATGCATAAATGATACGTTTTTCCAAAGCAACCCGTTTTTTAATTTTTTTATAACACAACTGGTTTGCTCTTTGGGTTCTCCACTGTCCACCACCTCTCTAATTTGAAGAGCGCTGATGTTATCGAAATACTTAGGCGTTTGAGCTAACTGCATTGGAAAATCAGATGCTCTGCTCTATCTGTCTCCATCATTTCCTGAGAGAGATTGTAATGATCTGTCGAGCTGTCAGTACTACTTTGTTGTCTTTATCGAATCGGTTGTGCCGAATTATTGCTAATGCCAGTTACCCTGAGGTTAAGTGAGATGTCCTTCTGAGAAACTCATGGTACATTAGAGAAACATTTAGGCTTTTAGCACAGAGAAGGGTGGTAGTCGTGGTGGTTAAAGATCTGGTTTAGGAATGGGTGATTCATGGAGAATTACTGTGGACCCTGATCACCATCATACCCTTGAGCAAAAAACCCCACGGTTCCCTCCTACAGTGTTATTCTGTGGGATTTTTTCCACTGTTTTTGGTTATAGTTAAGGATATAAACAAACCCATATAAGTATGAGCAAGTAGTTCCAGTCCTTGAATTTGATTGGTCTAGCAGTGTTCCAGAAGTGATGATGTAATCCGACAGCGACTTTTGTCTGTTCATATCAATCTGTGTTTGCGTGTTCCATCGTTATGCTAGTAGATGACAAGAAGTGATTGAATCATTCATTCAACAGATTTATTCAAGGACACTGATTCTTTCTGGAATAGCAACATAATATTCTGGAATTACAACCTAATATTTCAACTTAATTTTTAAAATAATTGTTTAATAGTGAAATTCCTGGTTCTGCATGGGCAAGAAAATTACCAACAGTCAGACAATTCGCAAAATCAACATCTTTATGAAGCCTTACATTTATCCCTCATTTTTAATTTGATTGTCATTCACAATGTTTCAAGTTCTTTCCCAATTTAAGCCATTAAACACGCGACTCCGGAGGTCGGCCCGAGAGGGGGTGGCGTGTCTACGTGCCGTCGCGATGCGGACGAATGCGATTTTCTTGGAATTTTGATCCATAACTTGGAACGAGGGGCCATATAGAGGGCTGCCTAGCCCACGTACCCCTCACTGTGGCCGGTGTGAGGCGAGTCGAAGGCCCCCTCGTATGGGAACGCAAACTGAGCTCCAGGGGCTGTATGGAGAAATGTCTAGCCCACGTACCCACTTTAAATACGCAGTCTTGTACCTTTGTTTTATAGTCTGATTTTCAAATCCTTTTTTTTTTTGCTTCAGATCAAAGTTTGTAATTTCACCTCTGGTTTGTTCATCACTGGTTCATAACTCAATCAAAGACTTTTTTTTTTAAATTCCCAATTTGAAAAATGAAAGGGACTTCATTTTCATATCTTCATATGGCAAAAATTGTAAAATAAGTATATGTCTCCAAATTCAGCATATCTTTAAGAGTGAGTAATTGAACCATTTATTTGATTAATTTGTTCAAAAACCCTTGATTGATTCAGTATCACCACTACTTGGAAAGATTCAATGGTTAATTCTAATTTTATTTTGTTTGGAACTGTTTTCATTGACGAAATAAAATAGAGTTGAGATGTTTCTCCGTTCAGATGCTGTGGATGGTTTATCTCCAAACTGGTGCATCGTTTTGTTTTTCCTTCCTTTCTCTGACCTCTTCTTGAATAGGTGCATTGGAAGGCACAAACGGATTTTTAGGTGCTGAGACCACCCCCCCCCCCCTTATCTCTTCAGCCTTCAGTTGCTGGAGGTAGGATTGAGGAGTGGATATTGGTCTTTGTCTCTTCTCTTCTCTGAGCATCACAGCATGCTTGATCATAAGAGCCTCTTATACAGACAGATCCAGCGATGTTTTGCTTTAGATGTTTCATGAATTGGATGATCTACCTGCACTACTAAGCGTAACATGTTTGGTACAGTTGTCCTGAAACACAAATACACACTTAACTTGCACAACATAATTTGCCTGCTTGTAGCTGAGGCCCAAATCAGGATAAGGAATGTGACCTATTGACCTTTAGAAGAAGGAGGAGGGAAAGCGTGAAGAGTGGTGCCTGTTCATTCTGTACATACGTGCACATGTTTATTCCCACTTTTGCCTGGCTGGAGGTTTGTAGAATGTGATTTCTGAAATATGGTTGAAGTCTAAATTGGCAGATTAACTGTAATGTTAAAACATCAGTGTGGATGTTATGACAAGATTAGATAAAGTACATGATGCTCATTGTCTTGATGGTTATGATTATGAAATGAGTTTAAATAAATAATTAAATTTACAATTATTCTACTATGACTAAAACTATGCATCTTTAACTACTCATTGTCATGATAACCTGTTATTGATGGCACTGATTTAACTAACTGGTTTGATTCATTAATTTGTTATTCAGTAATCAACAGATTACACTGTTCATGTTGTATGTTTTGATTCACTAAAAAGAACCGGCTCATATGAGTCATTTGTTCAGGAATCAGACTACACTGTTTGTACTATGTATTTTTGATTTACTAAAAAGAACTGACTCGTAGAAGTTGTTTTTTCGAGAGTCAGATTATGCAGTTCAAATAATATGTTTTTGATCGACTAAAAAGAACCAACTCAAAAGTGTGTGTATTTTGTGATGCGGACACTGTTCACGCTGTCTGTTTTGATTCACTAAATAAACCAGCTGATTAGAGTCATTTGTTCGGGACTACACTGTTTGCGCTATTGATTCACTAAAAAAAGGACTTGCTCATAAGAGTCGTTCAGATATTAATATCGGTTGAGCTGTATGTTTTGATAAATAGGCTCTAGATTTTTATCTATCAACTTCTTCCTTTCTCAATCTGTAGCTCCATTTGTATTCTGTCCCTGGACACAATTAGGATGTTATGGGTGTGAGACTGTATAATTTTCTCCGATGTGACCCTGCGCAACTCCTCCGTGTGACTGGAGAATATGATTCACTCAGCCTGACCCAGTTAAGATGCTCCTCTGCTCCTTCTCAGCGCTCAGAGGCAGGATCACGTTTCATATTGGGGTTACGCAACACTGAATTTGGATCCTGGGAATCTCTTTTCTGTCTTCTTTCTCTGCACTGTCCCTCATTTTTTGTCCCCTCTCTCCTAGTGTCTTTTACTGTATGTTCTGTAAGGTGAGAGTGGATGGAGTTTCAGTGTGGGCAGAAACAGGGTCAGCTTTTTGAGCTCAGCTGGGTGTGTAACTGCATTATTGTGCCTTCAGGGAGGAACCAGGTCGTGCTCTGGAGTCTGTGGTGTCGGTGTTGGGTAACACCTTTATCTGTTAAACAGGCCAGAGGCACTGAGATGGGTCGTGATGCTGTTATATAGACCGAAGGAAAAGAAAATGACAATTTAATATCACAAATGATTTATTAGAGAACACATTTTGCTTTTAAGAAACAGGCTTTAGTAATCTCTCGAATATCAGAAAAGATCTTAACGATGTCTCAAGCTGTTCTCAGATTTGGCAAGATATTAAAGCCTGAAATCAAATGTAAGAGATTTCAGAATGAACTGGAACATTTCTCATCAAAATTATCTGGGCTATGCTATCCACATTTATATTATAGCTCTATACTCATCCTGTTAATTACAATTTCTCATTTGTTTTTGTTTATTTCTCCTCAGGACTTGCCCTGAGACAAGCTTGATACTAAACTGAAACATATTTGAGAATTCAATTTAGGGATAGTTCACCCAAAAATAAAAAAAAAAAAAAATTTTTCTTCAGTGTTTACCCATCTCCCCGATTTCTCAAATCTGCATGACTTTCTGTCTGCAGTCTTCTGAATGCATATGATTAGGGGTTTACAACATGTCATCTACAATAATATCATAATTGTTGTTTTAATGACGTGCGAGCTGACATTATCGAATATGCAACTTTTTTTGTATGTAACACTTTTTTCTCATAACATTATTTATGCAATTGTAATTGCGGTGTCAATGCATTCATGCCACCTTTAAGCTGCATTAAACAGTGTGTGTGAATACATCTAAATGCCACTTCAGATGTGCCACATATGCAATGCAAAGATGGATTTTGTTGATTAGTAACATCTTTTATGAATCTAATTGAATTTATTAATTAAATGTAAGAATTTAATATAAAAGATGATGCACTAAAAAGGTTAGACAATTCTCCACATCATGGTAAAAATGCCTCTGGAAATCACTATAATGGGGCAAATACTGTTAAAAATATTCTCTAATTCAGAAAAGGTGGAAACACAATAAATAAATAAATGTTTTTGGGCTATGCCCAAACACTTAAATTTAAAAAAAAAAAAAAAAAAACATGTAAGGGGAGTGCGTACTCCCCTACATATGATAACTTTAGACCAGATTAAAATTTATGATGTAGTTCATTAATAATATGAATATATGCATACAGAAGTCTTGTATGATTACATTGCAGTCTTGTATGATTACATTAGACATGAAGGTTGTTCACACCAAGGACGACTATAAAGATAACAATATTAGCATCCACACCAACAAACAATAACATTCTATTTATTATAAGTGAATTATTCAGAAAGTGATTCCAATTATATTGTTCCTGTGTATTGTTATCATCATCAGCTGTGGTGTGGACTATTCTTTAAATTTAGATTTTTTTCAAAACTTTATAATTTACTTTAACTTTGTAGCCCTAGACTGATAGGCAAGCTGGGTAACTCTACTAGCTATCAGGCCAGAAACCTCTCAACTAGAGCAATAGACCAGACGCAAATAAAGGCCAGTCAGTTGGTTCATTATTCTGCCACACTCCTGTAATGTGTCCTCAGTTTCCTGTCTGTGCCTCGTCTGGACCGTTATCACTTCAGTTCCTTTGTGGCTGAGGTTGTTGAGATATTTTTAAAGAGGTGATGTCATCTGGCTCTAAACGCTGATCAGAGTCACAGACGTGAGTCAACGTTGGAGAGATGGAAATCCTGAGCGCTCTGAGGTGAGATGGAGTTACTTTGCAGGCAAAAAAAAATTTGACATTTAGATTTTCTCATTCTCTAGGAATGTGTGTTTGCAAGCCTGAGCGTGTGTGTTTCAGCTGATCAGGTTTGAGGGAAGGGATGGAATGAGAGAATGAAGAAATGAGGGAGAGATTAAGAGGAAAAAGTGATGGTTTTCTTGGTTTCCCAGCTTCCTCTGTGTTATTATGTGCCATTAGCTGGGTTATAGGCCCATGCCAGACTGGGTCCACATCTGGGACTGTAAACCTGCCAGATGCAAGGACAGATTTCTGTCCTTGCAGATGTCTTATGGTGGTGTGTGTGGCAGGGTGCTGTTGTTACTGCTTGTGTGCTGTTTAGTATACATTTTTGATGCTATTATAATTTCTAAAGTACTTTCTAATGTGTAGTTGTAAAAAGTAAGGTTAATTCCACACTATGGCACGATCAAAACATAGTCTTGTTGATTTGAGCTTGCCTTCACACAGCAACACTGACTCAGCCAATGGTGTGAGTTTGGGGTGGGACTGTCTGTTGTATCAACTAATGGTTAATGAGTATTCAGGAAACCTGTTTGAATATAATCATTATGTTTGCAGAAATTACATGCTTCACGTTTAAGTTTTACTGCGAATTTGCATTGTTGAAATGCTTTTGTATGCTTAATGTCACTGTACATAGTAGATGTTTCTTTTTAATGTATTTTGGGAGTTTAAGGAAGTTGAGTCAGTGAATATCTTGTGGTTTATATGTCATCAGTCTTCGAATTAGGTTAGAGTTGAACTCCCTAGTTCCAGTAATAGCCCATAGTTATATCTAAATATCTAAAATGAATTGTCATCAGTTGAATCTATACAAAATATAAACTACTTTTCAAAAGTTTGAGTTGATTTTTATCTATCTATCTGTCTGTCCGTCCGTCCAAATCTTATCTATCATCTAAATCTTATCTATCTATCATCTAAATCTTATCTATCTATCTATCATCTAAATCTTATTTATCTTATCTATCTATCTAATCTATATACATGTAATATATATATATTTTTTTCCCAAAGAAATCTCTTCCTGATCCCAGATGTTTGTGTATAACAGAAAGAGCTTTCTAAAGACATGTATGTAAGTTAATTGAAATACCACATCATCTGATCATTTTTAAATATTGCTCAAAAGTTGCTCTTTCATACCTCAGGGCTCCTTCATTTCTCAGATGTTTTGTTTCGTTTGAGATCTCTGAAACTTCAGAGGACACATATTGGTGAATATTATAGATCTAATAGCCTTTCTTCTGAATTTGGTTAAACACAACATACCTATCCAGTTGCTCTCTGATCCATGTCCTCTGTGATCATCAAACATCCAGGTCCCGAGGAAGATCTGAGAGGATGTCATCAAGGAAACGATTGTTTCACTGGTGTTGTTTTGGTTGTATGAAAGGCGTGCTGTTTGACTGTGTGCGAGGGGGTGTGAGGGCGATGAGGAGGTGGTCTGGGGAATACCCCACATCGCTGGAACCTCAACCATACCATGAAAGGACTCTGTGTCTTTACTGATTGACACTCACTGCGACGTGGTCACAACAACATGACCCGTGAAGGTAGGGGGTCCGGTCTCTTCGTGTGACACCCCCTGCCCACTCCCCTCTGCTCTGACATTCTATGAATCTTCTTAACTTTTCACTCAGGGGAATTAGCCCTTAAATGCCCCCCCCCCCCCCACCCCCCCCCCCCCAACACCTACAGAGTTCAGACTCCAGCCCTCCTCAGGAATAGGGAATGAGGAGAGTAAAAAGACAAGAAAGAATGGATTGCGAGCCTGAGGGGTAAAGAGAGAGGAGGGGGAAGAGAGTGGTTTTTGGACCCCAGAGGCTTTGGCGTGTTAAGCCGTAGTGTTAATGATTTAGTTGGTCGGTAATCACAGGCCGTGGCATAGAGCACAGAGGAAAGCAAAACAAGCATGCTCAGAATGAGAAAGACTGCAGGATGCTTCAGCAGCGCATGAAGTCAGGTTAATGTAGAGCTTCTATCCATATAAGTGTTAAAGACAAGTCACAATGGAATACTAGTTAGTTGTCTTACTAGTCTTTTCAGTTAGTGAGGCTGATGGTCTTGTTTATTTATTTTTTTCTTCATTAGAATAATGATGCATGTTGGTTCAAAGAAAATAATGTTCTTAATTTTATTTTTATTTTTTTCAGTTTTCAGTTTTTTCCCCCAAATTAAAAAGTGTAGCTAATATTTCAATGTAATGAGTTGTTCCACCTCTAAATCTTTCTTTGCAGCTGACATCACCAAGACTTCTTCACCAAAACTATCCCATTTCATTCTTATTTTTCAGTCTCTAGAGACCACGTAAAGTATTTTTACCAAGTAAAGTTTATATACTGTTTATACTGAATACACTGTATATACAGTATCTCACATTGTGGAGACTGTGAGCTGTGAATCATTTCAAGGCATTTATGACCCAATAAAAAGCCCCCAACCTCTATTTTTTTCCTGGAGATCAGAGGACGTCTCACGTCTACAATTTCTCACGTCTTAATAATTCAAAAGTATGTAGGTGATTTTTGCGTTTTTTAACAAACAGCTGAATTTATAAAAATAAAAAAAAAGAACCACAAAATTTTATGAACATTCTGCCATGGTTAAAAAAACAATATGGACCTAATGGTACTACCACAGTACTTTTTCGTAGCTTAAGGTTTCTGTCTGTAATCACTGTAGCTGTTGTTTTTTGTGTGCTACTTCGGAGCATCAGATGAATGATATAAGTTGCCTTGGGTTTGACCCCTGGGGGTGACGTTTGAGTTAAATGGGACAGGTTATTGCTTTCATAGAGGAAAATGGCACCAGTCAGCTGAGATGACATTATCGTTGCTGTGCTGATCTTTCCCCCAACCTGAACTTTGGTTGTTGTTGTTGTTTTTTTTTAAGAGTGTCATGTGAAGCATTTCTGAGAGGTGTGCATCCAGTGTGACAAGCAATATTGAGCTTGTTTTGAGGACGGAAGTGCAGTCTTTCAACATCAACCTAAACGATACAGTACAATATGTATTGACTTCTGTGCAGGTCTGTTGTGCAAGTGTTTTATGCTTCAAAGGTTGCAGCATGCACCCTGATTTTCTGTATTATGCAAAAGTAGAATTAGTTCATTTCAAACCATAATGTGTTGAAAACGGTAGTTTGTGATGGTTCTTAGAACACGAGGTTAAAACCACATTCGTTTTTAAATGTGTGAATCAAATGCAATGAACATGCTAAGTGTATACATTTGAATTAAAAACTGAAGTGTTATTTACAGTTATATTGCTGTAATTGTTCTCAAATTATGGCCAATAACCAACAAATTGCGATAAATAACATTTAATGTTAATTAATTATTTAAAGTAAAATTTATTATAGTAATAGGTGTTAAATAAATGTTATCTTATAAAACAAACAAAACAAATGCAAAAATTCATAATTTTAGTAATTGTTTCATAAATTCATATGTGAATTTAAGCGTCACAATATTATAATGTACTGTGTAATACATGGATAACTATTCATTTTGAAATCTGTTTCTGTGAAGAAAAAATAAATGTTATTGTCGGAAGGGCTCTCTGGAAAAAAAGCTCTTCAAGGGTTTAAATCCAAGAAGGACAGATTAAAATTTACATCAAAAAGTGCATATAATTCCTATGCATAAAAATGTTATTTACTATTTTGTACTTTATTATAATTTTTTTTAATGTATTTTATGTTTATTTAAATATTTTTAGAGGCACACAGATGTAATGTTTCATAGATTGCTGCAAGACAAAGTTTGCTGTTTTGTACCTTTTTTTAAATTTTTATTTTCTCTCACAGTCTCCCAGCTGTGGTAGAGAGACTGTCGCCCTATAACTGCATTTTATATACAGATTACATCATCCCTACACAGATTTACATCATCATATAAACATTGGTGACATCATAATGATTTCATCCTGTTCCATAACCCACCAGTAGCCTTTCAGTGAGACGTGTGTTCAGTGTGTATTTGCTTTATGTGTGTGTGTGTGTGTGTCTGGATGGGGTTGCAGATGAGGATCTGCTTTAGTTTTCATCATTAGCCGTCCATGACTGATTTCAATTGAGGCTAATTGCTAATTTAAGGAGCGGTCTGGCACATAGTGACTGTGTCATCATACAATCAGATATTATTTTAACAAAGTGGGTCTCTCTCAGGTTGTTGCAGGGAGGGCTCCATGAATGTTCGTCACCATGATGATGATGGACCAAATGCTGGACCTCCCGCTTCCATTGAGCAACGAGGTTCCCATGATGCACCACATGATCAATGGCGATGCACCACAGCAGGTGAGCTCATAAAGTCAGACCTCATTTATCCCCCTTGATTATTTGTCTTTTATTGGTTTATCTAATATATTGTCATGATCTCTCAACAACCTCTCATTTTAAAAGGCGGAAATATTCCTCCAAGCCACAACAGCTCTTTAGCTAAGACTTTTTTTTTATTTTTTTTATACAGGTGATCCTGGTCCAGGTGAACCCAGGTGAGACGTTCACCATCCGCACAGAAGATGGGGCTTTGCAATGCATCCAAGGTTTGTCCAATGAAGATCTTCATATTGCTCTTGCTAAATGTTACTGTTCAAATCTGTGCGTGAATCAAGGAATCAAGTTGTTTTCTCTAGAGTTTATGATGCCATTTGAAGTCTATTTTACTTTCAGTTTGTTTTTTTGGAATGAAGACTGTTTTCTGAACTCAAGCACACTCAGAAACAGACACAAATCTGCAATCTGGCATAATGTGAAGTATAATTAACCTGTTATTGCATTATTTTTTTGCTCGTCTCTGCTGATATTTCCTGCAACTTGCATTCTTCGCATCTCTAGAAATCTGCATCAGTTTTGCAAGTGTTCAAGAGCTGCACAGTTAATAATAAATAAAACCAAAATTTGGTAATTTTACAATAGTAATATTTCTTTTTTTCATATTTATATTTAGTTATCATTTTAATAATAATGATTTTTTTTTTGTTATATTGGGTTACTCTTGATTTTAAGGTGTCCATAATTATATATTTAAATAATGAGTAATATGAATTCAATGCTACAACTATCTGGGACATACCTAAATACGTTTAGGAGAGGGAAATCGGCTTCAGTGCCTGGAATTATGCAAAATGTACTATTATCCTACGTTAAGTAATGAACAGGACAAAATACTTGATGATATCTACTATTCACTAAATCACCCAGATTGTGTGCCCTAAAAAACAAAGTTAACAGCAAACCGGGTTTTTTTTATCGCATTTTAATCACTATATTTGTTTTTGGATTTAAACTTGATTTTGTTGAATGTTGTTTTTGTTTTGTTTTTCGTCCGAAAGTGCCTTAAAAGTGCTACACACTTAATTTTTGCAAACCTCCATGTGGACCGGTGCTACAAAACCATTTATACCCTATGTGGGGTTTGGCCCGGGGAAGCACATTCGGTCAGTAATTCTACACGCTAATTAATTGACCGCATAATGGGCTTTTTAACTTCATCACGGCCCCAAATCCCTTAGAAGCGTGATTTGTAAGGGGATGTAAAGAGATAAAGCAGAGAGTCACAGTAGCCTAGACTACCAGATAAGGATTGGACGTTGAGTGCTCGGCTCACTGTTTCATAGCTAATTGAGCGGCACTTGACGGTTTCACATTCCAGTTTTGGCCACATGCGAACTCAGCAGAACGCAGCAGCACGAGGGATGTTTGGTTTATGGTACGAGACACGAGTGGAGTGGCCCCCGACAATGAGAATGTAGACAGCGGAAACGGAGTTCTGTAGCTCACAGGTGGGACCAGAGGCAGTGCAGGCATGGTAAGGTGTGGCATGTTCAGGTAAGCAAAAGTTGTTAATGTTAACCTTTGTTCGATCTTGCCAGCTGCACTGGATAAGCTAGTCTCTTCATTCGCTTGATGTGTATTTAGGAATTTTGCCAAAATATTGCTGAGTAAAGGTTTTTCCCTGGGGTTTTCTCTGGGCAGTGGTACTGTTTTGCGATCTGATTAAACAAAGTTCTGTAAAGAGGGTAAGACCATACTAGGTTGTAATGGTCAGTACCCGTAGCATGGATGAGCGTTATAAATTGCTAAATTTTAAAGCTCTGGTGGACACTTTATGATTTTTTTGCATTATTTTTTGGTGTGACATTCGGCCGCGTTATCTTAGGGAGTGCACCCAGTTGCTTGCTTTTAAAAATAAATAGTTTTTAGGTTGTCTGAATTAGGTTGTCGACTAATTAGTCTTAAGAAAGCCCTGTGTACTGTAATTAGACCGGATTTAAAGAAACCGTTCACCCAAAAACGATAATTGTTATCATTTACTCACCCTTATGTCATTCCAAACCAATATGAATTTCTTGACAAACATAAAATTTCTAGCCCAAACTTTTGGGAAATAGAGATAAATACATTTCTATTTTAATATCTTTTAAAATGTTATTTATTCCTGTGATGGCAAAGCTGATTTTTCAGCAGCCATGACTTCAGTCTTCAGTGTTACATGATCCTTCAGAAATAATTCTATTATACTGATTAGTACTCATAAACATATTATTATTATATTGTGGATATCCCGTTATGTTGGCTAATATTTTTTATTTGGATACTCTATATTATGTGTCATTTATCAATGGGTCCGCTGAATTTAAACTCTTAATGTCTTTAAAAAAAATAATCTTACTAATCTCGAATTATAACACAAAAGGGTAGTACCTTCGAACTTTTGAACAGTAGTGTAGACATACAATATAAGTAAAATATTTTTATTTTGGTGGCCAATTAGTTAAGCTGTTGACAAACACAAACAGGGTGTCCGGACAGTCAGTGTTGACTGTTCTGATTATAATGTGAGCAATCCAGTTTCATGAGATCTAGCTTTTATATTTAATGTTTTTGTGAAGCTGTTTATGTGGTAAGAACCCTGAGTTTTTCAGTGGAAACGTACTGGCCAAGAGGGAAAGGAGCATGTGGGGTTTGCTTTCCACTCCTGCTGAGGTTTGAGGCAGAAAAACATCTGAATTCTACTTCCTCCTCCTCTGAATCACCTTTCCTGCCAGGCGTAGGGCTTCTGATGGACGTCTGCAGGATTGGCACTGATGCAATAGTCGAGAAAACGGTCATCGGATGTTAGGGTTATAAAACAAGGTCTGTGCTCATATGATCACTGGTATTAGTCGGGTTACTCCCACAGCAATCATTGCGAGCCTCACGCTCATAGGGCAGGCCGGTACAAATCTAACAACACTAACATAAAAACATGATGCATGCATTCCAGATAATGACCTGTTTCTTTCTCCCGATTGCTATTCATTTGCATTTGATTTGGGGATTCACCCTAATTTTCTTGTAAAAAGCTTCTCGCATCCTTGTTTTACGCCTATCTTTCCACTCTTTTTCTCTGGCCCTGTGTAAAGATGTTCCTGTTGATGTGTGCGGGGAGGTCCCACCCCCCCCCCCCTTCTCTGTGGGAACCCAATCCCTCACCCTTTCTCCAACTTCGAGAAACAGAACCAAAAGGGCGATGTCTAATATTAACACGCGCGTCCAAAAAAACTTTGTGATTAGCAAAAAAATAATGTTCCTTAGAGACAGGCGAGATAGTTAAGAGTTGGCCTGGGCAGCTTTAGAGCGAAGGAACACTTCTAAAAGAATGTGTAACTGTGGAGTAAGCACCGCTCACACATCACACCTGGCCCACACTCTTTCCAGGTAACCCTGATGCAGGAAGCAGTCGCCCCTGTTGCCTCAGAGGAGACAAAATATGGGCCACACTTTATGTCTTGGGGGGCTTTTTTTGCGTTGCTCAGCTTTGATTCGCCTGTGGGACATGCGGTCTGGTATGAACGTCATATGCTACTTATGTTAAAAGCATCATTAAAAAACATGGTCTGGCTCCTCTAGTTTGACGTCTTCTACACGACCTGAGGGATATCGGAATTACTTATATGAACGGTACGGGTCTGAGGACGTTGAAAAGCTGTTATGTTAATAACAAAACTGTGTGAACGACTGTCTTACAAATGATCAAAAGTGAAATACGGCCAGTATAAATATTCCCTGATTTCAGTTTCAAATAAATGCGGTCTTTTTAACCTTATTCATCACCGAGTCTTGAAGTGTAAGTAAAGGTTGTGGTTTCCACAAAATAGTATTAGTAGGTTTTGAGCATTGGTAATAGAAGAAATGTTTCTTGCCGCACCAACTCAGTGTGTGATTAGAATGATTTCTGAAGGATCATGTGACACTGAAGACTGGAGTAATGATGCTGAAAATTAAACTTTGCCATCAAAAAATAAAAAAAACTATACGGAAAATTACAGCAAATGTATAATGTGCCTTCCCAGTGTGCATAATAGCAACAAATTAATCCACCTGATAGTGTTCTATGACTTCTACCAGAGAGGGATTGCATTACGTTGGTCAAACGAGAGATTAGAAATATGTTAAATAGCTGTTCATCCCTCAGCGTTGTGTTCTTTTAGCAACAATATGCAGCACTGTGAACTAGTTTACTGTCATTTAATGCCAAGGTAATATAACACAAAGTATAGTGTTATAAATCTATATTATATTTAAATAGTAGTAATAATAATATCCATAATCAGAGCTGCAGAATACTCTATATATAGAAACACACAACTTTCTACACTTGCACGCTAACCGACAGCAACACACACAGAGTGAGTTCTATATGTGCAGGGATGCATATGCATGCTAAGAGACATTGATGCCTCCCACAGTAGCCTGAGCGACTACAAACAGCAAAGAGCAGGAGCTCCAGGAACAGATGGTGGTTAGTTTTATAAAAAATGCAAATTTCAAACTCTCTAACTCAAGTTCAGGTTATTTTTCTCTCTCCGTCTTGCTCTTTGTTGTTCCTCTTTTTCTTTGCACTGTTTTCATTTTTATGGCATTTTGGTGTGTCCCCCCCATTTAGTGTGTGACTGTTCTCATCTGGTCTGCGCTCTTTCCTGGTGGAGGAAACCCCCTCTGCCGCACAGAGGATCATAGCAGAGCTTCAATTCCATTCCTCTGACTCACTCTGCTGAGGAACAGTGGATTTTTGTGTGCATCATGGAATAGCAGAGAGAGAGCGAGAGGTCTGAGGAAAAGGGCAGCGTTGTGTCTCAGTCACGTTCTTTTGATAGCGTGCTCTCTGTGCGTATGTCTATGAATATGCCAATCTTTTCTAAATCTGTTGGCACCCTTGATACTCTTTCTGAAAGGCCTTTTGAAACGCATCGTCAGCCCCCCCCCCCCGGGAAAATCTCGATTTTGCTCAGAGGTGATTTTCTAAGTAGTTAGGAGATGAAGTCAGTGTGGAACTTACAAATTTTGTCGGTTTATTTTCTATAAACGTCCAGTTATGTGCAGGAATCAGTGGTTGTCTCTTCTGCCAAAGGCCACCAAATTCTTTGTGCCCTTTCTTCAAAACTTCCTCCACCTCTAAAGTGACTTCCCTTTTCTTTTATTTATACCCCGATCATGACCGATCAGTTCCTGATGAATAAAATCAAGTCCCTCAACCTACTTTTCTCTATTTTAAATATCTGTTTTATTTAGAAACGAACACGTCAACTTTATACAAAGTAGACAGGTTTGCGAATCCTTAGTTTTCTATTTGAGTTTCATGCTTGAGATCTTTCTCTTAAACTAGGGGTAGCACTACCACAATGAGGTTGTATAGATAGATATAAAGAGAGACTCACAGCTTTTGAAACCATTTACAGTAAGCTTAGGTGCACTATATATTGACATCAAAATCCACATGCAATATGGTTAGTGTGAGTACTCAAATGTGGAAGCTGCAGTTCATTTCCCTAATTAGATGCGATGTAGGTTTAGTGTGAAGCATGATACGGGTGTTATTACACACGAGCAGCTTATGATCAGTCTTTCAGCATCTCAGAGAATTTATTATATCTCAATGAAACCCACCTATTTTAGTTAAGGCTTTATTTTGAGTTGTAATTTTTTTTTTACAGATCTGGAAAATGTGTTATTCATTGCATTATTCTTTTTTTCAGTTAATAGTATTATTTTGACTATATATTGTGATTATCTACATTAAAAATATTAAATATTGTGTGTGTGTTAGTAGTTTATTTAAATATAATCAAATAAAAACCATAATAAATCTCATTATTTCATTGTCATCGAATTACTCAAAAAGAATAGGAATGTGGCTCATGAAAACTCCAGAAGAATGATGAACTACTCAAGTAGAATATATATTGCAGAAAAACAATATATTGCTGTGTTTTTTTGTTTTTCCAATATAGTGCAACCCTAATATAGTTATATGGCACTTCTGTGTACAGTCTGAGACATTGTTGAGATCTGAAACTCTTGCGCAGATAATGTGATATTATTTGTGTCTTTTTGTTTTAAGTCTTGATTCACGCTCCTTTTAGTCTTGTTGGTGTGTAGGAAAACAGTTCATCTCAATTGTGATTTTTCTTTTGTACTGTTTCTGCAGCTTCATTTAAAGGTTTTCGTATCCTAATTCCCTTGTTTTCAACCTACTGCCTCCACATTCTCCAGAACATTACACAGTGGAACATTCCACCAGTTTGTTTTTCTTCTCCTCCTCACTCTCGCTCATTTCTCTAGCTTTTTCTGTTCTTTTTTGCTGACCTACTATTTTCAGCTACCACTGTTTCCTGCAGCAGACTTTCTGCGTGCCTTCATGGGGCAGTAGTTTGGTAATCGTAGTCTCAAATTCCAGGATAACAAGGGCACGCATAAAAACAAACCCAGCAGATTGACACCTCTGGTCCGTGCCAGCACACTGGCACAGTTTGCGCTGCCCAGCCCAAACAGGATGAGTGTGCACTTCATGAGAGTGAACTCCATAACCCTCTTCTGGTTTACTAACCTGTGCAAACCCACATTACAGATTTAATCTGCTTGTTCTTAAAGGGACAGTTCACCCAAAAAATGAAAATTCTGTCATTATTTACATGACTTCTGTGGAACAAAAAGGTTTTTTGTACAAACAATTTAAATTGCTCCACACCCAGTTATCATAGGACTCAACAACCTTGCAATTAGGGATAAGTCAGATGGGTCAAATTTTATGAGCTAAACAGGTGCTTTTGTGTACTTTTTGAAGCTTGACGGAACCAGTCCCCAGTTACTTTCATTATGTTGCAAATGTTGGCCAGAATATTTTTTCAGAAAATGTGTTTTTGTGGTCCACAGAAGAAAGAAACTCATACAGGTTTGGAATGACATGAGTAAATAATGAAAGAATATTCATTTTTGGGTGAACTGCCCCTTTTAAATCAACTCTCTGTGGCAGTTTGTATTTATGGTCTCCTTATATGTAAAGTAATCTGGGATATTATAAATTTAAGGAGCCACGCTGAGTCTGATAGCTTTGCAGTTAGAGGAGCACAGTTTGGGCATTTTAAGGAATTTTTTAGACTGACAATGGCACCATTTATGAACTTGACAGGCTTCATCCAGACAGGGCTGATCCAAGAGTCTGTCTCTCCCTCTGTCTGACTTTGTCTCTCGCCCTCTTTATCTCTGTTGAGTCTGAACTGTAATCATGTTGGAGCAAAGGAAACTCCTTCCTGATCACAGAGCATGTCAGAGCAGGTCTGCCATGGTAGTCTCCTCTTTTACCCCTTTATTCCCTCTTGCTACAGTATTTCTTCTGCGCCTTTTTAATTGTGTACCTAGCACACTTAAAATCAACATGACGTCAAAATTCAACTGAAGGGCCTTCTTAAAACACATTCCTCATCTTGAGCTCAGTTCATCAGTGCACATTCTTCCAAAGAGCTAGAACTAAAACTGTTTTTTGTTAATTGAAAATAAGGTGAAATAAAACATAAATATTAAATAAAAACCTAAATAAAAATCTGAAATGTTGCCTTGGAAACTAACTAAAATAAAAATTACTGAAATTTAAAACCGAAATAAAAGTAAGTAAAGCTAAATAGAAATAGAAAAAAAATAAAAGTAACAAAAACACATGATTTAAATGAAAGTAGATTAAATTAAATAAACATCTTAAAGAACTTAAAACTTTTCTTTCAGTTCGGATTTTACTGGCGTTTTAAAACTGAAATAAAAATAAATAGAGCTAAATAAAAAGATTTAAAAAAACAAAGTCTAGAAAATAAAAGTACATTAAAATAATAATAAAGTTCATTAAAATAAAGCTGAAATGAAATCGAATATAAATTAGCTAAAAAAGTAATTAAAAAAATTGTTTGTTTTATTTCAACTTCTTATTCATTTAAGTTGAAGTACAGTTATTGAAATTAAAACTGAAATAAAAAATAAATAAAACATTAGTATATTATATACACAAGATAAAAAACAAATAAAAAAAGAAAAAAATTACCAAAAGCAAATTCTTGAGTATAATATAAATGTATATCATAGATAATATAATTATATAAATATAACAATTAGATAAAAAACTTCAATTTAATTGGCTTTTGTGAAATTTTCTTACAGCTGTTACATTACTGAAATTAACACTAAAATAAAAATACAAAACTATCTAAAATATAAAAAACTTAAAACTAATAAAAATAACAAAAGCACATAAAAAGCTAATTCAGCATATTTATAAATACTTTAAGGGTATGTAAATAACAATAAAATAACACTGCCCAAAAAAAAAGAAAAGGAAATAGTTAATTATGTGTGAATGTTGTTGGCCTAATTGTGTTTGCATCTTAGACTCCTCAATGTATGTACTGACAACCATACAAACCAAATTCTAGCATCAAACATATCTGTACCAGAAGCTCTAATGTTAAAGTTCACTGACAAACCCCCATGTTGAGAATGGCAGTGCTGCCTAGTCCAGTGGCAGAGGCATATGCTGATCAGGCGTGCAGGGCTGGAGAGGAGCTGGAGAAGGTCAGGTCTGCATCATTTTCCTTTCCCATGCACTAGGGAATCACCCTACACAAGTTCCTTCAGCCCCAGCGAGGTCAAAGCGTGTCTTTTGAGCCAGCTAGTGAAATTATTGGCCAGTAGTTATAAAGCAGAGGCACGTCTTTATCGTTGCATGATTCACTCGAGCTTCCGTTGCTTTTGGGGGGGGGGTTTCCACGGATGTTGGGTGGGGAGAGGGTAAAGTTCTCACCCTGTTAACTCAGGATGGGAAGCATGGAAATGAAAACAATGCCTTGAAACACCAGAGATGGCCTGGCATGATAGCGACACCCAGGTCTAATTCTCTGAATGGGCTTTTATCAATGACACTGGGAGTAATTCAGGTCATCCCTTGGACTTGTCCACGGCGGGACTAATCAGCTGCTGGGAGCAGGAGGGTGACTGAGAGGGGTTGGGGGGCTGGAGGATAGCTGTGAAGTAGTCTCATTTTCCTGGAGGGCTGTTTGCATAACGCTCTCCATGCAAGAGCTGAATGAGTCCGCAGACAATTTTTATTGCACATCCTGAAAGCCAACACCCTCCCACCCTAAACATGCTGGGAATTCACAACCAAGTGCTACATATCCACAGGGCTCACCGTTCCCAAGGCAGGGTGGTTCTCTAGACAGACTGTTTGGAATATTGCCGTTTTTGGGCCATTTTGCTTTAGCTTTGAAAGGTGGGCTTTGTCTTAGACTCAGTTGAATCAACGTCTCAGTGTCTCATAGCAAAGGACTCACAACCAACTTACTCCTGTGGAAATACTTGTTTAATGGCCTACTTTCTGTATCTTGCTTGCTAAATTCTTTTACAATATTTCTTGTATCTTATCTTTTTTAAATGTTTCTAAAATATATGAAATAAAACTTTTTATATTTAGGTCATTTAATTATTTGTATTATTTATTATGTCAGCACTTAAATTTCAATACAACATTTGAAATCAACCATTGCAGGGTTTAAAAAAATAAATAAAAATTGTTAAACAAGCAAAATATGACACTTCGTCTGATGCCGGATAGCAGAATATCAGCAAATGAATTAGCCTGACTCTTGTTGATGTACCAGTCTGTCAGTAATTGCCACAGAAATGCTGAATCATTCTTTTTTTCTCTTTTTTCTTTTTTTTTTTAGTCTTTTGAACATTCAGTCAATTATGCAGTTCAGACTTATTATACAGGTGAAATCAGTTTTACACCAGGAGATCTGGAGCGCCATAAGATGAAAATTAATACCAAGATGGAGTGGAGTGTGAGTTTAAATTTTTTTTAAGAATGTACAAATATCTCTCTTTGTATAAATACATTTTATAAAAACTAATTATGAAATGGATTTCACAGGTCCGAACCAGCATTTCTGACTGAGATCTCTACCTCTGAGACTTTTTGGAGTATTTGAACCTTTAACAAAGTGTGTGTTTGTCCTCCTGTCTGAAAGAGTGTGTCTTGAGGCAGTCCGCCAAGAATACTGCAATAACTTTCATTAATGCAAATACAAACATTTCATAGTAAATATTTGGGTCTGGTATACACCTCGCCCTGTGATTCAAGCCTGTGTAAATTCAGAGAAAAGCATAGCTCTACTGTCTATTATTTAACAGTGTTTGGAGTTCACCAGAGGCAAGTTACAACAAAATGACCTTTGCATTATATTATGTTATGATTATGGCTCAAGATGCCTTTTTTCTCTATCAGAGTTTAGCTAAGGGACTATATAATTGTGCTTGAATTAGGATAGATTGTGTGTAGGGAAATAATTGAGTGCCTCCAGGGTCTGCAAAACACAAATACGTCCTCTTGATCAGTGAGTCTGTTGGATAAACACTTCGGCTCCCTGGGCTGCGAATTTTCCTCATTGGATGGAGAGAGACAGATAGTGTTTACAGCAAGAACAATGGGCCGTGCAATCACAGACACATGAAAACACACACTCATACACACTGCATGTACTGAGAGACACATAAACCCTCTCCAGGGACAATTACCATCTCCTAATAATCAGATTGACTGCATGTCTGGAATTCTGGTGTTTCATCTGGTTGAGAGGAAAAACAGAAGACATTCTGATGGATGGGTCACATTATAGTGTGTCTTTCAACATTTGTCCAACTTTTGGATGCTTTTCTCTCTTTTATGCAGATTAATTGGTATGGTGCAGCTGAATGCTGTGTTTTTCGTATGGGTTGTTTTTTATGTGCTCAAATGTTGCTCTTTCATAGCTCAGAAGATCTCTGTTGGTAGTGGGGTGTCTCTATTATTGTTGGGTTTGGGATTTGTTCTGAACCACCTTTTAGACTAAGCATTTAGACTAAGATTTTTTTGTCTAGTAGTGGTGGATGATAAAACAGTCCAAACATTCTGCCAGACTTATATTGAGGGAAGGCCCAGAATATCATAAAGACTGCTATGTCGTTCCAAACCTGTATGACGATGAGATCTATGAGAAAGTTGATAACCCCCAAATGGTTTTGACTTTCGGTGTATTTTTTGTCCATATGGAAGTCAATGGGAACCAAAATGGTTTGGATACCTACATTCTTCAAAACATCATCTTTCGTGGTTTGCAGAGGAAATTAAGTCATACAAGTTTGGAACAACATAAGGGTGAGTAAATGATGATTCTTTTTTGGATGGACTGTCGCTTTAAGGTTGGGCTCTTTTGACTTGACAGACAGTGACCTAGCAACCACCTACTACTTCAATTATTATTTTTACATTTTTGTATTTATTTATTTTTTGATTGAAGGTGTCATGGCTAATCTGAGTCGTTAAAGAGTTTTAAAATCTCTTCTGAGGAACATCAGGCTTGTTTTCTCAGTTTGAGAAGTATAAGACCTCGTTAGAAGTCTCCATCTGCTATCCATGTATTTTTATTGTTGTCTAGGAGAAACATAGGAGATGTTAAAGTGATCTCAACTGTGATTCTTCTCTCCTACTGCGGCCTTCACACACACACACACACACACAAAAAACACACACACACACACACACCCTCCCAAACTCGCTCGCGTGCTCAAAAACACAGATCAGATTTGCAAACCCTTGCAGAAAAAGCACTTGCTTTCTTTGCCCTGTGGCCCTCAGATTGATGCAAGACGTTCTTTCCAGAAACATCCCTTTCTTTTGCTCTTTTCTGCCCGTCGTCTCCCTGTCTGGCCAAGCTAGCCCTCCAAAGAGAATTAGTGGATCTTTCTTAGGAACTGATAGTTTGTGGAACACTGAACTTCCGTTTTGCTCCTCTGCAATCTATGTACATGTACATGCTGTCAATCACTGCTTCTGTATAAAGAATGAAACCAAAAGCGCGGCTTGGCAGCTTTTCCTCAAGAGTTTATCTGGAGTAAAAGTAAAAACACACGCATGAGGACGTGCACTCATGCACACTTTGGTGGTGTGTCAGCGGCCCCCAGCAGGACTGAGTGGACTTTATGAAGCACCCAGCAGGCCCTGCAGTGGGGGAGAGAGCTGCTCTCTGAAGCACAAAGAGGGGTTTGTTCTGCTGAAGAGGCTTTCTTGGCAGTCCAGCAGTTTTACCCCCGTTTCCCTACATCCACCTCTGTCTTTCTCTCTCTCTGCTCTACAAACATTTACTATTGCTCATGCTTAGGGTTAGGGGTTTGTTCACATCCATAACTTAAGTATTAACCTGCACATGACATAACTTTGTGTTTTGGACGTGAATGATATTTCAAATCATGCGGCTTTATAATGAAATTTATAAGGGATATTACTTTTCCAAGTGGTCAGACTTGCGATTTTTGCCTGGTGGATGATAGATGACCAAAAAAATCTTAAAGACCAGAATCATAGAGACTTGAAGTTTGGCTCTTTTTGCTTAAGCCATTGAGCATCCCCAATACGCCAACCACTGAGACCACACCTTTAACACAATATAGCACCTCCGATGATACCTAGCTCACAGCCGGTGTGAGTTTGCATCAATCACTTTTTTTTTTTTTCTTTCAGATAATGTAAAAATGAGGTGACCGTGATTTCCCAAGGACAAATTTCCGGTTTACACATCCGTGTTGCTATCGGCAACAACATCATAACCAATCGAATTGAGAGTCAAACTTAGAAAATATTGTTTCAGGCTTACGATCCCGGGGTTAGGTGCTTTACACATTGCCTAATCAGCCTCTCAATTTCACACGATTAGCGAATAAATTATGGGGATTAGGTTTAGGGGTATAAGGATAGGGTTAGGGGAGAGGATTTAGTCTATATTTTGTGGACTGTAATGTTGACCCCAGGCCTCAACAAAAGAGGCTTGCATCCCGGACCAGTCTGGCAAATCCGGGACTGTAAAAGGAAGTTCTGTAAGTTTTATATCGTTAGTGCAACAAAAGGGTAACCCCCCAAAAAAAAAATATAACTCCGCTACTGACTTTGGCATTGAGGTACATTTTATTATATTTTTAGGATTTGTACTTAATATCACAACGCAGACAGGAGGACGAACTCACAATATTGTACAATGATGTGTGAGAATGTAAGCACAGTCAGGCCTTATCTACCGTGATATGGAGATAAAGAAAACAGTATATTATATATATATTTATTAAATATAACTTTATATATATAACTAGAAGTGGGTTTTTTCTTTTTTTTTTTGAATTATTTTCAATTGTGAATTTTCTTCATAAAAATTGGTTAATATGTTTTGTAATTATAATAATAATAAAAAAATTTTCATTTTCCGTTTGATTTTATTTAGTTTAAAGGTTAGTTTAGGTAAATAGCTTTGGTCAGCTTATCGTTTAAGATTTATTTTAAACGTTTACCTATTTGATCTCTAGTTAGTTGCCAAGGACACCTTTCTCTTTTCATTTTTTTTCATCCAATGTGGAGTGTATTTTTTCTTTTTTTAAAAAAAAAATTTACTTTTTAGCCGGTATTTAATAATTTAACAAAATATTGTATAAGTTTCCGTTATTATTTTTACGTTAACACTAACAGCCCTAATCTATATTACTTTAATGTTTATATATAATTTTAGCTGCTTTGTTCGGTTCTATTTTTTTTGTATACCTGTTTTTCTTTTCATTAGCCTTCACACCATCCATCCCTTCAACTCCTTCAATCGAGGTAGAGGAATGCTTGTGTTGAATTCTCTCTCTCTTTTTTTTCTAGCCTTTTCTCTCAAGCTCTCTCTCTCTTTGTGGGTCAAGGATGAAAGGGCCCTCCATGTTTAGAGCCTGTGATACAATCCTGTCACTCAGTCATCTCAAAGCCCCCTCAAACCCAGCTCCTCCCCTTTCACAGGAGCGAGAGGGTGCGGGGGGCCTGCAACCACATACCTGCGAAAGACCTTTTCCAAACACGCGCGGGACAATCTCAATGGATTTTGTTGTGCTCTGTACACGTCACCCTGTGAAAAGGTTCTTTTAAGCTGCTGTGCGTATACACTCACGTCCCGGTGAAACGACCCACACACATCGCTGTGTACACACACCCCTCCCCCTTCCCCGTCGCTGAAGAAACTCCTGTGAAGCCCCTTCAATACAAGCACAAACAGGGTCTTATTCAAACCCAGCAACGGCTAGCTGGAAATACTGACCCTGGTATTGACTGATGGGGGAGAAAGCGAGGAGAAACTGTAAAATTCATCATGGTGTACTGTGCCGGAGGCTGTCAAGCCACGGTTCCTGCAGAGTCTGGAGGAGATGCCGATGTCTAAAACAGCTGGTGGCCCTCGGCTACACGAGCCCCAGATGAGGGTACTCGTTTGAGTTGCATCTCTGGGCTTTATATTCTGACAACAAACAGTAGGTGTGATGGGTGGCGGGGTTTCATTCACCAAGGTCTAATGAGAGCCACAACAGAGAGGGTTTGTGTGCTGGCGATGGCCCTTTCTTCCTATGGCGCACCAGTTGGACCTGACAGCTCTATTTCTACTGCGTTGATTGCAGTGAAGCCATAAACATCACCTTAAACTGTTTGTTTAACCCAGTGTCACAGTACAAAATATAGGCTTGGTGATGGCGGGTCAAAAGTCAAGTCACTTTATGTAGTGTTTTGCACAATACACGTTGTTTCAAATGTGTGTTCAAATGTTTAAAAAAGCACTACTGAAAATCGTGCTGTTAATGTTTATAGCATCTTAATCTTTACGCCTTATAGTTGCATTTAGCATGTTAGAGCTGGACGATTATATGCAGTAGTTTGCATTTTGCAATATAAACAATCAAGAAGTTTTGCTATATAGTACCTTACATAAGTATACTATATAAGCAATCAAGCAGTTGTGATTTACTGTATAATGTATATCGCTTCACGTGAGTGTACTGTATGCAGATAAAGGTGGATGTACTATATATAGCTTTAAATATGTTGCTGGGTGGTAATATGGTTCACATTTTGTGATTATATACGTAAACAACCAAGAAGTTGAGATTTAAGTAAGTGTGGGTTGGATGTACACTGTAAAAATCCTGTCATGTTTACAGAAAAACACTGGCAGTTGTGGTAGCCAGAATAATTACAGTATGTAAAAATACAGCAAAAATGTGAACATATTTACAAAACAACCTGTAAATTTTAGTTTAATCCTATAATTTACTTTAAAAAATATTACACTTTAAACTGATAAATCTAACAGTCCTTATCAAAACCCTAATATATATAACTAATAACAAAAACTAGTAAGAGCACAATTATTTAAACAAAATACCATCAAATGTGTGGGAATTCTGGGAATGTCAGATTACAGTTTTTCACTGTAATTAAATGAAATGCAAGATTAGATCTATTACTTTTTCACTGTATATAGGGATCTTGCATTAACCAATTAACAGTTTTTACTGTAGCATGATTACAGTTAAAATGACAATCTTTTTTACAGTGCACATATATATACACAACTTTGTATATAGAGCTGTACGATAATATAGTTAACATTTTGTGACGATCTGAGGAATTAAGCAGTTGAAATGTGCTATATAGTAAATATAGCATTACATGAGCATACTTTATGTATGTGGATAAAGGTGGATGTACAATGATCCACCTTTAAATATGTTGCTGGGCTATAATATAGATACGATATGTGATACAAACAATTACGCAGTTGATTTGCTATATAGTATGTATCACTTGAATGGAATACAATGAGTAGCTTGTGTTATTCCATCTCTTAAGCATATGCGTGTCTTATTACCAATGCATTCCTGTTTGTCTGCTGTTTTCTCGTAGCCCCTGGAATTTTCTTTGCTTAGCCTTGCATTACGTGATGGAATGAGGGGGCGGAGTCAGCATTGTGTTACTGTTTGATTGACGGCTTTCTTCTCTTTTCTTTTTTCTGCCTCAGGGCCCGCTGAAGTTCCCATGATGTCACCGAACGGTTCCATTCCACCAATCCACGTTCCTCCTGGCTACGTCTCCCAGGTAACCGACAGGAATGGATCAGGGCCATGCGTCTCTCGCACAATGAGGATGTGCTTTCACCCCTCATAGGCCAATATCCCTTTCTTGTAAACATGTTTACAAAGTGTGACTCTAGAATGCAGCAACCACACAAACAACAGATGAACATACACAAAATTCCAAGTTGTTCATTCTTACTAAACGGTGTCAGGTCGGCGTTTGCTAAAGGTCGGCGGCAGTGACATTTCAATAGAAAGGTCAAAAAACTCTTGCGGAGAGGACAGGAAAAAGGGTTTGAGTTGTGGGTGTAATAAATCGGTGGGTTGGTGGGTGGTGGGGGGTTATAATGGTGCAAAGGTCACTCATGTAAATATAGTTCATTAGCGCATTCTACCTGAATGTGAAGGGCAGGACGAGCCCATGTTTGGTGGAATGCCTGTTTCTTTCTCTCTTTTAACTTTCCAACAAGATGGAAGCTTTTTTAGCACAAGTGCATCTAAATGAAGTGATGATAATGCTCATGTATGTAATTGTTGCTCTGTTGCCTCGGAAAATGATGAGAAATGTCGTTGTATTGCACAAGCATGTGTCCTCAAAAATGGCTAAATAATTTTTTTATAGTCAGTTTTCTTTACCTTTATGCAAAATGTAAAAAACTAAATGTACAATCAACATACAATACCATTCAAAAATTTGGGTCAGTGAGAGTATTTTTAAATGATGTCGGTCCCTAGGCTGCATCTATTTGACCAAAAATACAGTAAAAACACTAATATTGTGAAATTTTTTCAGGATTATTTGATGAATGGAAAGCATTTATATGAAATATAGACATTTTTAACATTATAAGTGTCTTTACTGTCACTTTTGATTAATTGAATACATCCATACTCCATAAATGTATTATTTACTTTAAAAAAAACAAAAAAAAAACATAATGACCCCAAACTTTTAAACGGTATTTAAACACATTGCCTAATTAATATTCATGTGCCATACCTTTTCCTTGTTACAATTTATGAGTTAATTACCTGTCTGGATATGCTTGAGTTGTATAGGATCATTGTATAGTTTCACAGTGTCTTGACATTAAGATTTAAGACTTATTTTTAATGGTATTGAATAAATCCAGAAATTGAGTTTGTAGACCTCTGAGATTAATTAGTAAAATGAATACCTAATAAAAAAATACTACTACTTGCTAAAATTAATATATTAACAATTTCACATCAACAGTTAGAAATAAAATGTATAAAATTATTTAAAAAATGTTTTTGTCAAAAAAGCAATTATTGGACATGCCGGAGTCTCCTGAAATCACTGTAATGTTCCAATTTTTTCTCAATGTATGAGCACAAATGAACATTTGACACATGCCAAAATACGCAAACTCAAACATAAATTTGTGCTTGTATTCCCCACATGTCAATATTTATCTCCAGACAATGGTTTCCCTCTGGTTTAAGGTGGGAAAGCTAATTGGTATTGGACATAATTTTGTAATTATAAATGTTGATTGAACACTGTCAAAATTTTGCATGCTGTTGATGAAGAATTGCTATAAAGTTTGCCAGAAAACACCACTAATCACTTCATCTTCAATCACTTAAACACACATTACATCAATTACGAACTAGAAAATATGAACTTCCCAGGGTGGCTTGTAGGTACATACTGTATAAGTTTTAATAGCTCACTGCTTGAAACAAGAACATACTGATTTCCCTGCAGATCCAAACAGTTCTTTCCTCCAGTAAAAGCATTTTTGGTAATGAATGGTTTTCTGTTGTCGTCACTCACCTCACCTTCTAACTCTGGGTGATCCTAAAGTCAGCTGGATCAGCATGGGTTAGAAGCTGAGGTCAGGGAGTTGATTTTCAGTGAGCAGATCTGTGATTCATGTAAGCATCTTCCATGCATACATTCCTCCAATGGAATGTACTTGATAGCCGTTCCATTAGAAAGACTTGTTTACTTTTGCATTCCTGCCCTTTGTTTAAAGTGGCACTGAATGTCTGTGGTTGCCTCGTAACTGCTGGCACGTTAGATCCGGAGACAGGCTGGGTTGTTTGTCAGGTGGGGCACTGATGGCTGACATCAGAGAGCCTGTGAGGTTGGGAATTGTTTGACTTGACGTCTGTGGATGTTTGTATTTTCAGGTTCTAGAGGACAACACAGGCGTGAGGAGGGTTGTGGTCACACCTCATTCTGAATGTTACCCTCCGAGTTACTCTCCGGCTCTGTCCCCGAGCCACCACATTCACCCTCCGTATCTGACGCATCCACACTTTATTCCGGCCTCACATACGTCATACTACCCCCCAGTCAGCCCCGGTGACATGCCCCCGCACCAGTTCTATCAGCATCGACTGCCACCCATCTACCCTGAAGGTAAGCTTCATAGTCCACAGTAGACTAAAGATCCTGGTCTTTCTCACTTATTTAAACATACACTTCACACACACACACACACACTTTATAGAATCATAACCACTGTCCTAACCAAGCACAACATGAAAGCGAAATACCACACAAAGCTATGAAAGCACAACCAACTCGAACATACATTACAAGAGAAAAGTTGGGACATGCTTGACTGAATGTTTCTTGTGGTTTTAAGACTTTTTTTCTTATTCTTTAATGATCGAATCCTATTTGTAGACTACTATACATTTTATACTAAAAAAGACATAGAATAAATATGATTATATGTATGTGTGTGTATTTACATAAATATATACATATATGCTACAGCTTTCTTCATAAACTAAAATTTAATTTAATGAAACTAGATTTTGGTATGTGCATTACAAGCAACACAAAATTACTTTGTAGAATGTTATACAAAAATATGCATACAAGCACACATAGTATTATTATGTGTGGATATTATATATATTATATATATATATATATTACGGGTGGGTTGATGTATACAGTGATGAACAAAATAAACTTGTAGACTAGATATAAGTGAAGTTGAATATACTGTAAAATGTTATTATTTTTAAATATATTTTATAATGTTATGTATAAAATGAAAGTGATTTGTTTGACATTTTGAGGTCATATTTGTATACATTGCTTCACAAAATACAGTTTGTAGACACACTATACATTTTATAATAAAATATAAAATACATTGTAATTATATAAAATATATGAATTGCTGTGTTGCTCTAAAATTGAAATTCATATGTGTACACAATGCACAAAATTAGTTCTGTTGACATAAAAATTGTGTACTGAATATAAAAATATATTACAGTTTATATATTATAACATTTAAGGCTTTTGTACTACACAGAATTTTAAATTGAAAATATAAGAGTTTTGATTTATTTAACATTTTTCTGCTTATGTATACACAACGCTGCATAAAACACTGTTTTGTGGACTAGAATATAAATTGTATATTGAATATTGTAAACTGAATTTTAATATACAGAATAAGGTATATCAATATGTTTTATATAAATATGTTGATTTGTTTAACATTTTTGTGCTCATGTGTATGCAATGCATTTACTTTCTACTTTCTGTAGTGTAATTATGATCTTTGTCTTATCTCAGAGATCATCCCGCTGTATAACGTCTCCACTTTCATGGGTCATGAGGAGTACTGTAAACCTCCACCCAAGAAGCTCAAACAGCCGGTGGAGCGTACAGCTCTAAGTCAGGTGACCAGCACGCTGTCCAGCAGCTACAAAAACACCACGGCCTGCACCACCACAGCTAATGGCTACGGCAAGAGCCACTGCAGCCCTGGAGGAGGAGGAGGAGGAAGCCCTGGCAACAAGAGGCCAGATCGAAGAGCCAGAGGAAGCCCCAAACACTCAGACACTGAGCCACAGGGTGAGATAAAAGTCGAATTGAAAACACATCTCATTTAAGAGACATCTTGCTGATTTCGTTCTTATGTCTCTGTAGTGTTTTTGTACATGTGGCAACAGCTGAGAGCAAAAACAAAGGATATTTCCAGTGTCAGCTGGATTCAAATAAAAACAGGCAGAGCTGCTGACTCTGACAAGATGAGTCAACAATCTTGTCCACATCTGTTCACCTTAAAGCCTCATTTCCATGAAGCTTTATGGGTCCTTACCTCTAAGCCTTTGTTTTTGAGCTTTTATATCAGTGTCAGCACTTAATCTTGTTGTGACACACATACACACTGGATAAAGAGTAGATAGTGCAGGAAGCAGGTGTGAGTGTAGAAGAGTGCCCACTACTGGTGCAATGCAGTCAGTCGCTTGAATGAAATAGGCTGTGTTTAGCATGCTAACAGTACTATTACTGCTGCTGTAGTGTATGGTTTGTGAAGGACAGTTCAAACGTCTGGGGTCAGTAAGATTTCCATTTCTATTAAATGCTGTTCTTTTGAACTCATCAGTGATTCATCAATGAATCCTGAAAAAAATATCACAGTTTCCTCAAAAATATTAAGATAATAATAAGAATGTTACTTACTTCAACACCAAATCAGAATATTATAATTATTTTACCATATGCAGAGATTCTGTATACACAGAACATCCTCATGATGGCCTACTTCGTTTTCTAAATGCTGTGTCCCACACTGCAATGCTATCAACTTTACCACCCGTTTCCGTTTATAATTTTTATTTATTTGTTTCCTTATTTTTAAAATGTCTTTCTTGGCTTATTTGATCAAACTGAAAGGTCATAACTTAATTCATTAATAATAATTAGTAAAAATAACCATTTATTTCCAAGATGATAACTGGACGTGACTTGCTTAATGCATCATTTAAAAAAAAATGCATCTTTTTTTTTTTTATGAAATTTTGACAAAAACATCTGAAATGTTTCTTATTTTCTGTTGCCTTCCCCCCCCCCCCCCCCCCCCCCCCCCCCCATCAGTGTCATTTATTACAACAAAACTCTAAATGTTTATCTTTAACTGTTGTTTTAATAGATAAAGATGCTATAACAATTAATGTTTAGTCTTTAACCTTTTTTGACTGATTAAAAAAAAGAATGCGTTTAAGGAGTCATTTGTACACGAATCGTACTATGCTGGTCATGCTACATGTTTGTATGTCTTTTATTGTTTTATTTTGTGTTGCTCAGCATTTATTTAGCTGTAAGGACGAATCAGTTCTTGATTACAACATTACAACAACATATAATATACAGTAAGCTTGAAGAATTCCACATAGTCAAGGATTCTAATAAGGGAGGTAGCTGTTCTGGGATCAGATGGTGGATGAATGTGGAACACATGTTGCATGAGATGCAGTAGATTCCATAATTCTCTGTATCATAATTTCCTTTTCTTTCATCATTTCTTTGAAAACCACTCGCTCTGTCTCGCTGTGTTCCGCTTTGTTCTTTAATGGCTTATCTTACCCTGGTCTTTGTTCTTGTGAACCTTTGGTTCCCATGCCTCTGTGTCTGAGAGAGAGTGTGTGTCTGTAATCTGTCTGTGGCAAAACCACAATGCATAATGAGACCCAGATCTCAGCACAAGGCTGGTCCGTGTTAAAATGCACAGGGAAAAGGCAAGGCAAATGAAATCAAGAGACGAGAAGACGAGCTGTTCCTGTGGAGAATGTCTGAGAAGATGCTTAGATCTGGATGAAATGCATGACGTCAGACGTTTAGATTTGGTCTTCAGTCTCCAGCGCTGTTCAGGACTTTGCTGTGGCTTGTCAAGCTACTCATAATTTAAACTAGTTAAAGTACAGTTAAGCTATCCTTTTGAAAAGTTACTAAGCTAGTTATACTACAGATCAAAAATTTAGATTTTTTTTAATGGTTTTTGAAAGAAGTCTCTTATGCTCACCAGGGCCGCATTTATTTGATTAAAAAATACAGTAAAACAGTAATATTGTGAAATATTTTTACAGTTAAAATAACTGTTTTCTATTTTAATATATTTTAAATGTAATTTAATCCTGTGATGTCAAAGCTGAATTTTCAGCATCATTACTCCAGTCTTCAGTGTCACATGATCCTTCAGGAATAATTCTAATATGCTGATAAACATTTATTAATGTCAATGTTGAAAACAGTTGTACTGATTTTAGATTTTTCATGATATTTTGGACAATCATGCACTTTCAGATCATTTGGTGCTTAAGAACAATTATTATCAACGTTGAAAACAGCAAAAAAAAAATCATGATTCTTTAATTAATCGAAAATTCAAAAGAATAGACTTTTTGAAATAAAAATTTCAATATTTTCTAGCGTTATAGATGTTTACTGTCACTTCTGATCAATTTAATGCATCCTTGCTAAATAAAAGTATTAATTTCCTTTTATTTTTTTACATTAAATGCCACCAATGAAACAAGACAACTGCATAATTTGTTGCTGTTAGCAGGAGTATCATTTAGCAAAAATATTTTAATAGATATTAAGAAAATATCGTTACAAATGAGAAGAAATAACATATTTTTTTTTTAAATAGAATTTTGAAATGGTTGAAATTATGAGAAAAAAGTTAGCAGAAATATTCTCAATTGCCTTTTTATTTATTTATTTTAACAGGCTTCCATTGGTAAACATGTGCATTACTATATTACAAAAATTAGTGACATTTATCAGTTTTCTACTGAAATGTAGTTTGTAACCACTTTACTCCTTAAAATTGTTTTCCAACACTGTCGTGACTCCTTTGAATCCAATGAGTAATTCAAGACCACTTTGACCTGTGTTTAATCCATACATGGAGTGAAATCTCTCATTTTTCCACTCCTTTTCCCCCATCCTCTAATAAAATAAAGAATCCACTGAAAACATCCCCATCTCTAAATCTCAGCAACATCTTGTTGGGGGAAAACCATAGAGGTCAGTGTGGGGTCATGTTGCCATGACTTCATCGCAGTGATGACTCATTGCAGGAGCCAGACCTATGAACCTCACTCCCCGACGGACACTTTCCGACCCGGATCAGGCCCAATCTGATAGCCCCATCCATCAAGACGTCTCGATTGCCTCAGATCGGTGTCTCTGTCTCGTGATACTGAATTTATGTTCCTTGTATTTTTTTATTTGCAAGCGAGCATGAGGATGTTACAGACACACACACTCTCTGATTTATGACTGATAGGAGACGGATGGCTACATTTAATCTGTTTTCTGTGCAGATCATGATGTGGACACGAGACGAGTTCAGGCTGTGCCATCAGGAATGGACAAGCCGCAGGTGAGGGATTTTAAATCATGTCGTCTCACAAATCTCCTTTGCTGCAGACAGTTCAGAAAATCAAAAACCATCAATGTTGTCATTTCACACTGTTGCCAGTTATTGCTCCACTCTAAATATTCTATTGTTTGGAAAGCATTACATGACTATTTTAGGGATATAAACAAACCCCAAATGCTAAATATGAAACTTTTATGCATCGCACATTGCATATAGTTTGACTGACACCTCAAATCACGTTGCTTGTTGAGGAGAGTTATTCTTTCCTTTCTAAGCGGATGTGTGATTTTTCCATTGATAAAATGATAAAATTGTTTGGGGAAATCATATAAGCGTGACTTGAGTCATATGTAGGGATCAGATTATCATGAAACAACGCGTCCTTTTTTCTGGACATGTCCTGGCTGGGATTTCTAAATTGCCTAAAATATCCAGGATTTGGCTTTGTTTTCCTATTGTTTACATACTTGAGGAAGGTAATGACTGAAAAGTAGTTTGACCAATAGCTTGAAGGTATTATACATAATCGACCAATCTTGGCATGCGAGAAGTTGGGATCTACAGAGAACGGTGAAAGCAATGAAAATACACACGCATATAATGTAGTGTAGAGGACGTGTCTGGGAAAAAGCGAACATATGGTCACGCTATCATAGATGACTTGGCAACCATCCAGAACAACCATGAAACCTTATAATAATGGGATAAACCCACTCTGCACTTAGGAACAGCATATGGACACCTGAAACATCAGGATTGTAATTGTTTAGAGATGGTCAGAATGAAGCATTTCCATTTCTGTTCACTAGGGGGCAGCAGCTGTTAATGAATGACTTGATGGTTCAGTGATCCATTGATTGGTCACATCAATATGTTTTTCTCATCTCTGCTACCAGTTTCATAATCTTCCACTCTGTCTGTGAGTGGGAACGCATGTTACATATTCATTCAAGGTTTAAAATGTGATATTAATCTACAGGAGATCAAAAGTGCTGTTACATCTGATATAAGGTCTGACATCATTGGTTTGTAGAAGCCACTTGGGTTAATGTTGTACAGTGCAGTTTCATTCATATATTTTAACCCTTTGTATTTGGGGTCCCGAAGACCCCTCTTCTGTGTAAAGAGAATAGTCGAAATTGGCTTTATTTGTCATGTTCCTCTGACTTGATCAGATCCCAGCAAATACACTATTAAAGTTTTAACCCTCTGTTCTGTCACAAAGTAGGCACACACTGTTTCTTCAGTATAGTAATGTTGTTTTTGTTCAAGGTCAATTTGACCCCTGTACGCACCGTAGAAAATACAATAAAGCAAACTGAAGTAAACAACTGACAGGAGTGTGCTACTACAGTACAGCAGAGAATGTAATGTTAAAAAGAAAATGTTTTATATTTGAGGTCTCGGAGACTCCAAATGTAAGTAATGTTTTTCATGGAGAATGGTTGAGGCATGTTGTCAAAGTTGGGATTTGTCTTTATAGAAAAGCTTTTTGAGAGACTGTATTATATTATTTTATATTATATTATATTTTTGAGATTATATTATATATTTAATGTATTTACCATTTAAGTGGCTCTTTTTTGTGTGTGTTATCAAGATAAGTCTACCAGCTTTTTTTTTTTTTCCCCTGTTATTTCACCTTGGAAAACTAATTTATATTCTACACATGAAGCTGTTTCTGCTTCCCTGATTGGTGCTGTGGCATTACAGTTTCATAAATGAAGCATTTTTCGGTGTCTTTCATCATGCGCAGTTCCTTTAAGGTGACATATCATGAAAATCTGACTTTTCCAGGTTTTAAGTGCTATAATCAGGTCCCCGGTGCATCTACCAACCAAGGAAACGTGAAAAAGATTAACCCAGTAACTTTGTTTTGGGAAGCCTTTTTCTGCAAGCGTCTGAGAAAACGAGCGCGTCTGATTCCGCTTTCTTGGTGACGTGGCAAAGGGATCTCGTTATAATATTACCGCACCTTTATCTGCACGCTTCCACCCACGGCACCGTCATTTTGATTTCGCAAGCGACAACGGTGTACCAGTTCTAAAGTCATGGCGAAAGTTTGAGCAAAACATGCTAACTGTTCTGTCTTTGGCTGCACAGACGAGCACAGAACACTATTTAGAGTCCCAGCCTCAGAGGAGACAACAGAGCAGTGGATTTATTGATTTATTTAGGCTACTGTATATTGCTGCTGCCACACAGGTGTAAAATAAAATGCAATTATTTCCCAGCTGTTTACCTTCACAGACATAACCGACTGTTTTTGTAACTCGTGTTTTTAACGTAAACTTGTGTGTGAACGAGAACTTAGTTTAGTACTCACATGCTGTGACAGCCGCTTTCTGTCTGTGTGCACTCAGAAAACAGTATATAAGAATTTTAAACTAAAACGGTTTAAAACACATGATTTCAGCGCGATAAACATGATAATCAGAACCAAAACAGATGTTTTTTTAGCAGGTACAAGCTGTAATGGCGCAGCTCTATTCTGGAAAAGGGGGCGGGAGCAGCAGCAGCTCATTTGCATTTAAAGAGACAGGCACGAAAAACAGCGTGTTTCTGCTTCCACTCAAAATAGGCATTTTCAAAATGATATAATAAATGATCTGTGGAGTATTTTGAGCTGAAACTTTGCGCTGACACATTCTGGGGACACCAGAGACTTATATTACATATTGTAAAAAAAGGGGAATAATATGTCTTCTTTAACGTTTTACTGATGCAGTTGATGCTCAGATGTTTGTGAAGATACTCACTATAGTGCTTGCTTTCATTCTTTACTAATACAAAATTGCTTTGTTTGAATGGAAAACTGCAAGTATCGGATCAATAGTCTGGTTTGCCGTGGCTGAAGCCTCTTCAGACACAGATGTTATTGTTTTGTGAACGAGCAGTCGCTCTCTGCTTCGAGCAGCTGTGGAGGACGTCAGCTGCAGGGTGCTCTGTCTGATGCTTCAATCACTCAACACGAGTCTGCCATAGCCTTGGCACCCAAACAAAGTACTATTTACAGCTGCCTAGATTTATTGATGTACCAGACATCATAAATAATTCGAAATTGCAATTCTAATGGGCCTGCCTTTCAGTCGTTTCACTTTATTTTGGACTTTTAATCTTCTACCAGGCTCTTCTCTGAAAACTGTTTCAGACTTTTAGTCTTGTTGTACAGCCTTTTTATGCATGTAGAATAAAAATAAATATTCAGAAATGTTCAGCAATATTTAAAAAAAAAAATATTGTATTGCAGTAATGGAAATCCTGCAAAAATGTAAAAAAAAGTGAAATATAAAAAAAAATCATGAAAATAATGTTGCAAAAAAACACAAAAAGAATATAATTTTTTTTTTTAATTATGTAAAATAATAATTTAAATATGTTTTTTGTTTTTCATAACTTTATTTACTTTTAGATTTTGAGGTGAAATTTCAAGCAGTTATATTGTGAAATAAAATGTGAATCTGTCATTATTTTGACACTTCAGGTGTCTAATGTACAGTCCCGCTCCACGCTTGTGTCTTGGACGTCTGTTTCTGTATCGGGATCATCTGGACGGGTCCCTTACTGTAGTTACGAGGTCCAGCTCAAGGACAAGGGCCGAGATGGGAAATACAAGGTTGTGTATAGGTAAGGGCTTCTGTCTTTACAAATAATTGTATTCATTAATGTGTTCTGAGTCACTAAAGCTCTTTGTTTTCAATCATTTACATAACATTCTTCCCCATGCGGTTAGGAAATAATCCTCATGTACGTCTGCAGCTATGCCTTTTTTTGGTTCCTGAAGCAAAGCTTATAGGCTATTATGAATTGATTGGAAAGCTGGAGGAGGTTTTAAAGAATCACTTCACCCATCTACTCCCACAAACAGACATTCATTCTTAGTCTGTCTCTGTTTCAGTGGTGAGGAGCTCCAGTACACCCTCACTGACCTGAGACCAGCCACAGACTATCATGTCAGGTAAGAGTAGTGTTTCACATTTGCATTTATTCATTTAGTACACACTTTTAACCAAAGCGACTCACAAATGAGTAGGGTTGAGTATCGAAACCCATAACGCATAATAATGATGTTTTACTTCAGTGTACAGGATTTTTATTTTTTATTTTACATTTTAAATCGCAATTCACAAAAAACACACTGATGTGCCAAGCCATCAGAACCGAACAGAACAGAACCGTGGGCTAACTGTATTATTGCATCCCTGCAAACAATACCGACTACTTTGCTGTTATTAGTACTGTAACTGTTATTTTGTGTTAAATTATTGTAGTTGGGTTAGGTAGCTTAGGTTTTATTGTGAACTTATGTAAATTTGTTGTTTTGTAATTACTTGTATATTTCCGTATACTTTAAACTTTTAATATATTGTTTAATTTAAAGTTGTTGTTTTTTCTCAGTAAAACAGCCATTCTTTAACGTCATACACCGTCGTTTTGTGGCTCTTTTTTTAAAAGTATCGGTTTAGGTATCAGTACCGTTTTAAAAGTAGCAATTTGGCACCGGTATCATAAAAAACCCGAACGATACCCAAGCCTACAAATGAGCTGAAACACTCCATTAACTGACCACTTTGAATTTCATTTGAGTACTGAGGAGAGAGGATCGACCTGATATCTGGTTACCGTGACTAAATTAAAGATGATGTATGCTAAAAATGGATTTGTACTTAAATATGGGAACTTTCTGGATCTAAACACTTATGTTAAATGGCACAATACTGGCACAGAGTGTTCTTCTGGTGGCTACAGCGGATACAACATTGAAGTGCATTGTTATCGCTAAATGATTCATTTCAAACTCTTGACCTCACCGTGTGTGTGTTTTACAGAGTAAGCACTGTGTGTAACTCTGTGAAAGGTCCCAGTTCGGATGCGAGGGCCTTCACTACCCACAGTGCCCCTCCTGATACCCCTCTACCGCCCAGACTGTCCCATCGCACCAAGAGCTCCCTCACATTACAGTGGAAGGTATGTATGACTGAATTGCATTGAATTCTGTACTATTGTGCAAGGTTTCTACAACCATTAAAATGTTAAGTACCTTAGGGTTCGACTATATTACTTAATGGTGGAATAGTTTATGGTGATTTATTAATAATTAATGCAATTATTTATTGAACATTCCGTGTTGCATCATGCCAAGAAATTCTCCTTTACTGTTGTAAAATCACTGTTATGCATGACCTCCTGTCAATATACACGCATAATTTAATCAGTTATTAACAATTTAAAAATATTTTCTTTTTGCTTGACTTGACTTTGGTGTCCTCTAATTATGTGGATTATAATATTTTTTTTATATAAAAGTTTTTGGTCTGAGGGATTTTTTAAAAGAGATTAATACTTTTCTTAAAGTGACAGTAAAGACATTTTTAATGTTACATTTTAAAATATATTTAAACTGAATAAAATAGCTGTTTTAAACGGTAATAATGTTTCAGAATATTACTGTTTTACTGTATTTGTGATCAAATAAATGCAGCATTGGTGAGATTTCTTTCGAAAACTTACCAAAAAACATTTAATGGGTAGTGTATATATGATTTTTTTTGTAATTTGTCATTTTTATTTCAGCCCCCTGTGGACAATGGCTCAAAAATCACCAATTATGTTCTAGAATGGGATGAGGTATGTATCACTTGTAAATTAATTTGGTTATAACCTGTGTGTGCCATCTACTCATAATATTCAGTTGATTTTTCTTTCTCTCTCATTTCCTCTCCATTATTTGCATTCCCTTTTTTTTTTTGGCTGTGATGTTTTTTTTTCCCTGTCCCCATGGCACGAGATGTTGGTCCTGTGGCGACTGAGGCTTTAACCGACTGTTCCGCTTTACGCCATAGTCTGTCTACTTTAGATCTTTTTATTTACTCAAAGCTTTTCTGACTCATTAAGAGTTCATTAAACCTCCTCAACTGTGGCTGTGCCGCTCCAGAAGTGTCTGAAGATGCTGTCAGTGGTTCTTCCCCACAGAATCCATTCAGAATACCTCTGCATTTAACCTTAATTAAATTCTGGCTCCTATTGTTGTGACGATTAGCACAGCTTCCAGCAGCAATTTTGTTCTTCTTGTTGTTCTTTTCATGTAAATAGTGTTCTGTTCTGACAGCGTGTGACTGCCGATGTCCTTTTTTGCATGTTAGAAGATGTTTATGTTGTTCTTGTCATCCTATTTGTCATTCCTGACTGCATCGTTTTATCCTCGTTTCTTTTTCAGGGGAAGAAAAACAGCATTTTCCGTGAATATTATGTTGGACACCAGCGACACTGCAAAGTAATGAGGTTGTGCCCTGCTGTCGGGTACACGTTTCGAGTGGCAGCACTAAATGATATTGGCACCAGGTTTGTTTATTTGTCTGTCTCTTACAAAAAACACACATTTAAATGTTTTTTTTATTAAATTATAACCAGTAATACCATATGTTGTTTTATTTTATTATAATTTCTTTTATTTAAACATTTTGTTTTAAGGTGACGTAGTTACACATGTAACAGTAAATTATGCATAATTACAAGCAACTAACCCTAAAACTAAAGCTTAACCTATAGCAAATACCTGTAGTTAATTAATATTACTCAGTACTTATTTGTGTTATTACACTGTAACAGTGTCACCTTAAAAAGCATAACCTATTTTTATTTTCCTTAATTAATTTAGTAGGATAGTTCACCCAAAAATGAAAATCCTGTCATTAATTACTCACCCTCATGTCGTTTCAAACCCGTAAAACCTTCGTTTATCTTCGGACACAAATTAAGATATTTTTTATGGAATCTGAGAGCTGTCTGACCCTTCTTAGACAGCAACGCAACTGAAATGTTCCAAGACAGAAACGTAGCAAGGAGATCTGCAAAACAATCCATGTGACATCAGTGGTTCAACCGTAATTTTACAAAGCTACGGGAATAATATTTGTTCGCAAAAGAAAAAAAATAACGACTTTATTCCACAATTCGTCTCCTCCGCGTCACCCTGGTGCCATTTTGGAGAATATCAGCTGGACGTAAACAGCGTATGCTGTTCTGTGTCAGCTGCTGTCTATGCAGGGTCAGACAGCTCTCAGATTCCATCAAAAATATCTTAATTTGTGTTCCGAAGATGAACGAAGGTCTTACGGGTTTGAACGACATGAGGGTGAGTAATTAATGGCAGAATTTTCATTTTTGGGTGAACTAACCCTTTAAGGGGTATTTCTGAGGTGTAGGTAAAATATTGTTTTTTAAATTGTTTTATGATTTACTGCAAAAAAAAAACAATATTTGTAAATATAACCCAGCAGCCTATGTGCTCTTAGTTGTATGCAATTTAATAGAATTTTGGCCCTGTGGTGTCCTAGTGTTTAATGGCACGATAAATGAGAAAATTCTCCTCACTACTCACTGTGAGTGGCGGCAGTGCCATTCCACCGGGGGAGAAAGTCCAGAAAGTTTATAACCTTGTGCGTCTCACATACTTTGATGATATACAGTTATGTCGTATAATCTTTATAGGATGGGATTTATTACTGTACAAATATATTTTTTTTCTGCAGTGGATTAAGCACAGAAGTCGTCTTCAACACCACAGGAAGTCTCCCGCAGACGTCCTTACCTCCGCGGCTGGCACAGGCAGGTCCGTCCTGGGTTAGGTTGGAGTGGACGCGACCAAACAGCTGCAGCATTGAGGAGGTCGTCACTTACACCCTGGAGATGCAGGATGAGACCAAGGTGTTGAACTCACCCCTACTACCCCCATCCCATAATCCCCTGATCCCTTGAGCAGTAGTTATAATGGCTTTCTGTTGTCATAACATCTACCAAAAATAGATATTATACATATCCGTTATACACTAGACATCATGTCTCTTAGCTGTTTTTTTTGTTTTTGTTTTTCTACACTACTGGTTTCTAGTTAATTGCCCTTGCCCACAGTTGTCAGAGTAAATGGACTCTTCTGTATCCATGACTAATACCTGTCGTGTTTCACACCTCGTGTTTGCGCCATCCAAATATTTTGAAGAGATTTCATCCACATTATTTTTCATCTTGCTCATTGCTGTTTATTTTTGATCATACACCGTAATTGTAGAATCTTGCCATTTTTAATAAATGAATAAACCACAAATCTGATAGGAAATATGCTTATTTTATCATCATATCATATTCTATTGGATTTATTTACAGTAGATATATTATTGTGATATTTTTTTTATTATATTTGATATTTATTTTAATATATTTTACATAGCAGATTTTTAAAATTATGCAATATATAATATTAATCATAAACTTATCCTACTTTAAATTCATGCAACAACATCCGCTTCCTATTTTGCCTCTGTAATGGGGCATATTTCTGAGTGAAACAGGATATTAATCAAGAAAAAAAACAGGACGCAACTTAATTTTGTCCAGCAGCAGTTGGTTGGATCATTAAAAACAGTGTTACTTGCCAGATTGAAGGCAAGGTATTGAAAAATAAGAGGCATTGGCGATGTCATCCAACAAAAAACTTGTTTCAGAGACTCAACAAAAACTAATTCCAGCGCGAGTTTAGAGCAGGACTAGCTTTTGTCCAAACAATTTAACATTATTCGTTTTGAATTTCGCTTGTGGCACACAACTGACACAATTCATCACTTCTATGTGTTTGTCAGCCACATTGCAGTATTTTCAAGTGCAAGACAATGATTTAGACACCCTTTAAAGCAAAACTGGGAATAATTGTTCCATACTTCACTTCCTGACACCTAATGGACGATGTGTTTTTGGCAGGGACTGGACTTTCAGGCAGTTTACAGCGGTTTGGAGCTGAACCGTAAGGTGGAGACCCTAAAAAGGAACACACAGTACAAATTCAGGGTGAGTGAAGCACAGATTCAGGATGTTAATGGCACGACAACCCAAAGCCAAAAAGGCTAAGGCTTTAATTTATTAGATTTATGTATTATTTTGATTTATAGGTGCTGCTTCCTTTTGTTCTCATGCACAACTGTATACACAAACAAACCATCCATGCTAGTATTTAACTAAGGCTCTAGAAAAGCACATGTTCCCCAAGCACCTTTCCTTCCTAATTTCCTTCTTTGGTAATAAGGCAATTAGTGATAATCTAATGAACTTCAGTTTCTCCGCTAACCTGGAACTGTTTCTCAGATCCAGCAGTTGTTGCTGTTGTTGAGGGAAGGTGAATTGATTTCCCGTTGTGGTGTGTGTTAAAGGCTTTTAGTCTAATCTCTGAGAAGGCCGAGAACACTGCGTTAGCATTATCAGGGGAGAAAGACACTTCAGAGAGGATTTAAATGTCGCCCTCTGCGATGCTGCAGGTGATTGGGATGCAAAAGTCATGTTGTCTACTTCACAAAAGCATCCTGAAGTCTTCAAACGTCACCTTGGTTATCCGCTTTTCAGTGGTGTGGAGCAGCATTTATTTGAAATATAAATCTTTTGTAACAGTATACATTTCTTTACTGTCACATTTGTTTAATTGAATGTGTCTTTGCTGAATTAATTATTATTTTCTTTAAAAAACAAATCTTACTGACCCCAAACTTTTTAACGGTAGTGTGTATATAATTAAATATATGCATACTCTATACTGCAGAAGTAGTTGTGTGGTAGTATGCGTCACCTTGTGTGGTCTTGTAACATCTCTCTTTAACTGTCGCCCCCTACAGCTCATCACATGTAGTGGAGAGTGGCGCAGTGCACCGAGCTCTTTGCTTGTGTGTAAGACGACCCCAGACAGACCCGGACCCCCTGTGAATCCTGCAGTAAACGCTGTCACGTATCACAGCTTCTGTGTGACATGGGGTAGGAAATTCGCTACGTCAGCTTTTTATGAAAAGTGTATCATTACGTTCTAATAGTCAATGTTTTTCTTTTACAATTAATTCAGAACCTCCACAAGATGATGGTGGATCTGGAGACTTGACGTATGTCCTGGAGATATCCGAAGGGAATTTAGAAGGCATTTCTGAAGGTTTCATAATTTAATTCAAGTTTAACAGCATGAAAACCTCTCAAATATTTGCCTTTATTTGATGTCAACTGGGGTGAAAAAGTACTTTACAAAATTATTTTAGGACCGTTATTATTTTTTGTATTGTCACATACAAACAAACATGATTATGATGTATAAATAGTTTGTAAAAAGTTTTTTTTAACTTTTATATTTTCTTTTGTAATATTTTCTTTTCTTTATGGTTATGCAAATTGAAGGGGGAAATGTGATCAATTATCATGAAAATAATGCATAAATTATCCAAATTTTGTAAGAATGTACACCGCCGTTGTTGTTGGGATTTTATGTTTTTGAAAGCATTCTCTTATGCTCAGCAAGGCTGCTTTTATTTAATCAAAAACACAGTCAAAAGCAGCAAGATTGTGAAATATTATTACAGTTTAAAATAACTATTTTTTTATTTGAATGTTTCAAAATGTAATTTATTCCCGTGATGCAAAGCTGAATTTTCAGCATCATTACTCCAGTCTTTAGTGTCACATGATCCTTCAGAATTAATTCTGATGTGCTGATTTGCTGCTCAAGAAACTTTTATTATTATTATTAATTTTAAAAACTGTTGTGCTGCTTAGTATTTTGTGGAAACAATGATAGAAAGCCAAAAGAACAGCATTTATTTGAATTAGGATTTTTTTTGTGGCAATATAAAAATCTTTACTGTCACGTTTGATTTAATGCATCCTTGTTAAAAGTATTGATTTCTTTCAAAATTAAAAAAAATTGACCACACACTTTTGAACAAATAGTTATTTTCTTTCAACAGTATAGTTTCTATTTTTTTTTCTTTTGATTTTGCTGTGAAATATGGCTCTGCTGTGTTCCTGACAGATTCAGTGAGATAGATATTTAATTCATCTGTGTCTGTGTTCAGAGAGTCAGTGGATGTCACTCTATAGAGGACCAGAGAGGAAACATCTGTGTGAGGATCTAAAACCAGCAACAAGCTACTCCCTGAGACTCAGCTGTGTGAATGTGGGCGGACAAAGCCTGGTATAAGAACATTTACTGATTCCCAAGCTAATTCATGTAATAAAGTCTCAGTGCACTTATTGTGTTGTATGTTGACTGTTGATGTGTTGGTTGTGCAGTGCTCAGATGACTTGACTGTTCGCACTCATATCCCGCCCCCTGGCCGTTGTCAACCCCCAAGTATCGTGGGTGATGTCAAACACAAGGAAATGACTTTGCAGTGGGGTGAGTGGGCTGTTTTTATTATTTTGATATCTTTTTATTCTCTTTTCCCTTTTTGAGTCTAAAAGGAATAAACTGATTTTCTAAAAATAACTTTGCATTTGTGGCACAAGAGCTTTTTTCCCTTATAGACTGACATATGTGTGACCCTATTCAACAAATCACTCGATTCATTTGAAAAGACATGGAATTGCAGTTAAAAACAAGCTGAAGGACACTCATCTGCTTTTAGACTAATCATGTTTGCTGCCAGGTCAACAGGTGAAATATTCAGAGGATTTATAATTATGGAACTCCATGGAAAGTCCAATTTTCCCAGAATGCACCTGGACCAACTGAAAGTTTTGCACCTACTTTTTTTGTGCCGTTCATGCATTACATCACCCTATTTAGTGTATGGGTTTGTGTATGCATCTGTGTGTTTGAGGGAGCCAGAGATAAAATGCACTTGTTTGTTAGTGATTATACTCCTGACTCACTGTTTTTGAGTGAAGGTGGGCTCATTTAAGAGGCTGAATGCTGTCTATAAATAACTGTGAAATAGCAGTGCTGATTTCAGCCATCCACGCTGACTCTCAGAGCTCCGCGCCGCTCGGACAGCAGGCGTGAGCTTCCCTGCATGTTCTCCATCACTGCAATTGATCGGTTCCTTCCTTTAGCCAGTTGCCACAGGGTTGTAGAGGGAACTGAGAATGTGTTTTGGTTTTGAGAGGTTGGTGGCAGATGGATTCGAATAATGCGAATTATCCAAAAAATATTATATATATTTTTTTGTATTATATGATTCATTTAATAAAATATTAATTGAATTATTATCACAATATACAATTTTAGTAATTAATCATAAAAATAATTCATAAAATTATAATTATCCTCTTGCTAGCACATAATAGATCACAATTTTTGAGTGAATAATAATAATAATTATAATTATTATTATATTTTTTGTGGTATACACTTAATGATAATTCATAAAAGCCTCTTGCCACCTCACCTCGCTAGGAAGCGTGTTTCTAACAATTTGGACTTTTCTTCTCAGTAATTGCAAGTTAATATCTACAATTCCAAGTTTATATCTCACAAATTCACAATTGTAAAAAAAAAACTGAAATATGAGAAGAATTCGCAATTACATTTCATTTTTTATTCTGTGGTGAAAACAAGAACCAGAACTGCAGATGTAAACTCAGAATTCAGAGGGGAAAAACAGTCAAAATTGCCACTCAGGATGTGTGAAACAGTATTAATGGTGTGATCATGTATATTGGACTGCAGTGATGGATTATGCTTGGACTTTTCCGCTTTTAAATGATTGCTTATTGTTCTGTCTCTGTCTTTGTTTCTCCCATATACCCATTATTCTCCAGATGGTCCTTTGTGTGGTGAAGAGAGTGAAAATGTGGAGTTTAGCTTGGAAATGTGTGCAATGGAGGAGGGTTCGGAGCCAACGGAGGTGTACTGTGGAGCCAAAACAGAGTGCACTGTGGGTAATTTGCTCCCTGGCACCACCTACAGGTTCCAAGTTCGTGCAGCCAACAGTGCTGGGGTAAGTCATCCTGCATGCATGATCCAGCTATTTATGAATGATCTGGCTCTTTAATAAATGAAACACCGAACAAACTACTTAAAATCTGATTAATAAAAAAAAAAGTTTTAATAGAATTTCAAACCATATGGATGTGCTTTGGATTGCATTGTAAACATAATTGTATTACATATTACATCACCATCGTAATACATCATAATGTCTTGTTTTTGATTTGTTTTGATTTTTTCTGTTCATACTACAACAAACTATGTGGCAAATCAGTGTTGTTATCATTAAATAAAGCTGTTAAAATTGTTAATTGAATATAAAATTTAAATGTAAAACTTAAGCTTAAAAACTTGAAAAAAACATTTCAACACACAAAAGTTTATGTTGAAGCACTAAATTACTAAAACTAAAATTAAAACAAAAAAAATATAGGCGACAATAAAATATAAAAAAAAAAATAATAATTTTACAAAATCATGTAACAAAATTACTAAAACTTAAACTAAAATTCAAATGAAAACTAAAAATAAAAGCTATTAAAAAATATTAATAAGTACTATAATAGTATATGGATAAGAAAAGTAGAATTTTTGCTTTTGAAAGAATGCAAAATACATTTAGTTTCATTTACCTTGGAAAATATTTTTGGCTTTTATTTTTATTTTTATTTTTTTTTTTAAGAATCCACTATACTAATCCAAAATATTCAGTCCATTCAAGTGGTTTTAATTCACCAATGAATGTTTTTCTTCCCAAGTGCCACAGTATAAATATTATATATTTTAGTGAAGGGAAATAGGCTAGTATTTTTGACATTTTGGCTTTTATTCCCTTTCAGAAGCAGTGCATTAGAACAATTGCCTCTCAAACAGCTATAATTTTGTCCCCTTCTCTCCAGCTGTTTTTCCTTTCTTACATGACATCCATGTTTTATAACAAACCCTCTACATTGCCTCAGGCCAATAAAGAGATCTGCTGTCTGCCTCGGCAAGGATATTAAGAAGCTAATTCAGCCATCACTGGAGATGGATGCCTAACACAGTGTAGCACTTTGGGTTTACCTGCCACAGAAATAACAGATCTCCCTCCTTATGGTCGAACCCAGGCCATTCATTACCTTTGAGACAGCTCAAAAAGTCCTAAATCTCAGCCGTTTCTCTCGCTTTTTTTTTTTCCCCCAGTATGGACCATACTCTGAATCGGTGGAAATAAGCACTGCCGCCGGCCCCCCAGGACAATGTAGTCCACCTGCCATCAATGTGTCGTCACACACCTGTGCCGATGTGACCTGGGAGGTGAGTCAGCGAGAGGCATTCGCACAGTATACATGCAGTAAATGATGAATCACTGTTATCTGGTGAAATTGTCAGAGTGATTTTCTGCTGCATTGGGAGAGTAATCAATTTTCAGAAGCAAAGATTGGCTTTGGGACTCGTAGAAAGACAAAAGTACTGGAATAGACCCTCGACACGGCTACAGAAACTCCATCCAAACAGCACCATCGAAAATACAGCATATTTCCTTCATCGATCATTCAGAAAATGCCGAAGACTAATTCTCTGCAGTGAAGGTGGCAGATTGTGTCCACGCAAAACCTTTTCTTCACCAATTGCGCTTTCAGTCCCTTCTTCTCAAAAGACTTTTGACAAAGGGCCTCCTGTGTTTCGTTCACAATGAAAATGAATGGGATTTGAATCCTTGATGTCTCCTGAATGTAAAATATCATAAAGATTTTAATGATTTGCATTCTGTTTGCTATCTTGAGAGGCTGTTTCATATATTAGCGGTGCATATGATGCATTAGCTCTTAGGCAGGTAATTAGTCACGTACTGCTGGGAATATGCGTTTGTTGCTCTAGTTTCCTGGAGCGTAACGCTTGCTCTGATCTCAATCCCTAGAACAAAGTGAGTTCTGGGATAGACATTTCTGAGTACCGGCTGGACTGGGGATGTGATTTGGACTCTCTTGAACTGGTCTACAGTGGAACGGAAACCTGCTTCCAAATCTTCAACCTGGAGGCATCAACGGACTACTGCTGCAGGCTACAGGTAATTCATGACGTGTCCAACATGACACATTTTCTGTTAGGACCATGAGACATTGCTCAGATATCCAGTTGTTATAAATGACAACAAGCTGAGAAACAATTTTTTTCACAAATTTACCATTTACCAAGAAAAAAGTCTAGTTCATTTTAATTATCTGACATTTTATTTTAATTATTTTTTAGATGTATTTATTGATGGTTGTTTTTTTTTGTTTGTTTAATTATCATCCACTTCTAGATATTTAATGCTATGAAACAGGGCTGTTAAATAAGCTTTGTCTTGTAGCTATAATGTAGTGGTTGACTGTTTTTAATATGTTAATGTAAATTAAATGGTCATACTGATTTTTAAGGATTACAATAAAATAATTGCAATGTGTTCATTTTTATGTATTATATGTTATACTGTATGTGTTAATATGTGCAATTTTCTGAATTGCTGAATTGAAATAAATTGCAGAATTATTTAATTTAAAGAACATTTAATTTATTTTCCCCCCAAAGTTCATTTTTCTATTAAAAAAAAATTAAATAAAAAAAAAAATCCAGTAAGTTATATATAAACAATATACTTAGATATACCACTGAGCATTTGCTTTAACATTTTATGAATAAATCATCTTTCTAATTTCCAAGTCAAGGAAACACATTATTCTAATAGTTCCTGAAAGTAATTTAGCTCATATAATTGCTTTGAGCATAATCCCATTGAAATGCATGCATTACTGGCAGCTTGCGTTTTAATTAAACAAAAAGAGTGTAAAACCTTAATCACACAGTGTCAACACTTGTTTGTGTTTACAATGAATTTATAAGAATAAAGTATTATAAGAAACACAGCCTTACATGCATTGGTGTCCTCAATATTGCGAACTGATTTTAAATGTCACCCAATAAACCTGCACATTGTGCTGATTAGACATTATAAGCAGTTATAGAGTTTTAGACTGTACAGGAGTTAATATCTGAAAAGCTGTCTTACCTTTGGGGCTCCTCGTCACATTTAAGTGGCTTTGATTCTGTTATGACTGAATGGCAAACCATCTATTATCAACATATGAAGAGAAGATGTTCTCTTGTACTCAAATCCTCTCCAAAAATCTGATTGAACAAACTGAAAGTAATGATTTTTAGTATATAATAGGTATCTATATATATATGTATTTGGGGTTTGAGCGATACCCTTATCCCCACGACAACAAAAGACTGGTTCACAAACGAGACGAAGTTTTTAGACTTTTTTAAAATAATTCCTCCATTATAAGATAAAGGGAAAAATATAATTTATTCACTTAAAAACACAACATCGTTATGTTGAAATCACGTGGACTTTTATAAATTAAACGCTATTTTAATAGATTTTTTGCAGTATAAACAACAGTAAACACTGCAAAGATGTTTTGCCAGCAAACCTCAACTGACAGGGCAATTACTGTGCACAAAAACTTATCAAACTATAAGAAAACGATACATGATAACCCCAACACAAATATCCTTTAAAGTGGAAGTGAAGCAGTCATTCAAGTTTACATTATTAAACTGATTTCCACTTTAATAAAAACATGTATAATAAACACGATTAATGTATCCATTTTAAAGAATAAAGCAGTGGTTCCCAAACTGGTAGTAGTATGTATGTGATATGACGCTAGTTTTACTCAAATCAAATGCTAAAATGCTCATGAAGTGACTCTCAGAGTAGTTCTGGAGATGTTGTTCATGTGTTTACATCCTCATTTAATGAGACGAAAGACGCTGAAATCACTGCGAGTGTCAGGCGTGCTTCAGTGTGTGTGTGTGTGGTGTAGTAAATGAACCGCGAAAGCGTCTGCGTGCATTCTTACCATAGACACTCAAACTGCAGAATTACCTACTTAAAATCGACTATTTGGGGGCGGCTTATATTGTACCAGATACTAGGTCGATATTGATTGATTTTGATTTACGTGTAAGACCTAGCGTTTTGATTAAGTTCCATTCAAAATTTTGTCAAATTCTTGACATTACCGCGTTAAACGAATCTAATGTCTTATGACTGGATAAAGACTACCACTGCGTACTTATACAAATATATATATTATTATAAGTTTTTATATACTTTTTTTTTTTTCTATCTATGATATAAAAAAAGTATATCATATAACTATATAAGGTTAGCAAAATATATATGTTCAAAGTAATCTGTAAACATAACTAATAGTAAAGAGGATCATCAATCTGTCATCATTTACTCACCCTCAATTACCCACAGTTGGCTGTTTGGTTACTAACAAAATATATTAAGCAGAAGAAACTGATGACAGAATTTTAATTTTTGAATGAACTATCAATTAAAGGGGTCATATGATGTTGCTAAAAAGAACCTTATTTTGTGTATTTGGTGTAATGAAATGTTTTATGCGGTTTAAGGTTAAAAAAAACACAATTATTTTCCACATACTGTACATTACTGTTTCTCCTCTATCCCCCGCCTTTCTGAAACGATTTCGTTGTTTACAAAGCTGGCACGGTCTGAAAAGCTAGGTTTGCTCTGATTGGCCAGCTATCAAATGCGTTGTGATTGGCCTAATACCTCAAGCATGTGACGGAAATGTAACGCCCCTTACCATATTGTGATTACCTGCTCGCGTCAACACACTGATAGCGACCCTGGCGGACTCCGCTTCTTCCACGGTGAAAGCCAATCTGGCGATCAACAGCGTGAAGTTGAAGTATTTCCTCAACGACCAGCACGGATCAGGCATGATGACGCGAGATCGTCCTCTTTTGTAAGGCCAAACAAGGTAGTTTCGCTTTCACAACGAAACACAAAGTGCCTTCACGACATGGCGGCGGCGGCGTCAACAATACTACAGCGAGAATAAAAAATATCCAGCCTTTCTTTGCGTGAACATTTGGGCGGCGTTATGCAAATCTTCCTACATAGTGAGGTAGATATGTGGGGGTTTGTTAGAACGAGCCGTTTTAGGGGGCTTTGCTGACTCTAACTTTTAGAAAGAATCTCTTTGGGTTTGAGACTTTAGTCTTTGCACTTTTACAGATCTTCTTTATGCACCAAGAGTTGTAACACTCCAAAGAGAAAGGAAATGTAAATTGCTCATTAGACCCCTTACTTGGGTTTAAAAGGGCCATTTTGTATTATTTAACTTTTTTTTGTGACCGGTTAATAGGCAGGACCAGGCAGGGGGCAGCCCCACAGTTATCGTAATGATGACGTGTCGGAACCCGCTGGCGCGCCCCTGATGGTTGTATCTGCCTCTTCATCCCACGTTTGACCACCCTGTGAAACCCACACAGAAAATGACCCCTTCCTCCCCCTACCCGCTGTCTGTTACCCTTACCATGGACATCCTCAACTGATAATGGAGCAGAATCAACTCCACAGCATCTCATGTGGAGGAGACCGCCGGGGCATCACCGGACCAAAAACATAACCCTCTACATTATCATGGACCTGCTGCCTGTACAGCGAGTACAGGTGGAGCGATGAGGGTGTTGTTTAAGCGACTCCTGGTACCTGCTTTTTCATACCACGCAATGGCTCATGAGCTCTTTTGCCGGGTCCTGTTTGTGCGTAGTGATGACTGTGACTAATTTTCTTTCCCATGGTCCCGTAATATCCAGACGAGGCTGGGGAACCTCGGCAGCAATTTCTGAGTGAGTATGTCATTGTTTATTACTTCTACAAATGGACTCACTTACATCTGGCTATGATGTGTTTCAGACAAACGTGTGCTTTCGTGGTAGAAAATGCAAGAGTATTTCTGTACCTTGTAACTGGTTCAGGGTATTTTTTAAACAAGATTGTGGTGACCTTGCCCCATGGAAACAGTGTATATTATATCAAATACCAACATTTTCAGGGTTTCTGGAGTCTTAACAAAAAAGGTCTTAAGTATTAATATCACAACCTGCCACAAATTAGGCCTTAAAAATATAATATTTTTCAATTTGATTTAACTGTGTCTTAACAGTTTCTTAAAGTCTTTAAACCTTACCCTCATAAACCTGGTAATTACCTCAAAAATACTGGAGTAAAATCTGTTACAAACAAGATTTCATAGTAGCTTCCAAACACAATGTCATAATCCATAGTGGTCATATTGTACTTCTTATTTTTACAGGTGGCAATCCTCTCGTGTGAAAATCTGTCATGCTGATGGACCTTCCACGCAATCGAGTCTTGTTAAATGTGATGTAACGGCTTTAAGTTATGGGATGAATGCCAACATTGAAGTGGAGCCTCTCCCTCGGAGTAATGGCCAGAGACCACATCCCCCAATTAATATTGCCAAATGCAAATGCACTCATAAAATCAATATGAACATCTGAATCAAATGGCGCTAGATGGCACTAGAGTTTGTTTGCTCTATCGTTTCTCGTAGCATCCAAAAAAAAGAACATGTTCCATCGCACCAGTAATGCCCATGTTACCAACATCTCTTTGACTCCTAAACTGGGAATCTTAAAGCATCCGATAACTAAACAGGTAAACGCTGTGGGGTCGCGGAAAATAATTTATGCTTAAAGCTTCTCTCTGAACCACAACTTTTTTCCAATTAAGTTTATTTAATGGTGATTATGAACTGTCACCCAGGGCTACAGAAGTTCACGGTAATTAGTAAAAACGACGATCACGTTGTTTGATATTCACATAAGTGTTTCTAATACTTTTTGTCTTCAGTTTTGAACGTATAATATGTATCTATTCTCTAATTTCTTTACTAACACCTCAAATATATCGCCAGTTTTCACACAAATATTAAATAGCACATCCATTTTCAACATTGATAATATGAATAAGAAATGTTTCTTTACCACCAAATCAGTATATTATAATAATTACTAAAGGGTCATGTGACTCATGAAAATTCAGCTTAGCCATCACAGAAATAAATTACATTTCAAAACATAAAAATAGACAGAGGTTTTCTTTTTAAATTGGAATAATATTTCACAATATTACTGTTTTAACTATATTTTTAATCAAATAAATGCAGCCTATATAGTGAACATAAGAGACTTCACAAATAATAAATGAAAAATAAATAAATAAAATAAATCTTAACTATATATATATATCCCTGAATGTTAAGGGTGGTGTAGCATTCAGATACTTTGGTGCTTCTCCATGTTTTTCTAAATTCATTCAATATTTCCAGAGAATCAAGACCCTTAAAAATATTTGTTCCCGTACTGTTATTTTAGTAATGTTAAGTGCTTTAAAACATGAGTTTTGAACATTGTGCGAGACTTTTTAATAGAAACAGAAAGCTTCAGGTTTTGTAAATGAGCTTTTTTTTTTAAATTCCATTGAGACCATGAATAGTGCTCATGGTCTCGTGAGGTTATTTACACATTGATTGTTAGATTTTCTGCTTCCATTAGTCCTAGAAAATAGTATGCAAGAATGTACTAGTGCAAATCAACTTTTTTGTATGGATAATTCACTCAAAAATGACATTCATGTTGTTCCAAACCTTTTTTCTTTCTATAAAATAGAAAAAGATACATTTTAAAGAACACGCACACAGACCACTCTTTTTAATTCAAGTAATTAATTACACTAAACCAACTGGTTCATATGCATTTGACTCAGTGCAAATTATGTTTGTTTCACAAAAACAAAAAGTCATACAGGTTTGGAACAACAATGTCCATTTGTATTAATGTTTTTGGGATACATCAAAGGTATTGTATTGTAATAACTTTCCCTCTTTTCAGAGCTCTTCATGTAAAACAATTTAGAAATGTTATCTGTCTGTTACGACTTCATCTTTTTTTCAATTATTGTAAGTGCACATAAAATGTGCACTTACAATTATTGGATTCTTGGATATCTATAGATAACTTCACAGAAATCCTCATTCGAATGCAAGACCACCCCTTCAGCCAGAGTGGATCATTTTCCCCTGTGCCATCAAACTGAGGGGAAAGGTCACAAAGCAGCTTGAGGCTGAAGATACCTGCATGCTTTAACTGGGATCGACAAATAAAACAAATAAGGCAGAAAGTGAACAAATGAAGGCCAATTTGGGCAAAGCTGCAGGAACTACTGACTCTTAGATAGCTAATGATGTGGATGTATGGAGTTTTCTTAGAATAACTTAGAATTTATTCGATTTTGCTTAGAATAGTTTGTAGGGACATTCAGGTGAAGAGAGATCATCTGAAGGCAATCAAAAATTGATGTTAGAAGTTACTAACGACTGAACAAGACGTTCTCCTTTTCTCAGCCTGCAGATTCGAGCAGAAAATGAAATGGGCCCCGGGCCCTTCAGTCAGACCCTAACGGCGAGGACCAGACCCCTTCCGCCGTCTCCTCCAAGGCTGGAGTGTACAGCGGTCGGACCTCAGAGTCTGAAATTACGCTGGGGTTTCAGCAGCCGAAGTCAACTCACTGACGACACAACCTACGTCCTGCAGATGGAGGACAGGAATCAGAGGTTAGCAGTGAGGGAGTGTGTCTAGGGATGCGCAAAACTGTTTTGTATAGTTAGGATAATTTGAATACATTTTTAGGAAATGAATTATTTTTAAGGTATCTGCTGAAAATTTGAGAGAGAAAATACAAAATGTATAAAAATTTTTTTTTTTTTTATGTATTTCAAAATAAAATTAGTTTTGGAATGATATGATCCTATGAAAATGCTATACAAACAAATACTAAAAATAGTTTCTTTTATATTTTAATAATAATGTTTATAATAATGTCTGTAACGCAAAGTAAATAATTTTCAAATATTATTTTAATAATTTGTTTAATTATAAATTACTTTGACATTAATGCAATGACAGTATACGAGCTAATAATGTTACTTTGCAAGCTACATGTTTTATTTATAAAATCATACTATTTTTCTTGCACAGTATAAATGAGTCTACATGATAATACAGACCTATAGCTAATGTTTTATTTTTTTAAAGAAGGTGACCTTTTATTGTACAAAAATATCATAGTCCTTAAAATTATAGAAAAGCACTGCTTTGATGTCAGTAGCAGCGGTTATGTACGGGTATGAATTTTAAAAAGTTTGCGTTATTAAAACAACTACATTCTTTTTTTTGAATGTCTATGTAGTTTTTATTAAGTTTTTAGTTTATTCGTTTATTTTATTACTTCAAGCATTAGCAATAAAATATAAAGTACTTATTTTATTTCAATATTTGCCAAGGCAATCTATTTTACCAAGGCAAAGTATTTTTTATTTTATTTTATTGTTTTAGTTGTAGTTTCAGTTAATGATAATAACCCAGGTTCATAATTAAAAACAATAGTCTTGTACTCAGCATCAAAAGCTTGGTAAAATGACTCAAATCATGTAAATGTTCTTCTTGGTATATTAATTGTATTCATAGTGAAGCATATCTATGTGTGTGTATGTGCATTTGTTCCTCGCTTTAATTTGTCCCTCATGCACCTGTAGGGCAGGTTCTTCTCTCTGATGTAAGCAGATCATCTGAAAAGCACATTTTGTGTTTTTGGGTCCATTAAGGTGGAGTCGGCTAATGAGAAGACCATCTCAAAGCGCTGTTGGAAATTAGATTAGGAGACTTGGGGTTATCAAGACCACCTGCCTTAATGCTTTCTCAGAGTCGCTCGTCAGTGACCCACAGATGGCTCGTTTAGATACAAATGAAGGCCATTGTTCGTCTCGGTTTTGAGCTTTCAGCCTCAGATCCACTTCTGAACAATTTTAACCATATAAACAGTAAAGTCTGGACTCTTGAATGGAGGTAATGAAGGCCTGCCTCTACCTCCCATTTTTTCCTGCCTTCATGCTACTTATTAAAAAAGACGTGAAAGGAATGATGATCTCAAGCAATCATCCACAATCATCCAATTTTTTCCCCCCTTGCACTCAAGACTTTAAAAACAAATACTAGGCTGTCAATGATTGAAAAAAAAAAACATTAATAAATTATAATTAATTGGTCCCACTTTATATTAAGCGGCCTTAACTACTATGTACCTACAATGTACTTATTGTGTTCATATTGTATTGCAAAACTTTTGCTGATATTGAGGTGGGATATGGGTAAGGTTACGGACAGGTTTGGGTTGGTTTAAGGTTTAAGGTTTAAGGGTGGGTTAAGGTGTAAGAGATGGTATCAAAACAGGGACTTATAGAATTCAGCCATTAATTAGCAGTGTAATTACATGCTGCTTTTCATTACAAAGTACTATGTAAAAACATGTATGTACACAAGTGCATTGTACCAAATGATTAATTTAAATGAAATTACATAGTAGTTAAGGCCATTTACTATATAGTGGGACCAATTCATTTTATGTGTGTATGTTTGTAACAAGCTTTCATCATCTCTTTAGGTTTGTGGTGGTTTACCGAGGTCCGAGCCACACGTTTAAGCTGCAGCGACTGAGCGAATCGAGCCGGTACCGTTTCCGGATCCAGACGGTGAGCGAGGCAGGCGAGGGGCCGTTTTCTGAGACGTACACCTACAGCACCACCAAATCTCTGCCACAAACCCTGAAAGGTACCACATTTATTTATACTAACTTGTACAGGTTCAAACGTTTGGGATCACTATACATAATTTTTTTTTAAAAGAAATTGATACTTTTATTCAACAAGGGTGCATTAATTTAATCCGAACTGTATCATTAAAAGCCATTTATAATGTAAGTATGGAATGTTTTCACAAATAAATGCTGGAAAAAGAATCCTGGAAAAAAAGTATCTGGTGCCCCAAAATAATAAGCATCCAAACATTGTATGAATAAAGAAGAATGTTATCTTATCTTGAGCAACAAATCAGCATATTAGAATGATTTCTGAAATATCATGTGACACTGAAGACTGGAGTAATGATGCTGAAAATTCAGTGTTGCCATCAAAGGAATAAATAACATTTTAAAATAGATTAAAACAGAAAACAGTTATTTTAAATGATACATTTTTACAATTTTACAGTTTTTACTGTATTTTTAATCAATAAATGCAAAACTGTAGTGTAAAGAACAAGAAAAAAAACTGACCCTTTTTTTTTTTGTCCTCTCAGCCCCAAGAGTTGTTCAGTTAGAGGGAAATGCCTGTGAGGTCACATGGGAGAGTATTCCACCAATGAGAGGAGACAGAATCAGCTATGTGCTACAGGTGCTAGGAGGCAGAGATTCTGATTTTAAACAGGTAAGATCCAAACTCCTCATTAAACCTCCTTTGAATCGAGTTTAAAATGACTGTTCCACTCAAATTGTTTCCAAGAACTTTGGCTTGTTGGAACTGTTTGTTTAAATGGGTGAGATAAGAATGTCATGTGGTATTTTCATTTTGTTGCAAGGAAGAAATACCATCTTTTTCCATGTTAGATTTACATATGGCCACGGTCACAGCAGATGAGCTGTTGATGAATAGAATTCATTCTGAACAGGAAATGGAAAATGGGCTCAAGCTATTTGCATCATTTGCTCTTCGTTCCATTTTATCTGTCTTAACTCGTCACAGTCAGCATTTGAATGAAATCGAGTGCTTCCAAACACACAGTCTCACAGGATTCATTAAATTGTGGAGTTGGAAAGGACACAGAAAGAGGGGAACATGTGATTATCATGATTAGGATCCATTCAGGTGTGCAAATGCTTATTGTTTTGAAATCATTTCTGGTACGCCACTTCCATGGTGCGATAAATCGAATGGAAGTTCGCAAAATTTGAAATTGTGTGAATTTATTTATTCATTAAAATGATAAAACGCTCCTTTCCCCCATCGCATCCTCTGCCCTTTTTTTATGAATATCATTGGGTGACTCTCACATAGAAATATCCAGGTTATATTTTACCCCAAATTTAAAAGAAAAAACAAGACATTATGTATTTTAAAGTTTGTTTTTGTATTGTAAAATGTTTTTTACAATAATCAAGTGCCCTGTGGTTCATTCTTTATTTGTTCATTTACTGTAGCTACCCAAATCAATATATTTATTGTTAAATTCTTTTCTATTACTAGGGATAGAATATAAATATTTATTATTTACAGATCTCCTTTCTTCCATTCTTATCTCCTTCCTTTCCTTTTTTTTTTTTTTTTTTTTAAATTAATTGATAAATACAGAACGATTGAATTATTTACATCGATAACAAGGCACATTTTGCATTTATTTTGTATACCTCATTTTTGTTTTTTATCATAACAATCATGATAAAACAACATATATTTAATTCTATTTATATTTATTTTTTGTATAAAGTGCTTTTTATATTCCCTCTCAGTCATGCTGATAATAATATACTAATAATATACTAAATATAAATATAAAAAATTTATGTCTACACACAAATATTAGTTGGGATATCCTCGAAAATGCTAGACTCTATAAAAATATCCAATAGAATGTATACGAATGTAATTACAATAACCCCCTGCATACATAATGACTTACATCTATTTTGTTTACAATACTACTAACATTTATTCATTATTTTTTCTAATATGTATTTAAATACAATATAACTGCCTAGAAGATGTTTGATTTTGTACAATTATTTGTATATTTTAATTTATAACTATTATGTTTTAACATTTAATATAAAATAATATTTTAAAAAACAAGAGAAAGAAGTGGAAAAAAGAATTTTTTTTAAATATTCCACTCCCCAAGTATAACAGAATTTATTATTATTATTACATTTATAATTATCCAAAAGTGCACACAGTGAAGGAGAAATTTGAACTGTGTGGGCTAATGCATTACTTTCCTTCTGTCCTTCAGGTGTATAAGGGAGATGAGACATCCTTCCAGCTCTCTGGGCTGCAGTGGAACACTGACTACCGCGTGCGTGTGTTTGCATGCAGGCGCTGCGTGGACACCCTCCAGGAGCTGTGCGGGTCCTTCAGCCCATCCGCCCACTTCAACCTGCGGCGGTCTGACGCCACACTGGCTGAGGAAGCGGACATCACCAGGGTGCCCATGGGCAAAACCCTCAGCGATGAACAGTTTGCTGGCCTCATAGTATTTGGGGTGGCCTCTCTCTCTGTCCTGATGGCCTTCCTGCTTCAGCTTCTGATTTAGAGCCGTTCTCGTCTCTTCAGTTTTTAAACTACAGTTTGCAAAACCATTAATGCAAGTACTGTTTTGGTCATTGACCAAGATACACCTTTTTATCACATGAGCAGATTTCATGTTATTTTTTTTTTATACAGGTTTTTCTATAAGATGAGTTAGAGTTTTAACAAATCAGTAATGATGAAATGTACTGTTCTGGCGCCTGTGCCTGGTTTTTAACTTTAAGATGCTGTGCATATTTTTATATTTAGTATTTAGGAGATTTTAACACTAAAGTAATAAGTGGCCTTCCGGATCTCAAGTTGGAGTATCAGATGAATATCTGAGGATTTTTTTTTTAATGGTCAGTCCTATTTATCTTGAAATCAATGTCTAGACAGCTAAATGGCATCAATGATCTCGTTCCCTTATCTGTTCCCCAGGAAAGTCTGTCTAAAAGCTTCTTAAAGGCTTTATTCGTTCTCTCTTTTGTTTGTCCTAAAAAAGGTGTCCTTGGGCTGCCTGTAAAAATAAAATAAAAAAACCCTGCAACTATCAGTCCAAAGAGAGTCAAATGACAGTCTTTGCAATCAATCATCAAATGTACAGTGTTGTGAAGTCTGGAGTTTTTGTATCTCAGGGACTTGGGAGGGCCATGTGAACCTGTGCCTTGAAATCCACAAATCCAAACTTTTGTGACAAATCATTTCAGATCTGCTGCTTACAGTATTTCATAAACCCTTTACTCTGGTCACATTATACATTACATGATCATGTTTACTAGCTCAGTCAGCCCTTAACCAAAGTTAGTGAGCATTCAAGATATAACAGTTTTGTTAGATGTATTTATGCTATATTTCTGTACTTTATAATGCAAATCACTGTGCAATCTTCATTTATTTATTACAAGAATCAGATACGTCATATTCAATATTTTCCTCATGTAGCATGTCTTTTTATAAGGGGGATTATGACAAATCTTTATTATTTTTTTTCTGAATATAGCACAGCATTTTAACATCATTAACCTGTCTTATTTCAGATATAATTGTATTGTTTATTTTCTGTTTTTAATTGTTGTTGTTTTTTTATTTTATTCTGATTATTTTTTTAATTGCTTCGGTTCAGAAAATGTTGATATCTGATCAGTTTTGTGATTTCCCACCTGCACAAACGGCAAGTTTCAGTTTTTTTATTTTATTTTAGATTTTAAAATATATTTTTCATTTGACTTCTTTGAATCGTCTACTCTTCATATAGTAGACGATATATGTATTGCTGCAGTTTTTAGAAAAACATTCCATTGTTTTCTGATTAAAAGAATTTGAAATGACTTGACACTAGAAAACTTGAAGTGGAAACACTTGAAGAACACTTTTTACGAACTCAAGACCCAGAATCTTTTTAAGTGGAAAAAAAGAAATACTTGTTTGTTTGTTTTTATTTTTTTAGCTGCATTTAGCTGGACATCAGGTAATAAGTGGCCTAGACATAGATTTCCATGCTTGCATATAGTTTCATGAAAATGATTCCATATTACCATTTTTTTTAAAACGTAACTGTCACATTTATTGATGTAAATTATAATCGTAGACATTATATTTAAAAAACTACCGTATCAATTTAAATGTATAGATATTGAAAATACTAGCCTTTGTATTTAAGATGATTATGTATCTGTAGTATATATGTAATATATTTATACACAATAAATTTTTTAAATTTCTGAAATGAGGTGTTTGCATTTCATTTACATCAATTATATTAAGTTTTATACATTTATTTATTCGTTCATTTTAATTAATACTTTTAATTTTCCTTTACTAAGGAACACACATAAAAACGTTTAATATATATATAATATATTATTTACTAGTGTGCGTAATGTGTTATATATATGTATATGCATGTGTGTGTATATATATACTGTATATGCATGTGTGTGTATGTATAATTTTTTTTCTGTTCTTGGGAGCCTATTATTTGATTGTTCTTTTTGTAAAAGGACAGACCCAGTTTCTCTGAGGTTTTTTAAAATGTATTTTCAGAATCAAATACAAGACAATCTGTATAGTCAATAGCACAAAAACATTTAAATTTTAAGATTGAAGTATTACTGCATGACATCAAAAACTTTCTATATATTACACAATAACACATTCCATAAAATGTATCACAGTGTGCATTAAAGGAAAATAAACACAATATATTAAATATCTTTCATAAATATTAAATATGTTTTACAAACATCTCAAGAAATAGTTTTAATTAGAATATCATTGCCAACAAGCAACATAGGCTGAATTCAAACACAAAGCTTACACAAAACTACTGTGGCAGCAGTGTTCACAAACCTGCAATAAGTGCACTTTTTATGGCTGCTACACATTTATGTAACATAATAACACAAGCTTGGTGAGAGCTTTTTTGGCATTGGATTTTATCATTCAGCACCATTGCATCTCACCCACATAGGGTGCAATGTTAGAGTGCTTACATCTACAGTGCTCTGTCATCCAGTACTTCTCACAGTTTAAGGCATTTTTGGGTTAGTGTGCAGTTTGTAGAGTTTGCATGAATTACAGGGTAAAGGGAAACACTACACTGCTGGTGTCTGCTGATGATGTTAATACCTGTGCGTAAACATTCTCATAAAATACAATCATATTTGGTGTATGCACAAGGTATGTTGCGCCCAAAATGCAACCATCCAACATTTTTATTATTTTAATACCAACATTTCAGATTAGATTACTATATAATTTAATAATATAATTTTCAGGGCTCAGCAGCTTCATAAAGTTATTTTTATATACTGCTATGTACAGGCTAAACTGAAAATATGCAATGGCTTCTATGATACCAGACGATGGTTGAAATTAAATGCATATCACCAAAAATTATGAGGTTAATGTCGACTCTCCTTTTCATCCTCGTGAAGATTTTTTCCCCGTCTATATGTAGTCTGTTAAGAAGTGCACATTTATTAAACGAGGCTTTTCCTGCGTCACGTGCTCCAGCTGTATTCATTCCAAACCGAAAAGCTCTCAGCGTTCACGAAGCTCTGCACCGATCGTCCAGGAGCACGCTTCACTCCGAACAGCTTGCACGCCGCGCTCCTGTACTTCTTTGACATGATGTTGTAGAGGATGGGGTTGATCGCGGCGCTGAGGTAAAACAGCACGAATGAGACCAGGTTGCAGTATTCGCTGATTTGGGAGATGAGAGGAGAATTGGCCTCGGATGACTTGGAGAAGAGATAACGACCGACGTGGAACGGCAGCCAGCAGAGAACAAACGCTAGAACCACCACAGCTGATGAAGAGAGAGAAAGAGAGTTCATGTCTGTAATGTTTTAAAAAGGTTTATTATAGAAATTAGAAGTAGGCTACTATTAATACGATATTCTTGCAATAAGTGCGTTTTGGGGGGAAAAGTTGTGACTTAGGTCTAGTAACAATTATTTCGGACATTATGACAATGAGGTGAATCAGAATCAGTAACCGATGCGACTGAATGTTTCTGATTCACTAACAACAACCGGCTCAAAAGAGTCAATCGTTCGGAAATTGGACTACACCAGTGGTTCCCAAACCTGTCCTGGGGGCCCCCCTGCCCTGCACCTTTTGTATGTCTCCCTTATCTAACACACCTGATTCCACTCATCTGCTCGTTAGTAGAGACTCCAATAACTAAATTGGGTGTGTCTGATTTGGGAGACATACAAAATGTGCAGGGCAGTGGGTCCTCCAGGACAGGTTTGGGAACCACTGGACTACACCAATAAGACCGTAAGTCGTTCGCTACGGAATGATACTACTCTAGTTACTGTAGCCCAGGGGTGTCCAAACTCAGTCCTGGATGACCGGTTCCTGGCAGAGTTTTTAGCTCCAACGTGCCTCACACACCTGCCGGGAAGTTTCATGCCTAGTAAGAGCCTTGATTAGCTGCTTCAGGGTGTTTATTAGGGTTGAGCTAAACTCTGGAGGACACCGCCACTCCAGGACCGGGTTTGGAATAAAACATAAAAGAAGATATTTTGAAGATTGCTGGTAATCAAACAGTTGGTGGTTGCCTTTGACTTCCATAGTAGGAAAAAAAATACTATGGAAGTCAATGCAACCACCAACTTTTTGATACATATCTTCTTTTGTGTTCAACATAAGAAAGGCAACTCATAACAGGTTTTGGAACACTGAGGGTGCGTACATGCGGACAGATTTTCATTTTTTGGGGAACGATCCCTTTAAAACTAATTCAATTTTTGTAAAAAAAAACAAACAGTATACAGTTTGCTGTTCCTGAGCACTGTAAAAGCCAACATCCATAATCATTCTGAATACTATTGTTCATCTAATAATATAAATTGTAATGTAATGTACATTAACTGTCATTTATAACCATCATTTTCTTCTAAAATATATTTATTAAAAAAAATATAAGTGCTTTATGGGTATATTCCTCAATTTTGTAAAATAAAATAAAAAAATCCCTGTAAAACTCGTTGCTTTATTATGCACGTGGAATTTACTTAGCAGGGGTGTCCTCCTGTTAAATGTTTATTAAATCATTAAATTAGCCTATTTAATCATATAAAATAATGTTTATTAAACAATTACATATTTAAAGAGAAAATCTATTATTTTGTAAGATTTCCCGAGTGAAAGTTAATCTATTATTAAATGATTCTGAAATGCACAAACATCATTTGTCAGACTTTTCAGCTCATTTTTGAGCTCACCCAGCATTTTGACCGTTTGTTTATTGTTCTTTTCCCGACTCGAAATGGGTCCGACAGGATTCTCCTTTCTTCTCCACAGTCTTCTGCCTATGAGGCTGTATAACACTGTGAGACAGAGGACCGGGAGGAAGAAGAACACGCTGGACACCCACACCATCATAGTGAGCAGTCCGGAGCGGATGGCATATTCGGTCGCTTTACACTCATTGGTCTCCCAGGGGTTGGTGCCGTTCTCGTGCTCGACCCCAACCAGAATGAATATGGGTCCCGCGCTGCACAGAGCCACAGTCCAGAGGACTAAAATCACCCCTTTCACCCGACCCCGCGTAACGATGACTTTTGCCCTGAAGGGAAAACAGATGGCGAAGTATCTCTCCACGCTGAGGGCGGTGATGTTGAGGATGGTGGAGTACGTGCAGCTTTCACTCACGAACTGAAAGAGTTTGCACAGCTCATCGCCAAAGTTCCACGGTCGGTACCGCCAGACCCGGTACAGGTCGAGGGGCATGCAGAGGAAAATGAGCAGGTCTGAAAGTGCCATGCTGCAGAGGTAAAGGTTGGTGGTGGTTCGCATGTCTTTGTATTTAGTGACCACCAGGATGGTCAACAGGTTCCCAGCGATTCCGACGAGGAACAGGAAAGAGCACGTCACTGTGATGCCAGTCAGGATAGGGACTGGGAAGAGATGGACCGGGTACTCAAAGTGCTCAGCAGTTGCATTACTATCCATAATGTCCTCCGCGCATAAAGTGATGCTGAACGGGCAGCTGGACACGTTTGTCCAATTAGTCATTATGATGAGATTTTAGAGGATTTGCATGGGCTTAATGGCACCTTGTGATTTCCACCCAGCTGTTGTTTCCATGCACATCTTACAGGTGTTCAATGCACACTGCACAGTATGAGAAGTGCACGCGAGTAACCTGTCAGTGATGCGCCCCGAGCTGCGCGCAGGGGGTACACGATCCACAACACGCGTGCGCACTGGATGTCTTGACTAATTCTGCTGTTGAAAAAAACAATGCAGATTGTGTGCAAACGCGCCGTTTTTCTTGGTTGGGGCGCTCGTTTGTCTCTTTTTTTCTGGGTTGTTACAGGAAACCAGGCTCGGGCTGGTTTGGGCGGGAAGAGAGTAGGTGATACGCGAATTAGGGTGTGGTATGTAGAGTCTGTTGCAGGGACATCAGCACACAAAGTGCTGCGGGCTAGGGTCTGTGTAGGATGGTGGTGGCGTCGAAGGGGGAGGAAGTGGGGAGAGGAAGCGGGGAAGGCGAAAAAGAGGGGCGGAAAAAGAGAGGAAAAGACAAGAGAGGAAGGGGAGATGTGGGAGGAAGAAGGAGGACAGGAGGGAATGACGCCATAAGTCGCGAAGGCAAGGAGTGGAGGGGGAAAGGAGGAGTTATGGGGTGGTAGAAGGCAAAAGGCAAGAGTTTTGTTGAATTAATTAGAGTGGAAGTTCCGAGAGACGAACGGATACGGGAACGGTGAAGGGAGCAGGGGGCGAGCTTGGCACGGCTCACCCACACGCCATGTAAGGCGACGGCGGGAAGATTTGACGAGTGTGAAGAAGGCGGCTGGTCAGAAGGGGTAACTATCGGAGTAACACCAAAGATGAAAATGGGTAGAAACAATAAACAGAATGATAAAAGAACGACGAGCGCGACTTTAAGTAGAACGACATAAAAGTAGGGGCATTAAAGACGAACACAAAAGAGCCAAAAGCCGAGGTGGGAACTCACGAATGGTGAAAACAGAGTTCCAGAACCGAATAGCCGGAATCAGCGGGCGGACCTGTAGAAAAAAACGCGAGGTGGGGCGCCACAACGAGGCCGAGACACGCTAATTTTGTTGTGGTGGCTATTGTTGGGGAGAACCAGGTGAGTCACGCGTCACATCGGAAAATGCAGTTTGGACCAAGACGGTGAGGGAGCGGGGAACAGGGTGGCTTTGCAAATTGGCCGTCGATATATAGACATTGGAAAATAAGCGAACCACGTGGATGGGGGAGGGAGTCGGTATCGCAGAATAAATTAACATTGTCTCACTTCCTCGCATTACATCCACCGCCTGCATTATTTGGCCATGGCCGCCCGTAGTTGAAGACACCTGCCACTCCGCTCTTAAAAAGTCCAGTGAATACTTGGGTTTGTTTTTTTCTTCGATGGACATGGTCCACTGAGCACAGGTGTGATCAGAAGTTACTTTGCCGCTACTCCCCTGTGTTCGACGGCAATCCGGAAGTTACCTTCATAGGAACATGCCTTCATGGTTTTGTCCGCTATGCGCTCATGACGGCCTCATGCATCTGGACATCACAACAGACGAGACCAGGTAATATGGAAATGGACAAGAAAAAGACCTCCTGGTTAAAGAAAGACATGTAAAATTCTCATCACTCTCGTCTCCACTTGTATGCTCAGTTGAATCGGTACACAGATTTAGTACCAGGGTTTGCCCGCTTGTCCGAACTGGGCTACATCCGTGGCGGTGGTGTTAAGGTAAAGCGATATCAGTCAGTCCTGGATGTGTGGCTCGTGAAATAAGTATCCCACGTGAGTCGGGCGCGAGATAAACAAAACAAAAAAACTCACACCGCTGTAATCGGGTTTGCTTGTTGTGTGTTATATTGTAGGCGCATCGCAAAGCAATGGCTGGAAGTGATAAGAAAGACGGACAAAAGGGTCATACGGGGGTAATGGCGATCTCGTGTGGGAATTGTTGAGGGACTCTATTGCATCACGGAAAGGGAGGCTAGGGCGCTAGGAATTGGTGTTAAAGGATGTTCAACGCCAAAAATGGTGTAGACTGGGTGTACCCCATGGGTATCGCTCACCCTCAACTACCTAGGGGAGAGACGGTCTTCTTTCAGAGAATACGATCAAGTTATATTTAATATGGACAGATTTTCATGGACGAGGTAAATATGAAACCTCCGGGTTTGTTATCGGTGGAATCTGACACCCGGTGTACGCTCACATCCAGGAATGCTCCCAATAATCACAGACGATCGGGCTATGTGAGAGGATAATTGTGCAGCACTTCTCGAGGTGGTGGGCTTCTCTAAAGGACAGTCCTACCATTTTTTGCGTGAACCTCTCTTGATGGCCCTATTCAAGAACACTTGGGGGTGGAGCGAAGGTGCAGCCAGAGGGGTGTGGTTCTTTTCCCCCCTGATAACAGATGGGCTGATTCTGTAGTTGAATTGAGCCGGTAGATGATTTTGGCTGGGTCTTGTACTGGTGGAGAATATGATGGGAATCAGGGAACTCATATGCTGTTCTATGTGATGGGTCACTTAATGCGCCCTCAGGCCTCGGGGTTGGACCTGGAAGGGCTTTGATCTATATAATTATTTACAAGATGCTCTCTTCTCACGGCAAGGCCCGATCAGTAGGGAGGTGCTATCTGAAATAGGTAACGAGGGCGTGGGTCGAGACAGTTATCTGTGGGTGTGGGGCCCAGGAAAATGCAGAGGACATCATTACCAGAGCCAGGGTGCGACGAAAACGATCTCGAGTCAGCTACCAAATAAGGCCCCGAGGATAGAAGGGGGGATTAATCTCAAGAAATGGAACCGGAGCGGCTATGGACAGTTAGGCGAGGCGTACATACTAGCACCAACAGGAGGAGCGTGGGGTGGAGGTTGGATGGGGTAATGGATTCGATCAAATCCCCCTCGCGTAGGGGGGTCGTTTCAGTAGTGAGTGAGCGCTGGTCCTTGGACTAATCGCGAGTGTGGGTAGGACGTTTGCGTGGCCCCTCCAGTAATGTTCAAGCCCAGGTATCATTCCACGCTTGTGCCCCCGATGGACGTTGTTCATCTCAGGTACCATGGTGAGGACCGCTGTGCATCAGAGCGCGGGGGTGGTGTGTGTCAGCACTCGTTCTGCTTCTTGGCGTTGGGGTAGTCTCGAAATGGCTTCCTCCAGCCTTTCTTTTTCACAAATGCGCTCGTTTTTGGTACTGTTAATTCTTGAGACCGCGTTGTTTTGTTTTTGATCTTCCTGGCTTTGCGTTTTTCCGCAGGGGCGTCAGCATTCTGAGCGTTCTGCATGCGCAGCTGCGACCCTTCATACGTCATCCTCCCGGAGCTACTGGGCTTCCGTTTACAACATTAGGCGCAAGCAGAATTAAGGCAAGTATTATTTACAGTTTGATCTCTATGGAAATTGTTCTTACAACACTGCATCGATTCGGCTTCCAAATGAGGCCTTTGTTCACGAACCCCCGAGCCTTACGGGCCACTATGTGTTTATGGATGTAGTCGCTTGGTATTAATTTAATTCTAGATTGATGGACTGAATGGCAATGCAGACGATCATGCGGACTGCAATATGATAGAGCTTGAATGGAACATAGACAATTTATTTTTAAGCATACATACTGGGCCGACTTGGGCTGGATTTCGGCTGAAGAAGAAAAGTTTGTCAGCTATTAGCACCTCGCATTTTTGGGGTGACTAACGGCCTAAAGTTTCTGAGAGACCTCAGGGTTGATCCGCGGCTCGGCTCCTCATAACTGTTCCGACTTGAGACTTGATCTATAGCCTCAGGGACTACACTGCCCTGCCTTCGCGCTCCAGTCGTTCCACTTGCCGCCCCTTACCTTAAGAGACGTTTGCCCCGGGCTTTTGTTGAGCGTCGGGGTGACTGCACTGTCAGTCTACAGTGGCTTCAGGTGCCTGAGTTTGGTTGTGGGCCTAAGGCTGTAGATCATCCTCATACCAAGATTGTTCATTTGTACAAGACTTCACCACTTCGGTAGCCGTCTTCCCGATTCAAATGACGAGGAGCCGGGTCCTTATCCACTCTGTGGGCCCCATTTATGTTGAGTTTTTTCTTTTGGTGACATCTGTGGCTGGATCCACCGGCTACCTTCACCAGGTTTAATAACCTTGTACGTCCCTGCCCCTGCAGCATGGATTTTTGTCCACAATTATGTTCCTTATTTCCTTTGTAAGTGAGATGGATTTGTTATGTAGTTTTACCTAGGTGTCTTGTGTCTAATTTTACTCAGAGGACTTATAGGGAGGGCCCTCAGTACGAGCATGTTCGGGCTAGGCTCCAGACTGGGCCTTTGTTCTGCACTTGCTTATAGCACGGCGCTATTGGATGCGTTCCCCATAAGCGTCAGAGAAGCAACCGGAGAGACCGTTCAAAAGGGAACTAAACAAACAAAGGAAACTTACAAGACTAGCATATTCTCTCTGGATCTTACGCTCCGCCTACATCCAACATCATCCGCTGGAACGCCTCTCTCTCGTGAACGTGTGTACGACAGTTAGCGGAAACTAGAGATTATGGTTTTTAAAGTTTTAAATATGGATATTTTCTTCACAAAAGTGCCATGTGATTTACTTCAGAGGCCTGTATCAACGCCCCCAACCGGTTCCTTGTAGGTCCCTTTTTATGATGGATGGACAGAAGGTGTTATTTTGGCTTATATTGGCTATTGAATATTACGTAACCCGAGTGTGTGGGGTTGCACGTGTTGGTGCATTATAAAAAAGCTTTTGAAGCCAGTGACATTTAAATATAACGCGCTTGTATTCGTCGTCTTTATAGCAGCAGAAGGTCAATACACCGTAGGATGGCTTGGGATGGGTTGGGAGTAATTTGGTCATGGGTGGTTTGTATTATTTTTTACATTTTTGGGTTAACTTCCCTTTAGTGGGTATGGAAGGCCACAAAACCGATTTTTGGGACTCAACCCGATGGCAGCTTGTATACTTAAAAAGACCTAAAATTTTGGCATCATTGTACCAACAACATTTTTCTCTTCAGTTCACATATTCCTATCTCCCAAATTATACAAATATTTGACGCAACAAGATTGTTTTTTCTTTCCCCAAAAACAAAAAAAGCCCTTTACCTTAAAGTTAATACAGTAATGAATTTAGAGAATTCTCAGTTTAGAGAACAACATTGTGTTTCAAGTTTATGTGATTAAATATTCATTTTTAAAACCCCTTCCTGCTTTTCATAGATTATGTTTCAAGGTGAGGACTGTAAAAAGACAGCCCTGAACAAACAGAAATCTGCATCCGGTTTTGGTGTACAGATAGATTAACACTTCATTTGGACACACACACACACACAGTTTAAACGTTTGAGACATGATTTGATCATTATCATCCTTGGAGCAAGACATTTACTTAAAAAAATTAAACGAAAGAAAGAAAACCTCTAAACAATGACCATAATCAAAATAAATAGAAATAGAAATAAAAAAAAAATCAAAATATATTGCTGTTTAAGCTAATACATTGAGTAGAATTGGATAATTTGAAGCCATTATTATTATTATTATTATTATATTCATTCTTTTTGAGAGGGTATTGTCCCAGTGGCAGCTTTCTCTCTCTCTCTCTCTCTCTGGTTATAGCGTGTGGCAAAATCTGTTTAAAATATCTCTGTTATGTATAAGGGGTCCATTAGATGTCTTGGAAACCTTCAAGTTATGCTAAAACCAAAAGATAAGAAAAAAAATGTTTTCTTCGTGTGTGATTAAATTAAGTGTCATTATAGAAATGTTTGGTTTTTCATGCATGAAGGGGCCGTAGGTCAATCAATGACTATCATGCCTAGATAAGAAGCCTGTGATGTAAGCTGTGCTTAAAAAAAAACGAGATTAGTTGAGATAAAGCGCCTGATAACGTCGAAACCATGTGAACTGATACCCATAATTTCAAAGCATTATCAGAAAATCTTAAAGGGAGGTTTGTAGGCAGATCACGGGGCTTTGAGACCCAGCCGGCGGTCTCTGCTGCTGCTGCAGTTGGTTTGGGTTAGAGCTGCGGTTACGCTTACGGGGTCTGTCGCAGACTTATTTTGTAGCCTTAAAAGCATTGATGTTATGTTGCGTTTGGGATCTTTGACTGACAAATATAACTGAGGTATAGTTTGATGACAATCTAGTGAATGGTTCAGCCGCCGCAACAGAGGTGCATAGTAGAAGCACGCACACAGCTTTTCTAAATTATCATGATGTTTAGGCCCATATCAAGATAATTATAATGACTACCTAACTAAACCTCTAAGCATATGCCTAAAATTAAGCCATGCTTCCCATTACGAAAATTAACCATGGTAAGTGTAGTAACCATGTTTTTGGCGTATTGATTAACATTTGTATAACCACAGTTTTACTAGTACATAGGCCTATACCATGATTAAACTTAATTACTTAATTTGGTTAAATTAACATGGTTAAACTTAATTACCGTTAATTTGTGGTTACTAGGGTTTAACTATAACCATGTTTTTTGTTGTTGTTTTGTTGTAGTAAGACCATGGTTAATTTTTGAAAGGGTTGAAACTACATTTATGAAGTGTTTAGCTGTGGTGATTTTTACAGCAGTTCTGTTTAAGTTGTAACATATTCATTATGTATAACTGAACGTGTTTTTCAGACAAAAATTGGCTTGTGATATTAACATTAATCATCACTTTTGGAAGGCTTCTTGACTAATCAAATTTGGGGACCTTTCTAGTTTACATCTAGACCCATAATACTGAATAAACATATGGTGTACCTTTTTTTACTTCTTTAATATATTTCTAAAGCAGATGAGAAACAAATATATATCAGCGTATGAACAATAAAATTGTTATTTTTAAGACTATTAATAACATCTCTGCGGGTGTAGAAGTCCGTGCATAATTTAAATGGGCGGGTCCACCAGTGCAGAAGAGGAAGCGCGAGGCAGCTGATCCGCGTTCACCTCCTCGAGCGCAGTGCTGCTCACGTTATATTTGAGAAGCGGATTCACAACAGCGCGGACGTGCCTCCAGTTCTTTATCAGGTATGCTTACGTTACTTTATATGACTAAATAAGGCTCCGTTCTGAGAGTAGAAATTATCTGAGTAAGTTTTAACACGCGGAAAAGTAATGACATCTTGGCTGAGTACACAGCTAGACCTCTGTGCAGTAAGAGTGACATGTTTGAGACGCATGGAAACAGAAGGTGGCAGCCATATAGTGCTTCTGGACTGCAATACATCAGACCAGAGCAGTCTATGAAAGAGACACCATGGGATTTAATGTGTTTAGATTAACTACAGTAAGAACTTCATAGTGACACCTTTCAAATAATGCAGTTATGTTTCGATTGCCCACACCCACTGATTCTGCAAGGCAAACAACCTGCTGTACCTGCAGGGCAACTTCGGAGACTAGAACTGATTCTTAGTTGCAACAGCTGCTACAACTGACAAATACTAACAAACAGAAGAGTTCAGCTGTGTATTCATTGTATGTTGATGTCTTGCCTGGAACGTCATTTCTAGGACCTTGATGTGAGTGTTTACTCCATGTAGCAACCATAAAGAGGTTCCCACACTCTTAAAAAAATAAAGGATCGAAAAAGGGGTTTTCACAGTGATGCCATAGAAGAACCATTTTTGGTTCCCAAATAACCTTTCAGTGAACAGTTCTTAAAGGGGTCATATGATGTTGCTAAAAAGAACATTATTTTGTGTATTTGGAGAATGAATGTTTTATTTTAATATATTATATTTGCGTTTAAGGTTCAAAAAACACATTATTTTCCACATACTGTACATTATTGTTTCTCCTCTATGCCCCGCCTTTCTGAAACGGGTCGATTTTTACAAAGCTCATCGGTCTGAAAAGCGAGGTGTGCTGTGATTGGCCAGCTATCCAGTGCGTTGTGATTGGCCGAATACCTCAAGCGTGTGACGGAAATGTTACGCCTCTACCATACTGTGATGCCGTGTCCGGCCAGAGCGATGATTCAAAAACCTTAAAACCCATTACAAACGAGGCATTTGTTGCATCCAGTGGGGACATAATTACTGATTATAATGACTTATACTGTCTTTTTACGCGTTGCATCGCGCCGCGTAAACATAAAACCATGTCTGCATTTGTGATCGGAGAAATGACAAACAACAAGCGCTACACTGCTCAAAACTTGCGTTTGAATCATCAGTGGAAAATCCTTTAAAATATGAAAACGTCTTACAGTCTGTGAGTCAGAACAGCCGCATTGTAGTCTACCCTCCCAGGATCAGGAAACAGTCCTCCACAAAATGTGCTGTCACACATCTGAATGTTTGGGTTGAACTGTTCTGGAACAGTGTTGTAAATACAACTTAACCACTGATTTCTAGTCGTGTCCTCTTTTGGAAGGCCAAACAAAGTAGTTTCGCTTTCACACGAAACACAGCGTCACACACGGCGGGCTAGAGTGAGCGGCGGCGGGTGCGCTTGCGGCAACCACATGTGACGACCCCGGGCTGGACTCCGCTTCGTCCACAGTGAAAGCCGATCCGGCGCTCCACAGCGCGAAGTTCATGTATTTCCTCAGCGACCAGCACGGATCAGCTCTAGGCATGACGAAGCGGATATCGTCCTCTTTTGGAAGACCAAACAAAGTAGTTTCGCTTTCACAACAAAACACACAGCATCTTCACGACATGGCGGCAGCAACAATACTACAGCGAGAATAAAAGTTACGCCTTCTTTCGTTATGCAAATCTTCCCAGATAGTGACGTAGATATGTGGGGGTATGTTAGAACGAGCCCTTTTAGGTAGGTGTGGTTGACTCTTAACTTTTATTAAGAATATCTCTTTGGATTTGAGACTTTTTTGAGTCTTTGCAACTTTACAGATCTTCTTTATGCACCAAGAGCTTGTAACACTCCAAAGAGAAAGGAAAAATTTAAATCGCATCATATGACCCCTTTAAAATAACTATATTTTCTTAGTATGAAAAACATTTTAATAATCTAATAACAACAATTAAAAAAAGACCCCTTGTCCACTATAAACAATTTTTTAAATGTATGGATGTTAAAGGTTCTTCATAGAACCACAGATGCCAATATAGAATGCCTTTTGTTTTTAAGACTGAAAAAGAAATATACATCCATCATTATGTATATATCCAGCATTTGTTATACTGCCTTTAATAAAAACATATATTTTTTTCAATTTATTTATTTGTTTGTTTGTTTTAAAAGTCATTGAAAGCCAAGACTTTTTTCTCCCTTTTGATTTTGGTATGAATTGTGGCCAGGACCATTCCTAAGAGGTTTTGTGAGATTTATCCAAAAAATGTTTGGTGGATATGCTGCTTTTCCTAAAATTAAAATCTGATTGAACTTTTTAGATGAACTTTTACATAAACATGAATTATAATCATTAAATTTTGACCACAATGTATTGCATAGTCCTGTAAAGTTTGTGTGGTCATTTTGTATCTTCTCATATCAGTACAGTCCCCTCAAGGATCTCGGGACAGAATGGGAGTGTCTGGTTGACTTAGTGGGAAGGTGTGTGATATGTGTGTTTGGCGTTGTACAGAGTTGCTATTTTATCCTTTGTACCCTAATGAGGCTAACTTCCACTTGTGACAACAACACACATTTAGATAGTGTGCATGTATTGGATAGAGACCATAATTGTGTAATACTGCATATTCCTTGACCCATGGGTGTGGTTTCTGAGTACAACAGCCGTGGATCACGAGATATGACAGGTCTATTGATAACAGCAGAGTTGTCAGATGATAATGCTGATGTTATACAGGAGGAGACGCTTAATCTACATGTCATATCTGCTGTACGTTACATAAAGGTATAACGTCACGATAAAAGAGTTGCCAAGCTACAAGAGTTGCTAAACCACCTTTTCCCCTGTAGCAAAATCACCCTTCCTCCTCTTTTATTAAACACAGGGGGCTGTATGAGATGAGTTACAACTTTTGCTTGTTGGTCACATGAGCGTGGTGGTGTCGTGTGCTCTCGTTGTGGTTTATGTGCATCTTCACACTTTGGATCCTCTTTGCAATTCACATGAAACCATTAGGCCTAGTTGTATATTTGATAACCTTTTTCTGGTCAATCCTTAGAGGTGTGGTTCTGTTTTTACTCTTTTTCAAAGTAAAATAGTGATATGACCAAGCATGTGCGTTGGCCTTGAGGAAAGAGGAAACTCAGCTTGTGGTCTGTGTGTAATTGTATTTAATTTTTTCTCGAGGGACAGGAAGTTGAGCTCAAGTGAGGATGAGCAATAGATCCTAAGATACACCGTGTTTATGTTTCATGTTCTTGTATCTGGGATTGTTCTGTGGAACTAGAATCTTTTATTACGAAAAATTTACAAAATAAGCATGAATGGGGATGTAGTGATTCAGTGCACTGACTGTAAAAGCTGAAGAGGTTGTTTATGCTAGTGGTTTTGTTAGAGGTTTTAGATTTGTACCCAAGTGTTTGTTGATATGCATTTGTGGGCCACTTTCAATAAGACAGGAATGAATGCCGGCTTAATGAATGTCCTGTGACCAGACACACACTCAATCACTCTGTTTTCAGTTTAACATAATAAACGGATGCTGTCGTGCATCATGGGTAACCTGGAATAGTTGTTTAAAGGAATTATTCACCCAAAAATGAAAATTTGCTGAATATTTACTCACCCTCAGGCCATCCAAGACAAGATGTAGATGAGTTTGTTTCTTCATCGGAACAGATTTGGTGAAATTTAGTAATCCACACGACTGAAGTCCATCCAAACTGTGTGTTTGTTATAAACAAGACATTAAATGATGGACTGGAGTCATGTGGATTACTTTATCACATTATAACACATTATTGTGATGTTTAGACTCTCATTCTGACGGCACCCATTCACTGCAAAGGATCCATTTGTGAGCAAGTGATGTAATGCTAAGTTTCAATGAATAAACAAATTCATATACATCTTGGATGGCCTGAGGGTGAATTAAAATTTTTGGATTAACTATTCATTTAATTTCTGATTTGATGTTTGTGATGAGTCTTTTTTTTAGGATTTTTATCGATTTCAGAAATAAATAAAAAAAAGGTCCTCTGTCTTTAATTTGAATATCCTTGGTGTATTGAAACACTGTTTAATTCCCAAAAGGAGAAATTTAGCTTGACACAACAGCAACAGCAGACAGATACTGAGCATAACAGTGTTTTATTAGGGATGACAGAATTGCAATTAGCAGAACTGGTGTTAAATTAAATCACAAGCAGTGTTTAATCAAATCACAGCGAGTTTAATGGGGTCATATGATGCGATTTCAATTTTTTTCCTTTCTCTTTGGAGTGTTATAAGCTTTTGGTGCATAAAGAAGATCTGTAAATTTGCAAAGACTAAAGTCTCAAATCCAAAGAGATATTTTTTATAAGTTAAGAGTCAGCCACACCTACCTAAAACGGGTCGTTCGAACACGCCCCCACATGTCTATGTCACTGTGTGGGAAGATTTGCATAACGCCGCCCAAATGTTCATGCAAAGAAAGAAGGCGTAACTTTTATTCTCACATTAGTATTGTTGTTGCCACCGCCGCCACCATGTCGTGAAGACGCTGTTTTTCGTTGTGAAAGCGAAACTAACGTACTTTGTTTGGTCTTCCAAAAGAGGATGATATCTGCTTCGTCATGCCTAGAGCTGATCCGTGCTGGTCGCTGAGAGAATACATCAACTTAGTGCTGTGGATCGCCGGATCGGCTTTCACCGTTTTCACCTCTCCTTCGCCGGGACCGCCGTTCTCGACCCCGCCGCCTCAGCTCACTCTTGCCCGGCTTCAGCTCACGCTAAGCCGTGCAACCAGAGTAGCACTTGTTGTTTGTCATTTCTCTGAGCACAAATGCAGACAGGGTTTTATGTTTACGCGGCACGATGCAACGCAGCGTGTAAAAAGACAGTATAAGTAATTGTAATCCGTAATTATGCCCCCACTGGATGCAACAAATGCCTCGTTTGTAATGGGTTTTAATGTTTTTGTGTCGTCGCCATCACAGTATGGTAGAGGCGTAACATTTCCGTCACACGCTTGAGGTATTCGGCCAATCACAACGCACTGGATAGCTGGCCAATCAGAGCACACCTCGCTTTTTCAGACCGATGAGTTTTATAAAAATCAACGCGTTTCAAAAAGGCGGGGCATAGAGGAGAAACAATAATGTACAGTATGGAAAATAATGTGTTTTTTTTACTTTAAACCACAAACACATTTCATTACACAAAATACACAAAATAATGTTCTTTTTAGCAACATCATATGACCCCTTTAACAATATTAAAGTCACTTGCTTGTAGGCTGAGGAGGAAATTTAAAAAGCGATACATGTCAGTCACAACTAGAGGGCGCTTACTTCCAAGATTTACCCTTGAGCATGTCTGCAGTGTTTTGTGTAGAATAATACATTAGGGAAATCTCATTAGGGAACCAATGGAATGCGGATATGGAGATGCTCGTTTGAATAATTTAGCCGCAGTCAAAAACATAGTAGTAATGGTTCAGTGTGGATTCAGTGCTTGTTTGCAGATATGCTCAGCAATGCCATATCTATCTGCTCTCTGAGCATTAGCTGGTAACATGCCTTCATTGTGCATTGATGTTCAATAAAAAAAAAAAAATAGGAAAGAAATTCCTGGCAGTGGTTTGTTAGCCCTCCTCTGTAACTCTTTATATAAGCCTGTTAGAAAAACAGTTGGCAGGATGCATTCTATTGGACATGCAGTTAATTTATCACCAGTCCAGCACACAGTGCCTGGGTAGAACCAATCAACATGTTCATGACTCCATCTAATGTTGTTCAAGGGTGGGAATGAGTACAGAACAAAGCTTGGTTTTAGATTCTAAACTGAAGATTCATGTATCTGTGCTTGATACAAACAGTAAATGATTTACAGGTTTGCAGCAGCTTTTGAATTACTTTTTGATTTTTAACAAATTTGTCACTATTTTTTTCCCCTGAATTTTTTCTTTATTATGGAATTTACATGCAGATCAAGGGAACTGATCAATTACATTATTAGGCTTTTTTTTTAGCAAATTAAAGTTACTTTATTAATAATTGAAAAATAATAATTAATGACATTAATTATCAATTTCACCAAATTAACACATTAAGCTCACAGCTATGTACACTACTATTTAAACATTTGGACAATATGATTTTATTTATTTATTTATATTTTTTGGCATATATTAGATCATAATACAATAAAAATGAGTGACATTGTAAAATATAGTTTACAATAATGTGTTTTAATATGTTTTAAACTGTCATTTACAGTATTCGTGATGGGAAAGTGTATTACTGCAATGGCAAAATTAGAACAATTTCAGTGTGCTGATTTCATACTCAAGAAGCATATCTTATTATTATCAATACTGAAACAGTTATGCTGCTTAATATATTTGTGAAAACTATATAATTGTTTTTTTCAGGGTTCTTTGATGAATAGAAAGTTAACAAACCAATGATTTGAAAGAAGAAATCTTTTGTAATACGAGAAATATGTTATAAAAAATAATTATATGATATGATTAATTTTGAAAATTCATTTTTTTTAAAACTGGGCATCACAAGTCACAAAAAGCATGTACATACAATAATATGGTGCTAGACGATTATTATTATTATTATTATAGGTCAGGACCAAAATTCAACAATATTTATTAAAATATTTATTGTCTCATCCAATGTAATATGAGCTGTTTAACGGCTACTGGCTGTATTTGTGTAAAGAAACATCACAGTTATGTACTTTATCACATTTAACCATCTGTGGTGGCAGTTTTTGTTACTTTCTGCAGCATCTCAGGTTTCCATCACCACTGAAAGAGCCACAAGTGTTCCATTTCAAACACGGCCGTACACTCTCTTTATGTGTGACTGTATGGCGTGTGGGTGTGTATGGACTGTCATGTCATCTGCCATGCAGTCCTACCAGGAGATGAACGTTTAATAACAGCTTTCTCCCAGAGAACAACAAGGACTGTGGGCTCAAACGCTGCTTTGTTTTAAATGCTGTGCTGGGAGTCCAGAAGCTGGTGCGCATCCATTAGATTGATGGGTTAAAATGCGAATAAAAACAAATGAAGGCTGTGATGAATGTGATGTTTGTGTGTAGACTCAATCCACTCAGCAATAAGAGAGGGAGATAAGTGTTATATAAGACGTTGGCCCTGAATCATCTGGCAAATATTAACTTAAATGGCACTTTTGAGCATGAAATGTCAGTCTCCAAGAGGAGAGATAAAAAAGCACATCCCACACAAAACATATGGCACAAGAAGCATGTTGATGCATCTCTTGTAAGGCTAGTAAGGCTCCTCCCCCTCTTGGCATGTGACTACTGTTTCAGCCCCCATTATTCTTGGACATATACTCCGACACACACTGCTGTTTGCCTGTGAGCGCCTTATCAGTGTGTGTGTTGACTGTATTACACGCTTCTGCTTAGTTTGACTTTTCTGGGGAGAAGAAGACGCAGAGGATAATAGGAATGATGGGGGCATCTCTGCCTGTGCGCGGGCAGGTAAATGAACATTCTTTAACGTCAATCAAATTTACTGTCATACCAAATCTGCATATTTTTAAATAGGCATTTAATCTTATGAATAGTTGAAATGGTTTAGATGATATTTTCAGATTTCTCTGCTGTCTTTTAAAAGAGAAAAATACATTTTAAACAGGCAGAAATAAGGAAGGAACTATTTTGCTCTGGGTGACTTGTGAATTTTGCAACACATGTGACTGCTAGTCTAAAAATGCATGTAATGTATGCACAGTGAGCCATCAGAAAGATCTGCGTTTGCACAGAGGGTGTGATTTTCAAAATGTTTGTGCACATGTATGTGGGAGAGCGTGAGTCACTGTGGAATGTCAGTGTAATATAGGCGGACATTATATTTATTTAAAACAATAACTAATTTAATTACAATTAAAGCAGCTCCCTTTATAGAGAGCAGCTTATTCCTACAGTGCAAGCTGTCCATCTACCTGATTTGTGTCTGGTAGTGTGCACTTCACACCAACCCTTCCAATTTACATGGAAAACATTGCCTTGTATTTGCATTTGGCTCGACTGTGGCTTGCTGGAGCAATTTTTTTCCCTCTGTGCGGAACATCGCTAGTATTTTACCAGTTATCAAAATAAGGTTCCACACACCAGCAATGTTTGGGAAATGGCTTCAGAAAAGATTCAATGCCGGTGAAAAGTTTGGACACACTTGACTCCGTTTGGTTCTCATTCTCAAATTTTTTTGAACTTTTGATCTAAAGGCTGAAATGCCTGAAATTTGTTTGTAGACAAATACAAATCGCACGTTATTTTATTTAATTTTATTTTATGATTAAATGAAAAACAACCTACAAGTAACCAGTAAAGAAACAAAAAAATAGATATATAAGATTTAAGAAAATTTAAATATAAGCATATGTTATTTGTTTACATTTTTGTCACTATATAATTAACATACTTCCATTTTGTGTTAATTTATAGCTTTAATGACTTTGTTATTATAAAATGTAGAAAATGGTATATTTAAAAAAAAAATGGAGCATGAATAGATGAGTCCAAATTTTCTGAGCGATACAGTAGGCATGTTATAAAGGACAAATATCAGTATATCGAAGTATTGTAATATTTTATCTCGCAATGCTATACCAAAATTCTCACTGCAAAAATCTGTATATTACCTCAATTTTTCATGTTCATAGTTTTGGGGTAAAAGTGGTGCTGAATGAGAGAGATTGCATTATACAAGGATTAGGTTTGGAATTACAATACAAAAATAAACCTAAAGAATCTCAATATTATCACACCCTGACCCAAATATCAATAATATTTAATATGCATTTTTGCAACAGTAAAATATAATATTGTCTAGTCAGGAGTCTTTCTTTCATTCATTCTTAATTTCTCTGTTTCATGTTATTTGAACTGCTATGGAAGTTGTGTTTGTATCAGGGTAAGGTGTTCTCGTCGTAGTCTCTGTTTGAATACTTAGTCAAACTGGTGTGGCCACATTAACGTCATCTCCCTGCACGACAGTACTGATCTGCATATTTACTGTTACAGAAGGACATGCTTCATCAAGTTGCTCCACACAAGAACACGGTGGCCCCTTTCCCTGCTTTTGTGTTTGAAAAGACCTGGTCACTTGCCAGTTAAACAGATACCTTTCAACGAGCACTATTGGCTGTGCATTAATTACAGGGATAGTCCCATTGGAGCAACCTGCGCAACAATGCATGGGTCAGTAACTCATGCATGCACTTATGCATGCAGACTTTTTTACTAAAAGCCCAGATTGTAAATGATTAAAGTGCAACCTGCCACTTTAAAAGCAGAAAAAGCAGGCACAAAGCACAAACGACATAATAATCTTGATTTTTACTAGAGAATATGAGTGTTTATGGCCCTAAATGATTGCAGGGCATCTCCAGGTAGTTCCTGACAAAATGTGGTTGCTGAGGTGTTCTTGATTGCCATGCAGATGCTAAAGTGTCTTTAGGTGGTTGTCAGGATATTATTTGATTGATATTCTGGTCCCTAAATATTTTTCGGATCCCTTATCTGTTTGATTTTAACATTCGATTTATTGTCTCACAGGTAGAAAATCATAACCCTGGTTACTTAGAGAATGAATAGCACAGCCTTCCAAATCAAGCCACATGATTTAGTTATCAGGCATGTTTGTAGCACATGTGCATGATTTCCAACAAACTCCTAAATCTGAGCACTGTGCAATCATTCTTTCCCAAGACATTTTAAGCACCTAAGGACACAGGCCACCGAATGTGTGATGTACCTTCTGGACTAGATCAACTAGATAAACACATTTCAGCGTGCTTCATTTTAACTCTTGAAGCAGCATGATGCTGGGTGTTGAGAGCTTGAGGGTGTTTGTATTGTGGTGCTGGAAATGTGCCTTTGATGCTGCTCTGTGGTTAAGCGCCTTTATTTTAAGTAGTAGTTCATTGAGCCGATCTTTCACTGTCCGCCTTCACACATGCAGGTGCATCAGTGAAAACACAAGGGAGGTTTCCAGAACTGTTGGAATGTGTGTTTGCGTTCCTCATCTTATCAGAACTGAGCTGTTTCCACATACTGATGGAGGTGAAACTTTCTCAGCGAAAGTCAGTGGCAGCACAAGAAGCGATACAAGTGTGAATTTGTGTTTTGCTGACTATTCAACACTACTGTTAAACCTTTAAGCTGTCCCTTGTTTGTCACGGTGTGAGAGATGTATGTCTGTGCACTGAAACTCGAGGTTATTTGATTGTGATTTACATAAAACGAGGGATATTTGTATAAAGCCTTTGACCTTCACATATCCTCGTGTCTGTGACTTTTTTAAGGAATGAGGATTTTTAGGGAAAACATTGTCTAACGTTTGTTTTACCGTTCTAGAACATTATTCATGGCGCTGATCCTATGTGATTTATTACCTTGGCAAACGTGCTGTTTTAACTCTTGTTTATGGCTGTTTATAGTAGGTTTCCATTCATCACTGTAATATCAGCCTACATTTACCAAATTGAGCTTTCCTTTTGCATGCCCGGATGTGAATTTTTGGACGAGAGCCAATTCAATGCTAATGTTGAAAAACAAGATCTCTCTGATCTCCCTCTTCACAGCCTCCTTGAAACACATTTAGTCCACAGATGCAGATATACTTATGTTTTTCAGAATTTGAGATTTAGTATGTGTGCAAAATATCAGCCAATAGTACAGATCATATCGATCGATCTATACAGTATTGGTTGATATTTAATTGTGCATGCTCATTTCCGCTATTCTTACATTTAGATCGTCTTTGCTGTCGTCTAACGCTTCGTTTTTTTTTTTAACTAATAATTTAATAACACTGTAATCTTTAACAAAACTCTAAATTAATATCCTTTTAAAATACTGTATATTATAATGTTGTGATGCCTAAATTCACTTGAAATATTAAAAAGGATAGATTTTAGTTTTATTTTTAATTTATTTAGTCGAAGTAATATGATAGAAATTATAACACTTATCCCAAGTCTATATTGATATTCTGATCCCTAATCACTTAAAGTCTGTTAGTTTTTTTGTTCTCATTTTATCTTCCATTAGATGCAAATCATCAGTCTGATTATTTAGAAAAGCACGGCAATAGTCCTATCACAAGAAGCATATCAGTTTTCCAAATATAATTGAAGAATTCAGATGCAAAAGCCTCTAAGTGCCGTCTGAAATGTTCTTCTAAAATGAGTATTTTTATCAGGTTTCTATGTTTAGGTTCAGTTATTTCACTTTAATGGCAATGAAAAGGACCTGTTTATTGCCATTAAATGGAATTCTCTGAACCTAAACATAGGAGCCTGATAAAAATGATCATTTTAGAAGAAAATTTCAGACGGCACTTAGAGGCTTTTGCATCTGAATTCTTCAATTTGTCTCAGAAAGGAATATCACATGTTGACTAGAGATCGCTTGTGTCAGACTGATTCTCTTATACCTCGATACTCGAGCCCAGGTTGATTTGAGACTGCAGGTTTGCAATATTATGTTCTTTAAAATGAGCTTCTCTTCAAGAGCCTTTGCATCAGCGAATCATCTTAGAGGAAGTTAGTGCAGATCTAATTTCATCCTGCTTTTGTGCGAAAATCCACTTTTTCGTAATCACACTTTAGGTCAGCTAACCGCTCATTCAGCAGAGAAGTGTCTGAACTATTACTGAAGATGTGATGATTATAATGGGCTTTGATGGCTCCAGATCAGATCCATGGAAACCAGAGTTGCGCTTCAACAGGACTTCACTCTGAGAGTGTCTAACAAGCCTGATTCCATCATAGATAAGTGAAACTCTCACTTTGATGCCACAGACCTGCTCACATATACAGCACGTCAAGTTGAGAGTTGATTTGAAGTGTTACAGGTATCATAAAGTCATAAAATATGAGGTTCAGATGAAATCATAGTGTTAAAAGTGATCGTTGATATTTAATCATCCTCCTCATTTTGTTCAGTTCTGTCACTGCGATGAAGAGTGAATGATTTTAATGTAGTACTGAGATGTGACCTGCCATTTCCTAGAAAGACAAATGTGGCATCTCAACCAGAGTTTCATGATGAATTTCTTATGAATCAAACATGATATGAAAATGGAAGATGTGCTCGAAATGAAATTACTATGATTAAAAAAAGTGCGGGGTCAGTGAGATTTTTTAAAATGTTTATGAAAGAAGTCTCCTGAAAGCTGCATTTATTTGATGAGAATGCAGTAAAACAGTAATATTGTTAAATAGCATTGCAATCTACAACGTTTTAAAATGTAATTTAATATATAAACACCATCGTAATTTATTCCTGTGATGCAAAGCTGAATTTTCAGCATCATTACTCTAGTCTTCAGTGTCACATGATCCTTCAGAAATCATTCTAATATGTTGATTTGCTGCTTAAAACATTTCTTATTATCAATGCTGAAAACAGTTGTGCTGCTTAATATTTTTTTTGTGGAAAACTGCTTAATATTTTTCAGGATGCTTTGATTAGCAGAAAGTTCAAAAGAAAAGCCATTATTTGAAATAAAAATGTTTTCTAACATTATAAATACTTGTTACGTTAAATTTCATCCATGTCGTTGCTGAAAACCTTTGAACAGTAGTTTACTATGACACTGTTGCAAAAATGCATTTTAATAGATTTTAAATGGATAAAAAGAAAAAAAACGTATTTTTGTCTCTTTTGTTAGAAGACGCAAAGCAAATGTGCATAGGCCAAAATTGAGGTTTGTTGTGACATTAATGAATGGCGTTGCTGTGGTACCTGCAGTGTGTCTGGACAAAAGGGGGATTTTTGGTTTTGCATGTGATGTCTTTAAGCTTCTCGAACATTTTTGTGAGCAGTTAGAAGGAAAGAGGAACAGGATGGAGGTTGCAGACTGCCATCTGTTGTCCCCAATTTAGTTCTCAACTTTTTATGGTCAGTAGAGACTCTCCTGTTAGTTCTGAATGAGTTACTCTAATCCTCATTCAAGCTTCTCCAAAAACAAGTCAAAGCACACCACACATGCTCACACACACGTTTGTTTGACATTCTCTATTATGGAGACAATATTCTAACAACCATATCTCATACCATTCCATGAATGTTTGAAGGATTTATGGCTTTTTCTCAAAAGCAAACTGTTTGAACATTTCCTAATTTCTCATGTTAAACAAAGTGTTGTGTGTCTTAAAGGAGTGCCCTGGCCGACAGGCCGATTGTTAGCCATGCTGCGACAGCAAGAACCCACGGTCAGCACCCTGCATCTGGTGGCTAATGATATGACAGATATCATGGAGAACTTGGACACACGAGAACTCGACATTGGAGATGGGGAAGAAGAGTTTGACGGCCAGGACCCCAATAGTGCAGGTAAAAGAAACAAATAACAGCATAAAATCACTAAATAATCCAAAATAAAACTAAAAAAAAAAATTGGGGTCAGTTTGGAGCAGCAAATCAGAATATTAGACTTATTTCTGAAGGATCATGTGACGCTGAAGACAGTAATGGCTTCTGAAAATTCAGCTTTGTCATCACACGAATAAATGACATTTTAATCATACTGTGTATATATATATTTATTAAAATAGAAAACATTTATTTTAAATTGTCATAATATTTCACAGTATTACTGTTTTACTGTAGTTTTGATTAAATAAACACAGCCCTTATCAGCATAAGAGACTGCTTTTAAAAACATGACAATCTTACCAGTCCCAATCTTTTAAACAGTAGTGTATGTAACTGTCAGAAATTAATTTGAAGTATTTTTGTCCACAGAAAACCGCATCCCCTTCTCAGCCGTGTATAAAACAATAGGCTTTAAAGAGCCCGGGGCACATGTGTTTCTTACTGCGCTTCCCATCACCGCCAAAATCCTGGAGGTGGAACGCTTCACTTCTGCCCAGGATCGCTTCAACATCACCTCCCAGAGAAGCGTCTCTAAGGTGAGATCTCCCACTCCCGTTCCCTTTCATGAAGTGTTAGTATGTGGGCTGAGGAGGTATATTTGTTGCTCGGGAGAATTAGAGGTTTCCAAGGCAATTTACGTGTTGCCCTGGAGATTTGGACACCATATACAAAAATACTTAGCACATGCAAAATAGTTTTTCAGAAGAATAATGACAAAATAATGAATCTAATGAAGACCCATCCCTCATTTTTGGAAATAGTTTGTTAAAGGTTTAAATAGCTGAAATCTTAAAGGAATAATTAATTATTTGCAGCATACAGGTTGAAAAGACATGAGGGTGAGTAAATCATAGCAGAATTTATTTTCTTTATCCTTTTTTTCTAATGGCTGTTCATGTATCCAGTCACTTCCTGCAGTGTTTAAGATAGAAATGAGACATGGAAACTTCACCTGGTTGATAAAGAGGAAGGAGAAACATTTTATGGAGCTTCACAGGGAACTACGCACCTACAAGACCTTCCTGAGAATTCCACTGCCGTCCCGCAGGTGACCCGATCTAAAATACTAATTTAAATTATGTAAATTAATATATGTAAATTGTATATTTATATTAGTAATGTATGTAGAGATTAGGCATATATATACATATATGTTTGTATATATTATATTATATTATACAGTGGGGAAAATATTTATTTGATCCCCTGCTGATTTTGTAAGTTTGCCCACTTACAAAGAAATGAAGGGTCTGTATTTTTTATGGTAGGTTTATTTTAACGTATAGAGACAAAATACCAAGCAAAAATCGAAAAAACACATTATATAAGGTTCAATTGATTTGCCTTTCAGTGAGTGAATAAGTCAGTGCATCTCATAAATTAGAATGTCATGGAACAGGTTCATTTATTTCATTCATTCAACTCAATTGTGAAACTCGTGTATTAAATCATTTCAATGCACACAGACTGAAGTAGTTTAGTCTTTGGTTCTTTTAATTGTGATGATTTTGGCTCACATTTAACAAAAACCCACCAATTCACTATCTCAACAAATTAGAATATGGTGACATGCCAATCAGCTAATCAACTCAAAACACCTGCAAATGTTTCCTGAGCCTTCAAAATGGTCTCTTAGTTTGGTTCACTAGGCTACACGATCATGGGGAAGACTGCTGATCTGACAGTTGTCCAGAAGACAAACATTGACACCCTTCAAGGAGGGTAAGCCACAAACAATCATTGCCAAAGAAGCTGGCTGTTCAAAGAGTGCTGTATCCAAGCATGTTAACAAAGTTGAATGGAAGGAAAAAGTGTGTAAGAAAAAGATGCACAACCAACAGAGAGAAACGCAGCCTTATGAGGATTGTCCAGCAAAATCGCTTCAATAAACCCTTTTTTTTGAAAAAAAAACAAAAAAAAGTGAACTTCACAGGATGGACTGAGGCTGGAGTCAAGGCAGCACGAGCCACTACACACAGACGTGTCAGGGAATTTGGCTACAGTTGTTGTATTCCTCTTTTTAAGCCACTCCTGAACCATAGACAATGTCAGAGGCGTCTTACCTGGCTAAGGAGAAGAACTGGACTGTTGCTCAGTGGTCTAAAGTCCTCTTTTCAGATGAGAGCGAGTTTTGTATTTCATTTGGAAATCAAGGTCCTATAGTCTGGAGGAAGGGTGGAGAAGCTCCTAGCCCAAGTTGCTTGAAGTCCAGTGATAAGTTTCCACAGTCTGTGATGATTTAATATACAATGTCATCTGCTGGTGTTGGTCCATTGTGTTTTTTGAAAACCAACGTCACTGCACCCGTTTACCAAGAAATTTTGGAGCACTTCATGCTTCCTTCTGCTGACCAGCTTTTTGAAGATGCTGATTTCATTTTCCAGCTGGGTTTGGCTCCTGCCCACACTGCCAAAAGCACAAAGTTGGTTAAATGACCATTGTGTTGGTGTGCTTGGCTGGTATTTCATCCCCAAGCAAAGCATGACTTAGTAATTGGCGCAGAAACCCTTGTTGGCAAGCACAGAGGTAAGAATTTTTTTTGTAGTTGTTTTTGTAGTCACCAGAGGATCAATAATATTTTCCTTTCCCCACTGTATTAGGAATGGTTTTAATTTTGTTATATAAAAAAAACGTAACTACCTTTCAAACGTTGGAGTCTAAGAGTTTTTTTTTTTTTACAGATTCTCTTCATGCTCACCAAGGCTGCATTTATTTGATAAAAATTACAGTAATAAAAACATTGATATTGTGAAATATTATTGCAATTTAAAATAAATGTTTTATATTTTAACTGTACTTGTTACCTGTGGGCAAGCTGAATTTTCTGCATCATTACTCCAGTCTTCAGTGTCACATGATCCTTCAGAAATCATTCTAATATGCTGGTGCTCAAGAAACATTTCTTCTTATCAATGTTCAAAGGAACATAATTTATTTGATGTAGAAGTATTTTGTAACTTTATAAGTGTCTTTACTGTAATTTTTAATCAATTTAATGCATCCTTGCTGTCTTGTGGCAATCTTAAGATCTCTTCCTCTGTCTTTGCCATTTTTTTTTCTTTCGGTCAACAGTCATGCAGAGCGGAGGCACACTATTAACAGGAACCTTGAACGGAACATGCCAAGTCTTCCCCGGGGAGGAGGCGAAGAACTGGCCAGGGAAGAGCAAGTCTCCAGTCGAAAAGTCAGTTTCCTGTTTCACTGATGCACCTGACAACTTCATATGATTGGTGTCTGACTAGTGTGATTTCCTTTACAGAGACAACTTGAAGACTACTTGAATAAGCTGCTTAAAATGCCATTGTATAGAAACTACCATGCAACAGTATGTGTATATTTGGATTTTGTACAGTATATCAGTCCGTATGTTGTTTCTTGAATTACATGCATTTACAACCTGTCCTGTTTTGTGCCATAGATGGAATTCATTGATGTGAGTCAGCTGTCCTTCATTCATGATTTGGGACCAAAAGGCTTGTAAGAGTCTTTGTTTATTAGCTATGAAGCCAATGAAGTTTTAATAATTATTTATAGATATATTATTGCATTTTGTGACATTTTGCACTGTTTCCTTCCCAGGGAGGGCATTGTTCTCAAAAGGTCAGGGGGTCACCGTATTCCTGGACTGAACTGCTGTGGCCACAGCAAAATGTGCTACCGCTGGTCCAAACGGTCAGTTTGGTGTCATTCATTTTCAAATTATACAGGATCACAAAACAATCACCATGTGACTTACCCTGGTTTAAAATTCAGTAAGATGATTTTCAAGTAAAGAAAATCATCTTTTTTTTCTTACTGTTGGTCTTTACAGGTGGATGGTGGTGAAGGACTCTTTCCTTGTCCTCATGAAGCCAGACTCAGGTGCCATCTCATTCGTCCTGCTAGTGGATAAGGCTTTCGGCATCAAAATGGACACTAAAGACACTGAAACAAAGCATGGTGTCCGCATAGACAGTCTGTCCAGGTGTGTGCACTCACATGGTCATTAAGGCAATATGCAGTTGACATGCACCATCATTTTTTTGATAAAGTGAAAGAGCTTTTTGCTTTTTGAAGGACTCTGGTGCTGAAGTTCACAAGTTACCGTCACGCCCGCTGGTGGGGGCAGGCCATCGATGATTTTGTGCGCAAATACGGCAGCAATTTCCTTAAGGGTCACCGCTTTGGTTCCTTTGCCAATGAACAGAAGAACATCCCATCTAAATGGTAAATATTGCTTTTTACATGCATCCGATGACTAAAAAGATGATTTCATATCATAGATGCTTTGAGGTGGGTACTTTTGACTTTTGCCAATAAGCTACCACCTAGCAATACCCTGGCAACCTTTTACAGACAGGAACCACTCACATTTTCTTCAAAAAATTTTAAATCCTAGCAAAATTTTAGCCTTAGTATTATTATTTGTTTCTTGATAATTTGGGTTTTATGAAGCACACTAAAGCTAACTTTTAGCTTAAAACTTTTAGTTTATGAAAAATTCAATTATTAAAACTTTATTAAACTTCATTTTAGCTAACTTTCAGCTTAGGTTTTTTATCAAATTATAATATATTAGCTATATATGTATCTATTCAATCTTATCTTATATTATATTACTGATTAAATTATTTCTTGGGGGGAAAAGTATAACTTTTAGCTTTAGTTTTATATTAAATTATGTTAGCTATTATATTGTTTTGTGTATTATGTTAATTTATTATTTGTTTTCAGCTAATATATTTCAAAACCATTCCGAAAAATCAATAATGCAGCTAGCAGAAGCAGGTCTCAAAGGTTTCCCAGAACAGATAAACATGTGAAAGCTTCAGCCGTCTGCCGCTGTGTCTTCGGGTGAGGCCTGTTTCACAGGAGTAACTCGAGAGAATGAGAGGGAAAGTGTAACCATAGACTCCATCCTCTTTTGACCCCGTGGAGGAGTGCGATAGTATCTAGGGCTGCAGCTTCACTTCTGATCTGGGCAGATGATTTGTTGTTCATTGTTGCAGCATTAAGCCCTATTAGCATGCTTGTTCTCTGAATAATGAAAATTATGTAATTAAGTTTGAGAAACAGTGAGAGTGTGAGCTTGAGACTATCAGCCTTACCCATTGATTTGACTGACTGGGTGTGTATTTCAGGTATGTGAATGGGAAGCAGTACATGGAGGACGTGGCGAATGCACTGGAGGAGGCGGAGGAGGAGATCTTTATCACCGACTGGTGGTATGTTGAGATAAAACCACTACCATCCATTCAGCTTTCCTCTGGGTACCAATGATTTATTTTAGAAGTAATGCATAGATCAGATGAACTGCATCGGTTAATATATCCAATGTGTTTGCATTTTTTTTTTATCCTTTATTAATTTAATTTAATTTAATTTAATTTAAAAAATATCCTTATCCAGTAACCATATATGACTGAACAACTGAATGGAAAGTGTGAGAACTAGGATGGAAGAGATGGTTTGCTTATTGCTTTGTCCCGTCATAACAGTTAGGTCATGAACTGAGAGAAAAGCCCAAAGAAATGTAGTAGAAAAAAGAGAAGCAAAGAAAGATAGTTGTACTTTGTACACACTCTCTCAGAGGGCACCTCCAGCTGGGAGCCAAATGGATCCGTTACCTTTATCAGACAGATGCCTGGTGCTGTGTTACAGCATCACAGTCATCGCAGCAGACATCCTGCAAGTGTGAGATTCGAGTGTGTGTGTATGTGTGCCTTTTTCCCCTAGCTTAAGTTTGAATTTATGTAGGGGATAGTGAGATGTGAGACTAGACGTTGATGCATATTTGATGTTACAAATGCTTCCCCTACTGATGAGGTCTCTGTGTGTCACGGCAGGCTGAGCCCTGAGATCTTCCTCAAGAGGCCTGTCGTCGAGGGCAACCGCTGGAGACTCGATTCCATTTTGAAACGGAAAGCGGTGAGTTAATCCAACCAATAGCTGTGATGAAACTGCTATCCATCTGTGGCTTTACTGCACCAGCAATAAAACCTTCTCATTCACTGTTCTCATGTAATAATTTACACTTCAGGGTGTTTTCTCTTTTCTTAGTAATATATTAATATTGGCTGGCAGATTTGCTGTACTGATTATCAAGAACTGTTTGTTCTTGCAGCAAAAAGGTGTGTGGATCTTTGTGATGTTGTACAAGGAGGTGGAATTGGCTCTCGGCATAAACAGCGAATACAGCAAACGGACACTACACCAACTTCACCCAAATATCAAGGTGAGATGAAAGTAGTGAGTTCATGAATCAGCCCTCATGAAGCTCAGACCTACAGCGGTTTGATTACCGACAGGTCATTGACTATTAAAATGAATCATATAGGAGACTTTAGTTGACAAATTAGAGAATTTCTTGTGTGAAAAAAGTCAAATTGGACCTCATATCCCAATAATATATTTGTAAAATATTTAGATATTTTTTTAGAAAACCATTAATGGACCCACTTCATCCTTAACTACTGTGTACTTGCATTTTAATTAATCATTCAATACAGTGCACTTGTGTACGTACAGAAAGTATTCAGACCCCCTTAAATTTTTCACTCTTTGTTTTATTGCAGCCATTTGGTAAAATCATTTCAGTTATTTTTTTTCCCTGATTAATGTACACACAGCAGCCCATATGGACAGAAAAACACAGAATTGTTGACATTTTTGGAGTTTTATTAAAAAAGAAAAACTGAAATGGTCCTAAGTATTCAGACCCTTTTTTCAGTATTTAGTAGAAGCACCCTTTTTGATCTAATACAGCCATGAGTCTTTTTGGGAAATATGCAACAAGTTTTTCACTCCTGGATTTGGGGATCTTCTGCCATTGCTCCTTGCAGATCCTCTCCATTTCTGTCAGGTTGGATGGTAAACGTTGGTGGACATCCATTTTTAGGTCTCTCCAGAGATGCTCAATTGGGTTTTAAGTCAGGGCTCTGGCTGGGCCATTCAAGAAGTTGTTGTCACAGAGTTGTTGTGAAGCCACTCTTTTGTTATTTTAGCTGTGTGCTTAGGGTATTTGTCTTGTTGGAAGGTAAACCTTCGGGCGAGTCTGAGGTCCTGAGCACTCTGGTGTAGGTTTTCGTCCAGGATATCCCTGTATTGGCCGCATTCATCTTTCCCTCGATTTCAACCAGTCGTCTGTCCCTGCAGCTGAAAAACACCCCCCCGGCATGATGCTGCCACCACCATGCTTCACTGTTGGGACGGTATTAGACAGGTGATGAGCAGTGCCAGGTTTTCTCCACACATACCGCTTAGAATTAAGGCCACAAAGTTCTATCTTGGTCTCATCAGACCAGTGAATCTTATTTCTCACCATCTTGGAGTCTTTCAGGTGTTTTTTAGCAAACTCCATTTGGGCTTTCATGTGTCTTGCACTGAGAGGCTTTCGTCGGGCCACTCTGCCATAAGCCCCGACTGGTGGAGGGCTGCAGTGATGTTTGACTTTCTACAACTCTTCTCCCATCTCCCGACTGCTCCTGGAGCTCATCCACAGTGTCTTTGGGTTCTTCTTTAACCTCTCTCACACAGGCTCTTCTCCCCCGATAGCTCAGTTTTGGCCGGACGGCCAGCTCTAGGAAGTTTTCTGGTCGTCCCAAACGTCTTCCATTTTAAGGATTATGGAGGCCACTGTGCTCTTAGGAACCTTAAGTGCAGCAGAATTTTTTTTTTTTGTAACCTTGGCCAGATCTGTGCCTTGACACAATTCTGTCTCTGATCTCTTCAGGCAGTTCCTTTGACCTCATGATTCTCATTTGCTCTGCATACATGCACTGTGAGCTGTAAGGTCTTAAAAAGACAGGTGTGTGGCTTTCCTAATCAAAAAAAAAAATCAGTATAATCAAACACAGCTGGACTCAAATGAAGTGTAGAACCACCTCAAGGATGATCAGAAGAAATGGACATCACCTGAGTTAAATATATGAGTGTCATTGCAAAGGGTCTGAATACTTAGGACCAGTTTTTTTTTTTCAGTTTTTCTTTTTTAATAAATCTGCCAAAATGTCAACAATTCTGTGTTTTTCTGTCAATATGGGGTGCTGTTTTACATTGAGGAAAAAAATTTACTTAAATTATTTTAGCAAATGACTGCAATATAACAAAGAGTGAAAAATTTAAGGGGGTCTGAATACTTTCCGTACCCTCTGTATATGTTTTTACATTGTACTTCTATTCAAACCTAGTGAATTCAAAGCTGTGTAATGAATTCATTTGACTGACTCTGCTTCATAAGAATACACCTGGTGCAAACTCTAACAAGAAGAAATCTGACAGAACGGCATATGGACTTTCTTTACTCTGTCTAACTATGAATAGATTTTTGTTGCAAAATGTTTTTTTTTTGTTTGTTTGTTGCATTTGTGACCATTTCACAATCTTTAACCACTACGCCACACCAATGGAACAAAGAGAAGGAAATACTTTTTCTAACAAACTTCTTTTCTCAGGTGATGAGGCATCCTGATCACGTCTCCTCTTCCGTGTACCTGTGGGCGCATCATGAGAAGATTGTAGTCATTGACCAATCGGTGGCTTTCGTGGGAGGCATTGATCTGGCATACGGGCGCTGGGATGATCTGGAGCATCGGCTGACCGACATAGGAAGTGTTACCAGGACTCTTCCTGTGTCTGCAGAGGTTTGGGACATCTCATATTTTGGTTTTATGACATGCTGGCAGTGTTATTTATAAACTATTATCTCTCTATTAATATTTTAAATTAGCTTTAATTTTTATATTTTCAGTTTTCATTTAATTTTCATTCAGTTTTGGTTTTAGTAATTTTAGTTCTTAACCTCATTTCAGTTATTTGCCAAAGCAACCTTTCTAAAAAAAAATTTATATATATATATTTATATTTTTTTTTTAGTTTACATTTTTCATTAATATTAATTTTAATTTTAATAGTGTTTTTTATTAGTTTTAATTTACAATGACACCATTCCATTCTGAATGTCCTGTTCGTTTTAGACATTAAATCTTTTATGAATTCACAATCGATTATAGGAAGTACTTACTTGTTGTCCTACTATGTGTCTCAGAAAGCTTCTGAAGGCTCTCCTGCTATGGCCTCTCAATCAAATGGACCCAGCATGGTGCACACTAATGGCAAAAGTTTGCCTGTTGACACAGCGGACCAGCCGAAACTAAAAGGACAGGGGAAGACCAAGAAGGCCCGATTCAGCATCCGCAGGCACCTGCAGAAACACGGGCTGGCGCCTGCAGACAGCGTGAGCAGCGTCGAGAGCTCTGAAGAAAGTGAGTACGCCTCCGTCTCTGGAGCGCTGGCGAATGCAGACTAGTGAAATGTTACTGACCTAAACTCCCACATTCAGCTGTTATCACACAGCACGGCTGATTTTCTAATGATCACTGGCAGCGCTTTCATATGAGTGACCAACTTATGCAATGATTTACAGTGTTTACCATAAGTGCAGAAAAACATGAATCATTAACATTTTAGTTGAGGCTTGTGAAAACAGTTCTGACTGTAAGATGAGGATTGGATGTGATATTAAAATGTGTTGTTATAAAATATACTCATGAATATTTTAGTCTAGAATCTATATTCATGTTCAAATTTTCACTCACGTTTTCTATAACGCTTTTTAAGAGGGTTGTCTAGGTTATAAAGATGCCCCTTTTCTTTAGGTTATTCTAACAGTATTTGCAGCCACCAAAATTTGATCCCTCTTAAATGGATTGAGCTGAGGGTGTCCATGCCCTCCTGCTTGTGCCCAAGTGGTGAGTAAGAATCAGGCTTGGGTGAGATGTTTCAGGTGTGGACTCTGTCAGAGGTTGCCCCTAATTTTGATCCTGAATGGTTTTATTGAGTCGAAGGTGCAACCTTTTGAAGTGCTCAGAGTCCAAGCACTGTGTGGTTTGCTGTGTTTCAACACTCATCTGGAGGAGTCTGCAAAAATACGATCTGTCTAAGAGGCTAAATATCCAAAGCTTGCACATTCCAAACATGTTAGTTTGGACTGATGCAGCAGTAGCTCAACAGTGTGAAAGCATGGATTGTTTCCAGAAGAAGATGGAAGTTGGAAAAAAATCTGGGTTGAGTTTGGGTTGATGCATGTTTTGAAAATAAATATATAGTCATATAATACATTACTACATCCATCCCATAATAATAAATACATACACACACACATACATACATATACACACACAGGTTTACATTTGTGAAAAGTGGGGACATCCCATAGGTGTAATGGTTTTTATACTGTACAGACCGTATATTCTATTGCCCTACACCAATCCTACCCCTAAACCTACCCCTTACAGGAAACTTTGTGCTATTTCAGATTTTCAATACACTCCATTCTGTGTGATTTATAAGCGTTTTGAAAAGTGGGGACATGGGGTAATGTCCTGAAAAGTCACCTTCTCCTTGTAATACCTATGTCATACCTTTGTCATTATACAAATTTATGTCCTCATTTGTCACAACAACGCGTATACCCCACAGCGCGCACACACACACACACACACACACCATATACTATTTTATTGTTTCTACTCTGGTGCAGTTTCTTTGAATTTTTGTGTTTTCTGTTGCGAATGTCTTGTTTTTCTGTGTCCTCTTATTATATACTGAAGCGGCACATGATCGGCAATTCAACTTGATGGTCGATGTGGAACATCTTTCTGGCATGGCAAAGATTATTGCAAACTTTGTTCATAAGACTATGGCCCAGTTGGAATAAACCTTTTGAGGTGAATTATTGTCATTTAAGTGCAATTTTTTTTTAAGACAGTGGTTTAATGGTTTTAAAAATTATTTTTCGTTTATATAAATACAATACAGACAAAAAATGAATAAATATAACATTGTTATCATCCCTACACTATTCATATGTTGTTTGCAAAAATATTACATGCAAATTGTCATTTTCGCATTTTATCATGCTTTTAAATTAAATTGAATTTAAAGTTGCGTTGACGGTTTTTTTAGATTAAATTATTTACATTTTATTTACTTAAATTCAATTAATTTTTAATTTAATTTAATGAAATATTTGAATTAAAAAAAAAATTAATAAATTTTTTTTTTTTGCAGATGTTCCTCGACAGGCACATAACTTCACCAGAATGCCTTGGCATGACATCGCCTCGGTGGTTCATGGGAAAGCTGCCAGAGATGTTGCACGGCACTTTATTCAGCGCTGGAATTTCACAAAGGTGAGAAAGACAACATTGGCATCATTTAGCGCAATATAGCTTCATACGGTCTCTCAATATTTTCAGGGGGGGTTTTTTGGGGATAGTTGACACACATAATATCGCTGATTTTTTATGTTAAAATGCATATGAATGTCAAAGAAAAGTATATATATTTTTAACTGATCTGCATTTTTGTCATGTCATTTCCAATGGTCCTGCAGAGAAATTATTTTTAAAAGTACAAATATGTTTTTTGGGTAAAAGTTGCATGCATAATTAAAATGGAATTGGAAAAGCCTCTGTGCTGTTGACTAATATCATAACCATGGCTTTGAATATATGTTTGTATTTGGATTGCCATCTTGTTTCAGATCATGAAGCCCAAATACAGGTCCTTGTCGTACCCATACCTCCTTCCTAAATCTCACACTACTGCAAATGAGATCAAGTATCAGGTCCCTGGCTGCACCCAGACTAATGTCCAGGTACAATTTTATGTAAACATCAATATTCCCATCAGATCTTCTACAGACAAATACCACATACAGCATTCATAATACGAACTCTCTCTTTAATTAGCTGTTGCGATCTGCCTCGGACTGGTCAGCGGGAATAAAATACCATGAGGAGTCGATTCATACGGCTTACGTCAATGCAATTGAAAACAGCAAACACTATATTTACATAGAGGTGTGTGGCACAAAGAACATATACTCAGTTCTCTAAATGTATTCACATTGTCCCCATCTAATAGCCTCACTGTTGATGTATTGGTTGCTAACCACAGAGAATGTGGCTTTTATATCTATAGAATATACTTGATGTCCTATATTAGCCTTTCAGTGGGCAAATGTGCATTTCCTCTTTCAGAACCAGTTTTTCATAAGCTGTGCGGACAACAAAGTCGTTCACAATAAAATCGGAGATGCCATTGCCAAGAGGATCATAAAAGCATATCGGTGAGCTGCGTTCAATAATTTGCATCTTTTGTCCAGTCTTCAACCTATTAGTTTTGTATGTCCACAAACCTCTGACACACAAAGGCACATAACTTCTTTAATGAAACACTTGTAAATTAATAAGACCTACAGAAAATTGTTTGTCTAAAGATAAAAAGGTATTCTTTATTGGTAAATCAATAGCTGACCATGAATAGATAGACTGTGTAGGGCCATTCTTAAACTGTCTTTCATATTAATATCTCTTACTCTAAAGATAACAAGTGATCTCATGTTCTTTCTTTCTGGTTCACAGGGATGGTAAAAAGTACCGCGTGTATGTGGTGACACCACTGCTTCCTGGGTTTGAGGGGAACATCAACACTGGAGGAGGCAGTGCCATACAGGCAGTCATGCACTTCAATTATAGGTAACACTAAATATTAAGATCTGAGTATCGTGTAGAAAGAAATTTCCTTAGTATATATACTACTGTTTAAAAGTTTAAAGAAATAAACACAATACTTCATTCTGTATAGGATGCATAAATTGATCTAAAGTGACAAAGAAATTAGAAAAAAAATTGAACTTTTTATTCATCAAAGAATCATGAAAAAAAATTATCATGGTTTCCAAAAAAAGAAAAAGAAAAATTAATTTTAAGTACCAAATCAGCATATAAGACACTGAAGACTGGAGTAATTATGCTGAAAATTAAGCTTGGTTTAATATTATATATAGATGTTATCCATCTTCAGTAGTCCATCTTTTTTGCATAAAGCCGATTATCACAGAAAATACATTGTCAATGCTAGTAAAAGTGAAATACTGAATATTATGTACAGACAAGATTAGTAAGTGTACTGTATAACACTTTGTCTAATAACATGTCTAATACTGTTTATATACTGTACTGTACTTGTGACTATAAATAGTGTTTTAAACTTCAATTGTTTAAAAAGTGTGTTTGATTTCCATTGTACTGTAAGTGCTTTACTGAAGCAGTTATTTTTTATTTGTGGTAAGAGCTTTGCTTGTGTTGAAGACAGCACATTCCTTACGTTTATCTATAAAATGTAAAATATTATTCTTGCTGGCAGTAAATAGTTATTTATCACATAAACAGGGAGTGTTTCATTGCATGAATTTATTTACAAATGTTTTAATTATTGTGCCATTTTTTATATTTTCATGTTTGTGCAGGACCATGATTAGGGGAGACTGCTCCATTATCTCTCAGCTGAAGAAAGAAGGTGAGTACAGAGATATATAAATACCCATAAATGTTTAATCTGTGAAGGCTATATGTGTCATTCTTCAGAGGATCTGGCTCGTACACTAACCAGATGTTCTTCATGGGATTTCTGTGAAGGTTCTGTGGTTGACCCATGCAGTTCAGGCACTCGGAGACCTATGTGGTTTTCTGTATCCACGTTTTGAAAAATTAATGACTTGGTTGATTTTATTTGATGGGTTTCAATGTCAAAGGAGAGGCTCAAACAGACAAGAGCAAGAAAACAAGTATTTCTTGAAGTGCTAACCATTTACCTTTAAAGCATTTAGGCGTCCCATCCCAAAAACTACATTGTAATGGACAATAATAGATCATTGTCATATATTCTCAAACAAGTTCGCTTATATAAGCTACAACTGTAATAACCCATGAAGTGACTTACTCTGATCTCACATGTCTTAACATGTCTATACTAGATCTTAAAGATGCCTTAAAGGGGTCATAGGATGCTACATGCACTTTTACAAGTTGTTTGAACTGAAATGTGTGTTGGCAGTGTGTGTACACAACCACCCTATAATGATAAAAATCCACCCAGTGGTTTTTTTATAAATCTGGTTAAATGTTTTCCCCTTTCTCAAATCAAGCCGATCTCAGATGCCTGTCTGTGTGACCTCACACAGACAGGCCCCTCCCACGATAGTTTGATTGACAGTAGCGTTTCAGCACAGACTGGACTGGTGTCTTACCTTAGACCCGCCCTGAGTGAGCTGTCATCAGTCCGCCATTATTTCACCGCTGGAGCAGATGTAGACAAGAATGACTCCTAAGCGATTGAGGTGTTCTGTTGTTGGATGTAATAATGAACATAGGAGTCGTCGTTAACTCCTGACATCTGAGCCGCTGAAGACACAGTAGATTTAGTTTGTTTCTGAAGGGAATGCTCCCCTGATCTGCCTAAATGCGTCTATGTTCGCGTGAATCATTCATGATCCAGCCTCATCTACAGAAGAAGTGGGTATAATGTTTTGTAATGAATCATTGCAAATCACCTTTCCTAATAATGTGCTAATTAGCAAGTTTCAGGATGAATGCGGCTAAAGTAAACAGTCTCTCAGAGAGCAAAGAGAGGGGCGGGGTCAGCAGAGCTCATTAACATTTAAAGGAAATTGCTACAAAAACGGCTTGATCTGAAAAGAGCTGTTTTTGACAGGGTAAAAAAGGTGTTTTTTACACTACCATTGAGAAATTTTAACCAAACTATGTTACAGACTTTTCATTAAGACCCCAAAGAATCATATCAACTTGTGGAAAATGGGCATCCTATGACCCCTTTAAGAACATTAAAACACAACAGTGCCTTCTTGTGGTTTTTAATTCACAGTACAGTAAAAGAAAAAGTCACAGTGGTTTGTTGTGAAAGACCTTGTGGAGAAGTACGCAATGTGTAGGTTTTTTTTTTTATCATGCACCGTCTACTTGCAGTCAAACACACTGCTGCAGTGTCACGATGCGGTGAAGAACAGTCAGTCTGTACCCATTAACCCCGCTATGAGAAAGGAAAGAATGGAGTTTCTCTTTGTGTTTGAATTATCCAGCACGTCGTTGGTGTTCTGTTGCAGCTTCACTGGATCCGAGTGTTCCTGCACTGTCCCGAATACAGATACATATCGCTGTTCTCTGAAGGTGTAGGAGCTTGATTGTGGGTGTATCATTGGTCTGGTGTGGTTATAAATACAGAGTTGTGTTGTAGAACTGCACATCCTTCTGCTCAAATAAAACTAGATGAGAAAAAAATCAATGGTGCAAAAATACACAAAAAGTTAGTTATATGTAAAAGAAATATTGGGAAATATGAGATTAAGCTGTATGTAACGCATTATTTTTTCTTAAGTGACATTGTACAACTGTAACACCCAGCGGATAAAGTTTCAGAGGAAGGAAATGTCTCTTGCCTCTGTTGAGCTCCTCATGCGGTGTGAATGTGAGAGGTGCAGAAATACATGTGAAAAGTCCAATTTCTCACAGAGCAAATGGGTTAAACTTGTGGAAACGGACAGAATAATTACTCAGACATCACCATGCTCGGTCATGTCCCGTCGAAATTAAATGACTTTAAACTAACGCAACAAAGCTGAACCTGAAAATCCTTTAAGTCTAACCTCTGTGCCTGTGATCATCATGTTTTTGATATTTGATGATTTATGCTCCAAAATAAAGTTGGCTTATAATAATTGTTTGCATTTTATGCACTTGGCAGACACTTTCATCCAAAACGATTTACATTCATTCAAGGTACAGTATTACTGAAATAAATTATTGGATTAAGTCAGGTTTATTTATATAGCACTTTATACAATACAGATTGTTTTAAAGCAGCTTCACTGTAATGCAAAGGAAAACAATGGTTTTAATGTTGCAAAATTAATCCATTATGAAACCATTTCATGAAAATTAGGCTAGTTTTCATTATTCAGTTCAGTTCAGTGTTGATTCAGTTAAGTTCAGTGACAATGTCAATGTTGCAAAGTTCATTATTATTGTAATTACTGCTTCAAAAACAGTGTGAAATAGTTTGAAAAAGGTGCAAAAGTTAAATTGAATTTTATGGGATTGTTTTAACCAAAATAAATCAATATATCTCCGTATAAGCATACAGAAAAAATAAAATGGATGCTTGCTGAATAGTTTTCTTTTTTGTTAGTTTTAGTAGGCTAATTTAGCTGTTTTTGTCAATTTTCTTTTTTTTATGTTTATGTACAGTAGTTTTTAATTTTCAATTTTAGTTTTATTATTTTAGTACATCAAGTTAAGTTAAGCTAAGTTAAACTAAACAAAAAAAAAAATACATTTCTCAAAATATTTTTTCCACAGATGAATAAGTTATAAAGGTAAATGACACAATGTTTATTTTTGGCTGAACTATTACTGTAAACTATGCCTTGTAAACATCAAATGAAACTGGAATATGAATGTATAAAACCCCCAAAACCATTAGCTGTCTCTCTATCTGTCTCTGCAGTGGGTGATCAGTGGATAAATTACATCTCATTTGGGGGTCTGAGGACCCACGCTGAGCTGGAGGGAAGGCTGGTGACTGAACTGATATATGTGCACAGCAAGATGCTTATTGCTGACGACAACACTGTCATCATTGGTGAGTAAAAATAGATATTTGCAGACAAGAAAAAAGCATAATGACTGTATCGTCTGTACACTTGTGCTAGTAGAAATGATGTGGCAATCATGAAACTGCTGCTGTCATAATTTGTGGTAATGTGAAGTAAACTGTTAATATCAGAGAATGACAGAGATGAAATGCCTCCTCCTGCTGTTAAGATGTAGTATTGTAGTCCAAATGTTTAATGCATTTTCAGTACTTTCATTATAATAATCAAAAATGTATATTGCATCCATCAGGTTCTGCCAATATCAATGACCGGAGCATGCTGGGTAAGAGAGACAGTGAGGTGGCTGTCATTTATGAGGATATCCACACTGTGACGTCAGTGATGGACGGTCAGGAGTATCAGGCAGGACGTTTTGGATTGAGTCTGCGGCTGGAGTGTTTCAGGTTCAGGACTCATTCAAGTCTTGCATTTAGTATTTTTAGAAACATACAAATAAGGTTCAAAGATGTTTTCTACTTCCTTTGAAATCAATAGGATGATTCTAGGTGCCAACACTGACCCCAGCATTGATGTGACGGACCCTATAAGTGACCAGTTTTACAAAGAGGTGTGGATGACCACCGCTGCCCGCAATGCAACCATCTACCAGAAGGTCAGCTTAACCTTTTCACACAGTCTCTCTGTCTGTCTGTCTGTCTATCGTTCATAATTAAATGAATAAGTTGCTTTTCATATAACCTAGCTGAAACTTCTCCATCTCCTCCAGGTGTTCCGCTGCTTGCCATCCAGTGATGTTCGGTCAATTTTGGAGTTGGATGGCTTCCTCTCTAAGCCTGGTTTGGAGAAAGAGGACCCTGCACGTACTCAAGAGGAGCTGAAGAAGATTCGAGGCTTCCTGGTCCAGTTTCCTCTCCAGTTCCTCAGCGAGCAGAACCTTCTGCCACCCATCGGATCAAAAGAAGCCATGGTGCCCATGGACGTGTGGACATGAGAGAACCTGCCCACATCACCTGAATAAAATAATAAACTGCAAATCTAGCAGATGTACCAGGAATGACCTAAGCTTTCCTATTGTTTAACGAACACTTCTGAGACAGAAAATGAGGTCTGGAGGAGCTTCAGCCATAAGTTGTTTACCCACTCGGAGTTAAGGACTCCAGACTGGTTTGCTTCATCACTGTTTGAAGCTTGATTGTTTATATATTCTAATACTATGCAACTAATATTATTTTTTATGAACTATTCCCATAAATTCTACAAAATGGTGATATGGATGCTTTTGTGAAGTCTTCAGTGTCCTCGGACACTTGATTGGATGCTGTATATTGGTTTCTTGTTCATTATTATTGAATGGTTTTGTGCCCTGTAACATGCACTGAATATGTATTATTCTCTGCATTGAAGTGCCAACTATGTCTGTGTAACATTTATCTTTTCTCTATATGAAGTGTAAACATTCCTTGTGTACTATATCTCAATGTAATTTAATGTTCTGTGATAGTGGACATGGTCCATTAATTGTTGCTTTCCTATGGTACAAATGGCCATGTTTTGGTGGCCTTATTTGTTTACTGTGTTCTTAATGCTGGGTATGAACTAAAATTCACCAAAGCATTTTTCTATTATGACGAAACGAAGTTGATTTTATAAGAATAACAGACTAGTATTCAGATTTATCCCCATTACTTGTCTAAAATGTACAGTAAACTGTAAAAACATGCTATGCCTGGAGCTCTAATGAAGTTTACTAACCATTCTTGAAATAATGAAACCACTGATCATCATAATTCATTTAGAAGTACTGAATCAACTACAACGGCTATGGTTTAAATAACCTGTCAGGATTTCCATGTCACTGTAAAGATTGCAGCATGTGTGTCCCGCATTCTGAATATGCAGCAAGTATCTTCTAACAGTTGTTAGCCAAGCACTCAAATGTCTGCACTGTTGACTGTGTATCTGCACTTTTATAGTAGTTCAGAAACTGATTTCTGTTCTCTTTTTGTTTTCTTTTCCTCGTGTCTTTTTACTCCCCAAGAATTGCATTTTTGCACAAAATATGTATCGTTGGGATGTTTATGAAACATGTGAATTGATGTTATAGAAAATGATTAAACCATGATTTTCACACTACTGAGTCTTCTGTAGGTGGATCTATCTGTCTATATATCTGTTTACAGTATCTTTCTGTCTATCCATTTATCTATCTGTCTGTCTATCTTCATATGGCTCTATCATCCATTCGTTCAATATAATGTATTTCTGTCTATCCGTTTGTCTATCTGTTTGTCTATCTATCTACTGTATCTATCTGTCTGTCTGTCTTTGTATGTATCTTTCTACAGTATCTGTCGGTCTGTCCATTTGTTTAACTGTGTTTTTTCTGTCTATCCATTTGTCTATCATTTATATATGGCTGTCTATATATTTGTCTGTCTGTCTATCTGTCTATATATTTATCTATCCATCTACAGTATCTGTCTGTCTGTCTATATATTTATCTGCAGTATGTCTATTTATCTATCTATGTGCAGTATCTATCTGTCTGTCTATTATCAGAGTGTTGGGATTTACTGCACAAATGGTTGATTGGAACATCATGTCTGTTCTGCGGCTGACTGTGTGTGTGTGTCTCTGGGGTGTCTGATAATGAATGACTGAATGTGTGAACACCGTCTTACTGTCTCAGTGGTCTGTGTGGGGATGTGTACGTGTGTTTCTTTGGGGTATGTACAGCTGTCATGTTCCCTGCAGACTGTGGTCTGTGAGCTACAGCTGAGCAACAGTCCCTGATACAATCTCCTGACTTTTGACCTACCTCTCACATAGTGCACATATCACGTCATTCGGTGTCACATGGGAGAAACTCACCAGTGCAATTATAAAGCTATAAAACCTGATGAGTGAGTTTGGAATCTTTAATCTCACATACAAATATTAGATTTAGCTGTCGAATTGATAAATTAGCTGCAGTTTCAGTGAATAAATGTTCTGTTATTAGAATGATGGTATCATAACTGGCCTCAAGTTTGCCTTGAGCAGGTCTCTGATATTGTAGAGAACAAGCCCATACACAAAGTGTCATTTCTGTCTGACTGACAAGAAATGAGAAAGAGAGATAAAAGGCCAGGATTGCTCCTGTGCTCAAGCTCATGCACGTCTGAACATTGTTTCTAAAATCCTCAGATGTGCCTGTGAGCCTTTTTGTTAAAACAAAAAAAGTTAGATAGTTTTTTATCAGGTTTAAAATATGACCAGGTGTTTAAATATATTGATTTGTAAACCCCAGGAAGAGAGTTTGGTGCAATATTTTCACACAAGGATGATTCAAATCCTCACTGGGGTCATTTAAAGATTCTTCAAAAAAGACATTAATACTCAGCTTCCTTTTCCTTGATACACTCTTCTACTTTTTTTTGTTTTTCACATCCACATGACGCTGTTTCAAGAGCCTCACATTTATTGTAATAGGCCTGGATTAACCTACTTCATTCTTCACGGGAATCCACAAATGAAAATAATATCCACAGGTTGCATGGGTTTCACTCCTAATAAATATCTCTGAACATACACGTGCCAGACGCCGTCATTCTACCAAAGTCTTTAATGATATGTGTGTGAATGATTTTGTTCTGCTAACACTTTTAGCTAATTCACTGTCCATTAGACACTGGGAAAGAAAGATAATCGCCCTTTTCCTCAAATCTTCAGAGAAAATCTGAACAACAGTGACGATGATGAATGGAAGCAAATCTGGTTTGAAGGCATGTAATGTGATCAGGCTAAGCCACACAAATACAAAGGATCTTATCATAAAGGCAGGCTATTGCACAAACCACTGCAATGGGGTTGACTGCATTGTCAGCACAAAACAGTTTCTCACAGGCAGTGCTAATGATAATAGTGCAGTTGCAACAGATAGCGCTTTAATGTGCAAGAACCCAATCAGGTTTTCAAGTACACAAAAACGGCCTGTTTTTACAGGCAAAAGTCACTGAGGAACAAAGCCGTCTTGGTGCAAATAGCAAAGGGGAATGAGAGAAATGTAGCACACACATAGCAGAGTCTGTGTTGACAAGATGAAAGCTATTGCACAAGGGAGGCTTCACACTGGCTGAATGCTTGACAGGAATTCACTCTGGGGAAACATGGATTTTTACAAACAAGATGCTTTAAAAAGGAACAGAGTATGATTTCAAGACTCCTGTAAGGCACATTTGTGTGTATTTTTACATAATCTCGAAGGAAACGGTCAGTTCCGGAGTTCCCCCATCCAGCACAAAATTCCTTCAGTAAAATTAATATCCCCATTAAGTTTCATTTCTGACTGAATGATTTCACACATCCACCACTAGATAGAGCACTATTCACTGCAGTATGTTATTCATTTGTAGTTAGATAGATAAATAAACGGATAGACAGACAGATAGATAAATGTATAGACAGACAGATAGATACAAATTTATTGAAAGACAAAGAGATGGACAAATTGATATACAGGATAACAGATAGATACTGTAGATAAACATATAGCTATACAAACGGATAGATGACATGCAGACAGACACAAAGACTATGTATAGGACCTATATATTATATGGGACCTATATGTTATTATATAGGATCTATTGATAGATAGACAAATGGATAGATAGAAAAACACACATGTAAATGGATCATTGCCACACTGTCTCAGCAAGGAATTTAACCCCATTCCAACCCAGAGATCACACGTACATCTGCAAGATGTGTTAAAGATCGCTTCATCTGGAAGCATCTGCTGTGTACAAACATCTGATAGACGTCTTTAAGATGCCAGTTTTACATACAGTCTACATCATAAACATCTTAAAGACATTTTCTAAACGTCTATTTGACATTTAACACGAAACGTCCTACAGATGCAAACACTCATCTGCAGAAAAAAAAAGAAAAGAAGACAAATACGTCTTGCAGACGTCAAATAGACGTCTCCGTGATGTACGTGTGTTATCAGGGAAACCAATTGTGAAATGTTGCCGAGCTCATAACACTGAACGGGGCTGCCGTTGTGACAGACTGAGTGTGTCAGAGAGGATGTTTTCTACCAAGGCGAATGCGAGAGGAAGGTGGTGTGGGGGAAGGTGATGTGTTTTATAAATCGTGCTGCTTATATAAACGGAAGGTGAAAGGGAATGTGCTGTGGCTCACTGTCTCACTCACTGTCTGAAATGTGGCTTCCTGTTTCTGACTGCTCTTACACATTATAAGCTGCTCAATACATGCACATAATCACATTCACAACAACAGCTATACATTATCTGCAACAAATGTAAGTACTGTTTTTCCGTTCACAACTCGCTGTCACAATTCAAGGGAGTTGCTATGTGGTTTCTAAGGCGTTCTGAGAGGTTTTAACATTCTTATATTGGTTGCTAGGGTGTTCTTAAGACAGAGTCTTAACATGGTGACTGTGTTTATGCAACTGGCCCCTGGGTTGGTGCTTATACTGAAACCTAAAAAAACCCTATGCTAAAACCAGCTTGTTGGCTTCTAGTCATAGCTGTTTTGCAGGCAGGTTTTAAAGGTGTTTTGACCAATTCTGTAACTGGTCAGGCTGGCAGACCACTGACTAACCAGCTAAAACCAGCTTGGCCAGGTTGAGAGACCAACTCAGCCAGGCTGGGACACCAGGTAAAACCAGTTACTTCAGCCAACCAGCTTAGACTGGTTATAGCGTTGTTGTTGTTTTTTTTAATGTGTGTGTGCTACAGCAGGGTTACTCTGGTTTTTGTGATTAGCAGTTTATGATTTATTAGTAAGCTTTGTGGTTAAATCCAGCTACTTGAAGAAGTGTGTGTGAGTGTAATTTAACGCAATTATATGTGCTCTTATTATAAGTCCTGTCTGTAGAGTAAAATAGTGAGTTTGGCCCCGCCTTTCACTCAGGCCACGCCCTAGAAACGCTGGTGATTGACACGCCTTCGCCCAGCCCGAGCCCTGATTCACGTCCCCTGGCGCGCTGGTGCTTTCTGGACTCGTGCGGCAACAGATCATCGGTACAAGCACGAGATGTCTCCTTTACATGCAACCATATAGCGGCTAATTCGGTTTTAAACACCCGGACTCGCGAAGAACAGCGACTCCGCAGCATCCGGGAGCTTCGTCTGGTCCGACTGAAGTCAATCCAGCCTGCTTGGTGTATTACACGGATCAGTTCGGCGTCTGTATTCATGTTATTTCGGGCATTATATTGTTGAATATAACAGATAATCATGGCGAGTGACTCTCCTGCGAGGAGTCTGGATGAGATCGACCTGTCTGCTCTGCGGGTGAGTGGAGAGATACAGTGAAATGTTTTGACTTACAATGGGTGAAATATATTGTTCAGCATCTCGCCATTTAATAATGGAGGGGAAATATGGGAGCTGATATTCATGCACCTGACCGAGAAACAGCTTCGAGATGCACGAACGGTTTTAGTATTATTAGATCTGTGCTTATTTTAGACATAAGTAGAGATGTTTTATTATTAGAAATGTGAAATATATATACATATTTTATACAATATTTTTTAACACAAAGATGCACTATATGTTAGTCCACGAGCATCTGATGAAATTAGAAAAAATATTTTATTATTACTACACAATTCGTCTGGAGTACTTGCTTATGCGGCATGAATGTGTGAACAATAATTGAAACATCCTATTCAATAAACATTAGTCCTTCATTTTTATCCTTAATGTGACTGAGAAGGCCCAAGTGAGTATGGTAATTTTGTTTGTCAGATTTGTGAGCAGTTTGTCGTTTTTTGCGTCATCCGCATTTTGCGTCTAAATGAAATTATAGCTGATACATACAGACTGTATCTGGTATTCATCCGCCACAACTGCCCTATGCTGTATGAGGCCTATAATAAATAGCAATGTGTGCATTGCAGACAGCTTCACCTCTTGTCCCCGCCATTATATGATTATGATATAGCCTACTATCAAGATGGTTCAGTGCCAAACATGTGCACGTATTGTGTTGAATATGTAGCTTCTGTTTGTCTGTCTGCCTTTTGTTCGGTCTGTTTGAGATGATTTCTCTGTGACATACATTCTCTGGCTGGGTGGTCAGAGCGGTGTGTGCTGGGCTTGCTCTGGATCCTGCGAGCTCTGAGCTTCTCTGTGTGGTCTGGATGATAAGTTCCTTGGTTTTCGGATGCTCTGCTTGATGGGTACTTAGTTCCCCTTGCCCACCAACAGGAAAAATCGCTGGCCCTTAAATCTGCTGGACTCAAACCAGGAGTCAACATAGGAGTGCCAGGAGGCAGGATAAAATGCAGTTTCATATTTGTCTGAATCTGGCAAGACTTGGTCACATTTCAGTCTATTGTTTATTGGCAATAGCGCAGAGATGTATACAATCACAGCTCAGACAGAAGTCACATTCAAGACGAGCAGTTTTCTGTTGGACAGCATAGCAAATTCATGTGACCAACTTGAAAATGTGTGACGTCTGCATTGGGAACTTTTTCAACCTCGTGCAGAAGTCCAGGTTTTACAGATTCAAATTGGAATGACTGGATTTCGCTGAGCAATGGAAAAGTACAAGGATCAGGAGGTGAGATAAAGTAAAATTTCAAATTCGTCTGATTCTAGAAAGATCAAAGTGGTCATGCTAGACTTTGAGCAGGCAAAATTATGAATTGCATTGTTCCCTGCATGACATCACGCTCTGCTGTGTCTTTTTTAAATACATAAATTCTACTTAGAACTAGTAATAATAAATCCAAAATGCAAAAATTTACAATGCACTCCACTTTCCTGCAACTCTGCAAACCTGCAGCTTTTAATTTTGTGCTCATGCTGTGACGTATCAATATTTTATTTGGGTACATGGCTTCACACTTTAACCAAACTTGAACCTTGGAACGCAGCAAGCGGAGAAACTTCTTTGCACGAGCTTGTGTTTCTTTCTGGTAACCTGCATTCATGTGCGAATGAATGGATTGAAAAGTGTACTATGGCTGCTCTTTTACGCATACAAAACTAAATAGCTCTCATTATAATCAATGAATATTTACGCAGTTTACATCGTGAAGGCCCAAAATGACATCCCATATGTTGCGTTTGAACTTTACGTTCCTCAAAATCCAATCAGGCAGCAGATTCATAGAACCAAGGCTCCGCCTTATGTTTTTCTTTTTCAATAATCCGTTACACTCAGTTGTGCGTCAACATACAGAAGAAAAGATTTGTCACTATTTCTGTTTCATCACAACGTCAAATTACGTTGGATGTTAGAACATGTTTTCAAAACAACAAAATTCTGCGGAAATGCTGACCTGCTCCGTGCTGCTCTTTGTTTCAGACGCTCTAGTTTTTAGGCGCTCTATATGATCTGTGCGGAGTCTCTGAATGCTGCAGTAGTGCTGTTCCACACAGACAATGTGCTCCTGCGGTGGGCTTATGTTAGATCTGTTGAGTGAGATGACAGACTCTGATTGTAGGCATGTTAGTTATGCAACATGATCTTACCTGTGCAGCTTGAGTCATGTCTGGACATGATTTGTGAGGTAATCGGTTGATTGTGGGAAGCTGAGAGGGGTTTTACTCTATGTTGCAATGTGAAGCAGTTTAGATTGCAGCTAACCTGTGACTGTTTACCATCACCTGAATGTTTTCAATGCCATTGCATCATATGGCTCAGAATTTACTAAAAATATTTTCAGACTTGTGCATTATGAATGGAAAGTTTCCTCTGAATTAGTACAGCGGCCCTCTCAAGCTTTCCCGTGTCTCTCCATGTTGAGGTATCTTTAATGCTTTTCCCCCCTCACCGCTACCCATGGGCAAAGCTATTTTCCTCATGTCTGCTCATGAGCTCGCCACTCTCTCAGGATCTTTTGTGCTTAAAAATTAGGTCACCCAATACAGTGCGCATGGTCTTGCCTCACAGGGGAAGTGTATGCTTTGTTTCACTGACACAGATCTTGACAATGTGCTTGGGGCTACATATATAGTGCATGAGTCCCAGCAGATAGTTTTATTGAACTTTACATCACGTTAACCTTTGACAAGAACATTTATTTACCTTTGATTCGGTCATGATTTACTCATCCCCATGTCATTCCAAACCTATATGACTTTCTTCTGTGGAACATAAAATAAGATATTGGAAAAATGTTTTTTTGTGTGTGTGTGTGTGTAGTGTGTCCTATGGAAGTAAATGTGGTCCAGTGTTGTTTTGGTCCCAGCTGACAGTACAGAATATCATCTTTCATATTCAACAAAAATAAAACTAATTCAAAATATTAATAAATACTATAATAGCATATTATAAAATACTGTTATAGCCTGTTATCATAGCAAAATAGACAGTATAATAGCATTTTAAATGAACCACAATGACTCTGAACCACAATGACTGGTGTCTCTGAGCAGTGCATTATGGGAGTATTCCATGTTGCCATTTGCATATTCATTTTACGTAAGTGTGTGTGTGCATGTGTGTACATTCAACCTGTTTTGTCAGCATGGAAGAACTAACATATAGTTCCAGCCTCATGTTTTTCCCTGTGAATAATTAATAGGTAAAGGACTATTACATCCCAGAGTCATGTCAAGGGGGCGGGGGGAGTCCCAGCTGTAGATGTCAGCTAGTGTTTTTCGTCTTTTCCTTGTCTCATGATTCTGGCCAGCAGCATCCGCCTCTTGTGCTCCGGGGCTTAATAGAAGCTCATGAAAAGCAAATTCTTCTTACCCTCCTGCAAGTGGGAAGATTATCAGTGCTGTTATCACCGAAGAGCAATCGTTCATCATAACCTCCTCATCACTGAGTAAATGTTGGTGAATGAATCACTGTAAAGAAGCAGTAATGTGTTTATATGTGGGAGAAGTTTCCTTTAATGGAAATAATTTTTTGTTATGTTTTTCCCAGATTGAGCATGTTGTATGAATCAGTAAACCCAGTGGTTTTTTGTTATAGCAGTTTTGTTTGGTACAGAAAAATAATATTTCTTTGTTTTGGGTTGCACTTTTCTGCTTGGAAATATCTGTGGTATCTTGTAGTAATGTTTCACCAAAAAAAAAAGAAATTTCTGTTATCATTTCCTGACACATATGTTGTTCTAAACCCATATGTCTTTTTCTTCAGTAGAAGACGTTTAGCAGATTGTTGATGCTGCTGTTTCCATATAATGAATTTGAATAAGAACTATTCACTGAAAGGTTCTTTGGGGAACCAAAAATGGGTTTTTTTTGGCATCGCTGCGAACACCATTTGGAACCTTTAGTTTGTGTAATGAGTTCTCCTATCTCATTTGCTCTTGGCCTCACTTGGTCATGTGACATGAGAGAGCCAGTGACGTGGCATCTTTGATGTCTGATTCGAGAGGAAATATTTCCAATGAATATTGACTTGAAAGTTCACTTTCTTCCTCTCAAAATGCTGTTGTTTGTGACTTGATAGTGCATAGCTACTTCTAGCGCATTGACATTTATGGTATTTTTTGAGCCCTGATCTTTCATTATATGGGACAAAAACCCAACCGTTTTATGTTTCATGGAATAAAAGAAAGGAATACAGTTTTGGAAAGACATGAAAGTGAGGAAATGATGACTGGAATTTCATTTTTGGGTGAACTATTCCTTTACGCCTGGATTTTCTCACAGCTGGTGATTAATTGCGTGGGGATTAACAAGAAATGTAATTACCAGTGTTGGATTACTGTATTGCCCCGGTCAATGGGTTCCCCTCTCAGGTATATTGTTGTTCATCAGGCGCTCTGTTCTTGGCTATGCAGAGCTGCAATGCTGTCATTCAACATGGCATGTCTAAACATGCTCTAACCTCCAGTGGTCTTTCAGAAGATCCTTTGAAGATGGCTTTCTAATACAAACAGCACGGTCACATGGCTCTACACTATAGGGGTTTGTTTACATGCAACTTCTCCATTGGAGAGCTCAGATTAGTTTAGTTCAACTTACAACGACTCGGAGTGTACTAATACTAAAGACGGTTCAGGGCTTTGTTCTAGTTAATGTATTTTTTTGTTTAGTTATGTTCATACAAATCCCACACAACACATACTAGGTATAAATCGCATACAGTTTTCACCTGAATTTGCTGTAAGTCATGCAAGTTTTACTAAAGAAGGACATTACATTGTACAAAACCAGAACTTCTAATTAAAAGCTTAACATTCAGCACTTCATAGCTTTACAGACGGGCCCCTTCCTTAGTGGTGTTTTCAAGAGATCAAGTGAATGGCCTCCCACTCAAAGAGTGGACCACTTAACTTATGGTCCTTATGGAATTGGCCCTGCCAAAATGCTAATGACACGGGTGGGGTTTAAAGCTTCAGTGTGACTGAAGCATGCTTTGATTCCATTTCGGGATTGCTATATACCGTTCCATTTCCATTATGTTTCTATGGTACTTTGTCCTCAAAACTACACTACTTCAGAAAAAGTAAAGTGGTAGTTTTATGCACAAAAAGCTCAGTTTTACATCTGTTGCTTTATGAAATTTGTCTGAGAAATTCATATCACAATGCACAAGTTGCATTTTCAGTGTTATTGCAAACTTTACATAAGTGTTCTCTTTTAGGTCAACTACTTTTATGGCAGAGCAACAGTTTCAAAAGTAACTAACCGAGTTAAAATGTTTACCTGAATAACCTAAATACTGATTTAATGGCATTTGAAGCTAACTCAGTTGAATAATTGTTATTGTGACAGTAATGGAAGAATTCACATGAAGCATGAGGAACAAAACTGCACGCCCTCATGTCTGCATTTGTGTAGAGTACGTTTCCGACCTGTGAAGTTGCAAATATTCTGTTGGTTAAACTAGGAATTCTTAGACACTGTAATTCATGTATCTCACACATTGGAGTTTAAAAGCAAGTCCTAGTAAATTCCTATTAATTTTATCCATAGAGAAATTACATTTTTCAAAATAACACTTAAACCTTTTGAGCTAGACCTACTGTGAACTCCATTGTTACCTCGATTTTACCTGTGATTAGTAATTTTTTACTGTTTTTTCATCAAATAAATGCGACTTGGTGAGCATAAGTTACTTAAAAAAAAAAAAATTTTTAGAAAATCTTACCAATCTCAAACTTTTCAATGGTGATGTTAATATTTTACTTTTGTACTTCATTTTCATTTAAAAATAAACATATTTTTACCTATTGACTAAATGATCGAAATTTTATCAAATAAATGCAGCCTTCTTTCAAAAACGTTAAAGTATTATTTTATTTTTATATTAAACTAATAAAGAATATTACTGTATATTGTAAAACTTCATAATATTGTCTTTTTAAAATATAGCCTAATGTTTATTTTATTCATTTCTAGTACAGTACAAATGGTCCCTTTCTTATATTTTCAGTTTTTTGTTTTTTTTTTGCGAATCTCAGCATTTGTGAATCGCTCAAAGCTGTCTGGTTTGGTTCATTGCTTAGTTTATTAAAGTTTTTTAATCCCTATAGAGACAATAAAAGGAAAAAATACAGAGAGGTGCTCCATTTGCATTGATGTGGACTGCTGGTGTACTCCGTCAATGTTAGCCTGATGCCTGAGGTGTCTTTTCATGAGAAATGTGAACTTGCTTGAAAAACAGTCTGACTCATTGTGTTATTTTCCTGTAATGGAAGCAACAGAAGTAATGGTGTATCATTTAAAACTGCTGAATGCCTGGAGAAACATGCACCACTTTAAGCATCTTTTTATATCTTTACATTCGTAAGCAGAATGTGGTGGTCTCATTTTAGTCAGCAGTATTCCCCCATGCCTGTCCATCTGTACGAATGTGTTTTGGAGACAAAACATTCTGTTCGAGAGGGCAAACGTCTCAAAGCATTCCCAAAATAGATGTTAAGCATATATACACCCTTCCTTTCTCCAGTGTGTTTCTCTGTAAAGAACTGTACGTTTTCACAGTCTTATTTCAGGAACAAAGTGTCATGCAGGTACAGGCACATGCATGAGTTATGTAAGATAGATACGTGAGTGTTTATTTAAAAAAAAAAATATCCCAGGAAGATGATGTTCCTGCAGGTACGGTGACTGTGCAGGTGTGTCATTTCGGGAAGCTCATGTTCCATCGGGTCTCAGAGCAGCAGAGAGATTGATGGGGTTTCCACTCACAACCGACAACGCCGGCTAGCAGGACCTTTTCCCGAGTAATCCGCGTGTCGGCTCATCACACCCGCGCCCCCCCCTTTTTTTTTTTCCCCCGCAACACCGGCAGGTGCCAAAAATAAATATGCTATCCCATAAATTCTTCCCACACTGAATCTGTGGCTGGGTGTTAAAAGTCACGCTTGGTTTTAAAGTATCTGTGCTGACTGTAACTGACTCTGTGTCATTCCACTTTAATTTACTGTAAATTCATGTTTATTTCCGGCTGTTCCAAGGCAGCATACTTCCTTCTGGCTGCAATTTATAATGCACCTGTCAGTTTGAGTATTTTGATTCTTGAGTCTGCAGATGTAAGAGAAGAAATAATTCCGAAAAGTACTTTGGGGGGGTGGGTGTCATGGTATTAGATATTGTTACTGGAAAATGATATAAATACTAAATGTGAAAATGATTTTTGTATATCCAAAGGTAATCAAATAGTACTTCATACTAGGGCTGTGCGATTTGGGGGAAAATATCAAATTGCGATTTTTTTGACAGATATTGCGATTTAAAATTTGCAAAGTCAAGCTTCAGCTCAATATTGCCAATAATGTGCAGCACAGTATGGGTATCATTACCCTGCTGAAAAAAACAATAGAAACTATCACAGAAATTCGTATAGTTTCCATTAAACCATTACAAAATTCCTTTTTGCTTTGGGCATTATTCCAATAGGAATTACTGTTGTTCTGTTGGTTGCCATCTGCCAGATTACATCCCACCAAGAGAATCCATCAAATAGACACCATTATAGTTTACATTAAAACCAAACAAATTCCCATTATAACCCTGAAATCCATTACATTTTTTTTTGTGTTTTGGGAGGGGTTCTATTGTGTTTTTTTTTTCAGCAGGCAAGATTATAATGGTATAACTACTTTTACAGAATTAACTTAATTACTGAATTTCACAGAAAATATTTGTTTATTTTTTATAAATAAAGAACTGTATTTCTTAAGTCAATTATTAAAGTATTACATATGTTACATAGGCTGATTTATTCATTTTAAGTATTTGGAATTTTAAGAGCAAGTGGAAAATGTGCTGAATGTTTCATTTCATCCAAGTGAAATTAGCAAACAGTTAGACTGAATTTACATTTGTTTTAAACGCGGAGCCAGGCGCGAGTCGACACAGGTTGCGCGCGTGCGTCAAGCCTCATCCATACTGCCAGATGCGCTCGCGGAGACTTGCGGAGCCGGGTGTGAGTATTAACGAGCATTATGAGACAGGCTGCGTGAGTGCGGCAAGCATGAACGGCTCGTCCGTGATGCGGGATTCGTGCCGCGTGGGGCAGAGAGGAGCGAGTATGAGAAGCATTCACAGACACAGGCTGTGTGTGCGCTCTTCTGAATTGGGAATAGCCAACATGCATTATAAACTTATTTCAAATGAATCTGTTGGGGAGATAAAATGTGTAAGATAACGTTCACTTACCAACAAAAACATCTAAGAATGTATCGTTTATCCTCCAGTACTGAAAACAGAACAGATAAGGGAGCTTTTGATATGCGCTGACGCAGCTCTTGGAAATTACCTTTTTTGTTCGTTGTCTGTCATTTCGAAGCTTAAGTTGCATACGTTTTTCTTTAGTTTTAATTTGCCTAACTATCGATCTGACCCAGTAGACGCCATAATCCCACTTTGTCTCTCTCTGCTTTTTTTTTTTTTTTTTTTTATGGTGGGTGTTTACGCAGTTGGCTAGAGCAGTGCTGATTGGGGAGAACGGAGGTGCGCTCACTCTATTGGTTAGTAAGACTGGAACTCAAGGCTGGCAGTCATGCATATGTTCTGGAACAGAGTAATATCGCGTCCATATCGCAGGCTTTGCGATTAGGAAATCGCAACGTCTCAAATCGCGATTTCGATTCGATTTCGATTAATCGCACAGCCCTACTTCATACACTACTGTTCAAATGTTTGGTGTTGGTAATATTTATAATGTTTTTGAAAGAAGTCTTTAATGCTTAACAGGACCTCATTTATTTGATCAAAAATACAGTCAAAACAGTAATATTGTGAAATATCATAAATAGTAAATAATTGTTTTTTATTTTAAAATGTAGTTTATTCCTGTGGTGGCAAAGCTGCATTTCAGCATCATTACTCCAGTCTTCAGTGTCACATGATCCTTCAGAAATCATTCTAATATACTGATTTTTTTTCTTATTATTATTAATGTCAAAAACAGTTGTGCTGCTTACATTTTTGTGGAAACTGTGATGCACTTTTAAGGATTCTTTGATTAACAGATATTTAAAAAGAGCAGTTTGTATTTGATATATAAACCTTTTTTAACATTGTAAATGTCTTTACTCTCATTTTTATGTAATTAATGCATTCTTGCTAAATAAAAGTAATAATTTCTTTAAAAAAAATCTTACTGACCCCAGACTTTTAAACGGTAGTGTATACCATGATACTGTATGATTTCTGTATTTATGTACCAAGGTATTTTGAGCATTTAGCTCAAACGGTGAATGTTTGAGAGTTAGTGGGAATACAGCGAATTGGATTTCCCAAAGTATATTGGACCCGCCTCCCTGAGTTTCTCATTGGTCAAGAGTGTAGGTGCTGATATTGCACTTCAAGGCAGGGCCGACGATAAGGGGTAACAAATGGACTTTTTCGATTACACCTTTCTCCAAGATACCAATTATGGTAGTTTTTTTTAGTTACACCTCGTTCTTTCTGAACGTTACATTCATTCAATTTATATTCACCTAAATAAACCTGAATCCATCGTAAATGTTCTGCCAGCTTCATCCCCTCGTTTTGTTTTAAGCGGTTATGCACATTTTTGTGAATTCACTGAACCATATTTCATAAATTACCCGTCTGGTGACAGGAATGGCAGCTATTGTCAGATTACCATGGCAACATGTCTTGCTTATTGTTCCAGGTGTATTGCATTATTTATTGGTCGTGCTTATTTTCATGAGCATCATGCTTGATGGAGCTGAATTGAACTCTGACAGTTCTGGTAACCGCTTTAGTTTTATTAAATGAAAAGGAAAAGTAAGAGTGATCTGATTTCAGTCTTGTTTGCTTTTTATATTCCCACCAACACATAATGTGGTTTGCCAGCACTTTTAAATAGAAACGGCACAGTCAGGTAGATATTATTGGTTCTTGTGCTATAAATATCTTTAATAATTTCAACGTCAGGCATGATTGCAAACATTTCCAATAAGGCAGAATTTTCTGCATAATAGCACACTGTTAACTGATTATTGGTAGATAGATTAGAAAAAAATTCTGGTAAAAAAAAATTAAGTTTTAATTTGCAGGAAATAGGACCTAATTTAGCCTCAGTGTTTGTTTCAAAATTCATTTTCTGGCTTTGGCTCACTGGATACTGTAATAGGTTTTTATGTTCAATGTGCAAACAGATTTAACTTTAATTGACATGCTTTGTTAGGTCTAATGACTGCAGTGTCAGCATTTATGATGACCTCGGTGTATAAAGTATGTGTGATTCTCCTTGATGTTCAATGACAGGATAATGCAAGCTAATCTCCTCTTCTATTATTTTCTCCCCTCAGGACCCAGCGGGCATATTTGAGCTGGTGGAGCTTGTGGGAAATGGGACCTACGGACAAGTATATAAGGTAAATAATGGTGTCCGATAAATCAAATGTATGATTGGGTAGGTCTATCCAGTTCAGTCTCAGAAACATGTTTTGCATTTCCCTCAGCAGTTTGCTTCAAATTTTCCCCTCTTCCTCCCTGAAAGATCTGCACTTACCTGTTAGTTTCTCAGCAGCTCTTGCGTTATACGTGTGGTATGTTCAGACGTGTCAAGACTCATGTGTGTGTCTTCCGAAACCTGCTCAAAAACTAGTGGGTGTGAGTCAGATGTTTCAGTTGAAAAAATACTTAAGTGCGGTTTTGGACAGGGTGATTTGTTTGTAAGGCTTAGGTTTGCAAACAGCATTCAGGAAAATATAAGGTTTAAGTTGCTGATGGTGATTATGATACGTTTTGTACAGTTTGAGATGGTCTAAACAGGTTGGCATGTTTGAACTTTTTTGGTTTGGCGTTTTTCTTTGAAGGTGAAGATGAGAAGACTCTGGTCTTCATTCACAGCGGTCAGACGCTAATTTTGGGTATGATTGATGCATGCTGAGAGGAGAATACTATTGATCTTTTTATTTTATTTTTTAAATGAAGAGATCACCAATCAAAGTGTCAGATTTAACGCTTGGAGACTGAAGTCACGAGAGGTGATGTAGGAGCAGTTAAGCAGTCTGTCAATCTGAACCGCTGTCATTATGCAATACTTTTAAAGGATTAGTTCACCCAAAAAAATTTAAATCCTGTCATTTACTGCCATTTACTTATCCTCATGTCATTCCGAACCCATATGACTATATTTTCTTCTGTGAGAAACAAGAAGAATTGGTAGAATATTTATACTGCTATTTTCTGTACAATAAAAAAAAAAACTGATTAAAATGACAAATAAGCGCTGTAAAACTAGTCCATACAACTTGTATGCTATATTTCAAATCACCATATATGTCATAAGTCATATGATAGCTAACAGACAGAAATTCAAGTTGATAAGATTTTTTGAAATGACTTTTTCCCATTTTAATATAATTTGTATTCTTTTGATGGCAAAGCTGAATTTTATCAGCCATTACTCCAGTTTTCAGGGTCATATGATCCTTCAGAAATCATTCTAATATGCTGATTGTCTTATAATTTTTTTCAGGATTTTTTTTTTATTTGTCGATTTTAATAAATTTAATGCATCCTTGCTGAATGAAATTATTAATTTCTTGGAAAAAAAAAGAGAAAGAAAATCTTACTAACCCCAAAATTTATAGCAGAATATTCTACCCAACAACTCCTATTGTGTTCCACTAAAGTCATGTAGGTATGGGATTATATGAGAATGATATTTCAATTCTGGATGAACTAACCTTTTAACATTTGAGTAAGAATGTATTGTACATACATACAGAATTATTAGACAAATTAAGAAGTGAAAGAGGATGTGGTTGTGATTGTCGCTTTAAAGTCCTCTGAGAAAAGCCGCAGTTTGCAGAAGTTTTTGGGCTTGACATTGAGCTCTCTGTCCAGGTGCAGTCAGTATACTGAGAAAACCAGTAGGAGGTGTGATTCTGAGGTGTCGCCCACTTGTGAAGGTGTATGGAGGGGTCATATTCTATCAGGTGCTAGATTTTGTTTCCCTCAGTCTCACAAGATGAGAATGTTGTGATAGATTTTATATCCTTTTTATGGAAAATGATGCATCACAGCAAAAGATGAACTTCTAATCAAACGGGCACCCTTCATGTATAGTTAGCATGTGTTAATGAGAGTGAAAGAGAAACGGCGTGAAGAAGGGATAAAAATGAAAAATCATGTGCGACAGTGGAATTAGCTAATTTGTCAACTGAATCGGGGCATAACTGTACTGTCATTTCTTATTAATTGAAGATTCATTACCAAGAATTCCTCTGCTCATAACCGTGTTTTCTGAGTCAATCTCTTGAGTTGTTACAGGATCTTGGTGTTCTTCAACAGGTTTTGTGACATGTATGTTAGCTTAAAGTCCATTTATATGCTATTGTACTCCTAAACATTGATACTTTCAGCTGACAGAGCTGGGCAGTAACTGATTTCATGTAATCTGGATTACGTAATCAGATTCCAAAAAATCAAGTACTCATAATTTGAGTATATTACATTTTTAAAGGGGTCATTTGATTTGCAAAAAAAGAACATTATTTTGTGTATTTGGTGTAATGAAATGTGTTTATGTGGTTTAAGGTAAAAAACAACAACATTATTTTCCACATACTGTACATTATTGTTTCTCCTCTATGCCCCGCCTTTCTGAAATGCATCGATTTTTACAAAACTCATCGGTCTGAAAAGCGAGGTGTGCTGTGATTGGCCAGCTATCCAGTGCGTTGTGATTGGCCGAATACCTCAAGCATGTGACGGAAATGTTACACCCCTTACCATATGCCGTGCCCCGGCCGGAGTGACGAGACAAAAACATTAAAACCCGTTATAAACGAGGCATTTGTTGCATCCAGTGCAGGGCTCCAGACTAACATTTGAGAGCAGTGGCACCAGCGCCACTAAGTTCTACAGAAGCAGATTTGGTAGCGCTGGGGGTGGTATTAAAATATAGATAATTTAATCATAAAAGTACTATTGTTTTGCAAGTGCAGTTACTAATAATATTTCATGTTCATTTCTTGTTTATTTTTCTTTCTTTGTTTATTGTTTATACAGATTTGACAGTAAAGCACTTTACAAAATAAGAGTAAGAGTTTTGTATGCATCCAAAATTTATTTTTTGTTAACAACAGTAACCGGTGCAAAATCAAATTTTTATATAGAAAATGTATATATTCACTCTTATTAAATGTACCATTATTCTTAGTATATGGAACTGACCAACTTCAGTGATTGCGTGATTTAGTAGCAAATTGAAGAAAAGTTTGTTTTTTCAAGGCACTTTGTGACTTTTATTACTTACACAAAAAGTGTAAAATTCTGACAAAATCTGATTTCTTGATGATTTGAGATTTTATAATAGTGATTTTATAATTTCACAATATAGAGAAAAAGTAGAAATGAAGAATAATAAGCCAATAAGTGCTCCTCTGCTGCTGTCTACTGGTTATAATTGTGATTTGATGTATTATTAAAGTTTTTGTTTACAACAAAATATATTTTGGTCATCCCATTAAAAATAACTTCAAACGGATATTTTTTTTTTTTTTTTTTTTTTTTTTTTTTTTTTTTTTTTTGGAGCTTTAAGGGCTGGAATAGTTGTGCGAAATGCTTGATAGTCATTGAAAAGTGCTTGAAATTCTCTCTCAAAAGGTTGTACAAACCCTGAAATGAATGATGTAATGGATTCGACTATTTCTACCACAACACCATGGTTACAGTTAGCGTTACCACTACTGGTTTTCTGACTTATGTCAGCGCTGTTTATAACAGAGAATTATGTGCAGAATTTGAAGTCGAAGTTGATGTATTTCCTCAGCGACCAGCACCAGAACACCAGAAGCAGTGTCTGATTCATGAACGAACTGATTATTTTCAATGAACCCGTTAAATCGGTTCGCAAATCGCATCAAACGATTCATTGACGAATTGGAATGATCCGATTGTAGCTGTTCTCGAGTCTCACTGATTCAAATGATCCGTTTAGTTTGAGTCTCCAGTGAACTGATTTCACAAGTAAGAACCGGGAGATCTTGTGAGCACGCGCGCGTCTGATGCTGTTAAAAGTAAGTTACTAATGTCGAATTTTAGGATTAATTATTGTAACTGAAAATCATATTTAGGTCAAAGCTGTCAGTTGTTTGTGATTTAAATCTGCTGTAAAGGGTGATCTGTTTAAGCCCACTGAAATGCTTGAATGCGGACACATTAACATCAGAGTGTCTCTGTTTTAGGTCAAAAAACATTAAAATAACACAGATAAAATAAAATAACTCATGCACGTTAATCTTCCCCGCTGCTGTAACGTTAGCAGTTTTACTAAAATGCTATGCATTTAGCCCTATGTGACATCTGTTTTTATATTGTTTGTCAGCACACATAGCCTAAGATACTATGTATCTGGATCAACTAGCCGAGTAGACAAATATAAATGTTTATTCATAACCATGCTGAAAATAAGTCAATAATGTTAGCTGATGCTAACTGTCTACCTAACGAGCTTGCTGGTACTAAATTGAGGTAATTTTTTAAAAATAAAGTCCAAATATTTTTATTCAACCACGTAGATAGATCATCTGAGAGAAAAAGAAAGGATGTGATGTTCAGAACATGGTAACTACAGTAATTATCAAAGTGGGAAGTGATGCACTCTGGGGGCATTTGACCAGGGGTGTTTTTACACCACAGACACGGTTTGAGAAGAAAAAAATCATTATGAAAATCTAATTATATTTTCCTTATTATATGAAAATCCCAGGTATTTTGAGCAGTAGGATTATAAAAAATATATATGCTAATATAAAATTAAATGATAAAAGTAGCCTATATAAAACTGCATCTGCAAATAAACATTCATCTATCTGTACTTTTTACTTAAGTACATAAAAAAATCAAGTACTTTTGTACTTTCACTCGAGTAAAATTGAAAACTGAGTACTTTTACTTTTACTGGAGTAATATTTTATTATACGGATCTGTACTTTTACTCAAGTATTTGATTTGTGTACTTCGTCCACCACTGGAAATGATTAGTCGACATTTACAATAAAAAAATTAGAAAAATTTTGTGTGAATAGTCTTTTGAACTCATGAAATTTAAGAGCCGCCATAACGCAATGGACCAGGGGCGCTGTAGCGCAGGACTATAATTCAGCTTTCCCGGATGAAATTAAAGAGAAGACACACAGCACAGCTGAACTAGACGCTGCTGAGAGCAGAGTTTAGATGAATATGGAAATATGTGCACACTTTCCTCTCAATAACAAAATATACATGCAAGAAAAATAACAGTGGTGTGAAAACAGCAATTAAGAAAGCATCTGATCTTCATATAACTCTTTATACAGTAGATTGATTTAAAGGGGACTTAACACACACAATTTTACCCAATCTCATATTAATATTAAGTACCTATAGAGTAGTACTGCATCCTTCATATGTCCAAAAAGTCTTTAGTTTTATCTTTTCGATTCTCTCCGAAAACAGCCGAGCTCCTGGAGGCGCGCCGTGGGCGGAGCTAAAGAGTGACGAGCACTTGCCCGATTGCCAACAAAACACAGACATTTGATCCTGTTTCACTTACCATCTGCAGATCTGAATCATGACCGGGATCTTTTATAGCTGGAACCACTACATCTTTCAGTATCAAACGATGTGTAAATCCAGCGCCGAACTGGGCCTTGTTTATAAAACGTTAGTCAACAAACACACTTGCGAAACTCCGTTGCTGCCCCGGAAAACAAACTACATCTGCTGTTTACGTAATGCTGGATTCTTCGGGAAGCTGAACAAGGTTATCCTTCCCTTACAACCAAAAACACACCTCTTTAGAGACATTCTTCCCGAGCGAGTCCTGTGCAGCACTGCCGAATGAAGCGCATTGATGGGCGCGCTCTTTGCCTCGCTCTGGTCGATGTGTGCGCGGGCGCGCTCTTCCAGGAGAAATGCCCATATAAGGAGTTCCACCCTTCATTACGTCATGAAGAGCCACGATTTTTTTTACTTTGGCCATGTTTAGCATGAGAATCCAACTCTTTAACAGTGTAAACAACTGAAACAGCATTGTACCCCCGCTTTAAAGAACTTAGCTTTACAGTATTAAACAAGAAAAAACTGTGTCAGTGTTGCTTTCAGTTAGAATTACAACTTGATTTTCTGCTATAAAACAGCTGTCCAGTGTGGAGCTAGCTAAGGATTTTTTTATGAAGTTTTTGAACTTTTTTGAATTTTTTATTTGTGAATGCAAAAATAAATAAATACAAATAAATAAAAAATCATTACATTAAAGTGATGGTAAAGTTTGGTTTGAATAGATTTAAGCTTAATTAGCTCAGGACTGTTTTGATTACTATTACACTATATGGTGTTTTAAGAGACGTAATGCTGTGAATAAAATAATTTTTAATGAATTATTTTGTTTCATATCCATATGACTTACAAAAGATGTTAGACAGAATGATGCATCATTCAGTCAATCAGTTACTTCTTCATAGTTATTGAAATGGTGAATGAGAAAGTCTCTGTCATCTCATTTTGTGTGCCAAATATATTTTTGTATTGTAATAATTATAATTGTACAATAGTAATATAAATGTTTGACATTTGACATTCACTTCAAAGCTGAAGTGATTACCTTGTTTTATTTTAGTTAGAACTCAGTATTTTAACTGATTGTAAAAGCAGAATAATGGAACAAAGTCTACTGATTAATTGGTGAAATAATCGATGATTAGTCGATTAATCTTTGCAATAATTGTTAGATTAATCGATTTTGTTGCAGCCCTAAAGTAGGCTGATTACATTACCTAAAATGTGTAAATGATTACGTTACTAACTACAATTGTTGTCATGTAATATGGAATCAGTAAAGGACTACAATTTTAAGCAATCTACCCTGCTCTCTTAGCTGATAAAGGCATTTTAAATGTCCAATCCTTTTCTTCTGAAGACAAAAATATTGATGACTCATCCTGCACTACACATATTTTTGTCCAATCAGATGCTCTTTTAAATGAGTGTCCCTCCCCCAATTCCAGCTGCCTTCTACCAACAACTAAAGCCTATTGACTATTTAAAAGGCAGATGAGTCTTTCTGCTTAATTTTTTATTTTTTAATTTGGGAAAGGAAAAAGGATAAAGAAAAGAGAGAGAAAAAGAACAAAGGAAGAAGGAAATAAACAAAGAAAAACAAATGTCTAGTCCGTAACAGTCCAGAAAGAAAACAAGTGTGGTGCTTTCTTACACTGAAAAAATTGCTTTACTAACAATTTTCATTCATTAATTCCAAGGAAACGGCAAGTGACACATTGGATTAAATGTGAATTTTGAAGTAGAAAAACAGAAAGTGTTATTTACAACTTCAGAAAGTCATTTTTTACCGTGTACAAAATATGCTGCTATGATGTTAAAGTTTTCTGAGATGTTTTTAGTGTTGCTAAGTGGTTGATACTAGATAGGGTCTTCTGGATGGTGGCTTTACGGGTTCTAGAGTGATCTGGGTGGTTCCTTGGTCATTGATACTCTATATGGTTGCAAGGGTGTTTCTGTGTGATTGCTGGGTGTACTGAGTGTTAGCTTGGTGGTTGCTTAATGTCCAGCCCTCATTTAATGCAAGTATTTCATTGCTTGTCTTTTAATTACAAGTCAGTTCGCTTAGCAAAGTAATAGTGCACCTCTAACAAGCTAAACCATTTGAAGTATAATTCAGATCCGTAACAAACTTGATCAGTGATTTCCTCCACCGCAGGTTAAACGCTTATCAATAGTAGCAGCAAGTGTGTGCAATAGTAATAGTCCTATTTCCCTAACAATTACCCTACATTCCTCTTTCCCTCCTCTTGGCTACCAAATGTTTTGATCAAACAGTAGCAGTGCAGAAAAAAAAAAAAACAAAAGACATTTAGTTTTTATTTTACATTGTAAAGATACATTTCTGTGTCTGTTTGGGAACCTCAAAAATTACAGTCCTGCTGTTTTGTTCACATGCGTCATATTGCGTTGGCTAATTCGGCCGTCGACGCCCTACTACTACTTCTTTACTACTATATTATTTCTGTGTATGTGTGTGGGTGTGTGTGTAATGAATATAAAATACACTTGCTCATTTACGTGTAGGAGTTTTTCAAAAGCACAAGCGCCTGACATCTTTCAGAATTCTGATATTATTTAAAACAGCAGGCATTCATTTATTATCATATGGAAGCTGAGCAGTTTTTGAACCAAATTAGACGTTTTGTCGATGGCATTCTGGTGGCTTTGGTGAAGCTGCATTTAGGACACAATCAGCCATGATTGACTGAATTAGTGTGAAAGAAATAATAGAGGCAGAGAAATTATGAATTGATGAATAGTTTTTCTGTTGACTCATGACTTTTTTCCTGACTTTTGGTGTGAGATTACATGCGGACTGTTGATTTGAATTGCTTCGTTATACGAGTTCTTTCATCTATTACTCTTATTTGTTTTCTTGTTAATGTGAAATCAGTCATTATTTATCTTTATGAATATTGTGGTCTTAGTGGAATGTAACTCTTGTATTCATCTTTTCAGTTGAATCTATTCAGTTAACTAGTGGATTTGTAATGTCATTTCAGATAATTGTTTTGCTTTGTCTCGGAGAATGAACATTGATTATTGATGACGCATTTCTTTCATTTTTATTCCTTTAAGGCACTGATTATAAAAGAATCCTGAAAGAACAATGCATCAGTTTTCCACCAAAAAAAATTAAGCAGCACAAATGTTTTCAACATTGATGATAATAAGAAATGTTTTTGAGTGCACCAAAATTAGGCAGGTAATGGTATTAAAATGATTTTTGAAGAATCGTGTGACTCTGTAGACTGGAGTAATGATGCTGAAAATTCAGCTTTGCCATCACAGGAATAAAGCACATTTTAAAATGTATTTTAATAAAAACAGTTATTTTAAATTGTAGTAATATTTGACAGTATTACTGTTTTTACTGTATTTTGAACAAATAAATGCAGCCTTGGTGAACATAAGACTTCTCTTTATTAAAGATTTTTTAATTAAATTGAATATCAAAACTGTTAATAAAAAAGCAAACTTTGCAATAACTAAACATTGCAAAATACTGCAGAAAAGGTCATCAGAAGTGTCAGGCCTATCAGTGCAGCATTAGTTATCAAAATCAGCAGCACTACCCAAAGCTAATTTCACGGTGTCTGGAGCATCTTGGATGAATTGTGGGTAATTTCATTAAAAGTAAGTTGCGTAAAAGATCAAATGTGCTGGTCCGTAGCAAAACTTTTTTGTGTTGGAGTCAGTCTTGTTAAACAGATGTCTTCTGCTTCACTCTGTAAGGCTGTAGCTGCGTGACTCCGCATCTCTGCTGGAGTTTGCAGAGCTCATCTTAACATGGTGCTTTTTGTACTGTAATTGTGATCCTGAAAAAGGGCCTCACGTTCACATTACTCAGCCTCCGGATCTGTCTATTTGGGTCAACATAGAAAGAGAGATGATTGCTGAATGGTCTTATTCATATTGAACTCTCGGACTTCTGCATTGCTGCAAGCCGGTTTAATTAGTCCAAGGGTCGTAGGTTGCGACCTCGCTGACCTGCAAGAACAGATCAGCATTAGAGAAGTATTGATAGTTATATTTGACTATATGCAGGTAGGCCAAACATTGAAGTTATGGACTATTGAAAAAGAAGACCTTATTGGGCAGGGACTGGGTTAAGTCCTCAGTTGTTGATTGGTTTTTGAAGTGTGGGTGTTTTAGGTGAGGAAAATGAACCCGAGCTTCATTGGAGAAGTACTGTCGAGAAGTCTGTGGTTTTCACCGAAAGTCTGGTCAAAAAAATTAAGCATATGCACGAATGAATTGTTCACAAAAAGATCTATAACATGCATTTAGAAAATACATATGGTGAATTTTCATTTCATGCCGACTTCAAGTAAATTCAGGAGTTTGATTTGCTTTGAGTCCCTGCAGAAAATCCCACACAGCCCTCGTCTTGGGAGATCCAGAAAGCCATTAAAAACATGCCCTGTATTAGAAGAAATAGGTTCTGGGTCAGGATGTGTGCGTTGGGACCACTCATTTCCCACTCACATGACACTGCTTTTGAGAGAAATCTGCTATGAAGGAGAAAGATAGTAATGTAGGAGTTTTTCTTTCAGGCATGACTATTTCAACAAACACCTAACATTACATTTTAAATGGATAGTTTAAAAATGAAATGTAAATGACACAAAAAAAAAAAGGAATGAAAGTTGTCATTTACTCACCAAAGCCAGCATGACGTTTCGTAGAACACAAAAGGAGACGTTTTGAAGAATGTTCACGCTGCTGTAAATGCGTCATCAAAGCATTATAAGCATATATTGGTCAGTATGACAGGTGTGTTATTTAATGATTTTGCTTCATAGTCATAGGCATTCTATTCACTTGTAATGCAGCTTTGACAGTCTGCTGTAAATATCTCCTTTTGTTTTCCATGGAAAATTCTGCGAATTGGAATTCAGTCATATAACTTCCTGTACTTGAATTATACCTGAGGAAGATTATGTGGCTTGTTAGGTGTGTGAAGTGACAAGTTTATCTAGATTTTATTTATTTATTAAATGTTTTGATTTTTTGATTGTTTTTAGCAGCAGTGTTTTAGTTTGCTTTAGATTTTAGGTTCATGCCCTTTAAAGCACCATCACTACAGCCACACATATTCAGATGGACATATTTGGCCTTTAAGCATTGCATTTTTGAGACTGCATGTCAAGTTAAAAATAGTTCAGGTTTTAAATATGACTCATGACCCCAGCAATCTGTTCGATTTTGTTGCACTCCGTTTCAGGCTGAAATACTATACAACTTTTGCCCAGATTTTTTCCTGGTTTACAGTCTGAACTAGTCTGCGCTGGTTGCCATAAGTCAGAACCAGTCCGCAAATTTGAATTGAGAAAATCATATAGATTTTTTTTAGCTTCAGACTACAATTCCATTCAGACTGAGGATATCGTACACGCTCAGAAAAAATTTACAAAAGTTGTCAGTGGGCTGAAACCTTTTCAAAAGGTAAAACTATATACCATTTAGGTACTAATATGTACCCTTGAGGTACTAAAATGTACCTTTAAGGTACTAATATGTACTCATTAGGAGTAAGCTAAATAAGGTACAAAGGTGTACCTTTTGAAAAGATACCACCCCAGTGACAGCTTTTGTACCTTTTTTTTTTTTTCTGAGAGTGTACATTTTTGATATTTTGAGGCGATTTTTAAATACATGTTTTCATTTGTTCTGCATCTCTTTCCAGTGAGATGCATGTTTCTGAGTGAATTTATGTTTGTAACATCTTGAAAGTCTCGTAAGTATTGTATCAGTGTTGTTATAGTTAACTAAAACTAAAACCATAAAACATTTTTTGTTACTTGAAATAAAATAAATGTCAGTTGAATGCAAGTTACATATTCATCAATGATCCTTCCCCTAACAAACTGGTAAGGTTTTAAAACATTTTCGTCTTAATTCTTTTATTGCCTTAATTATTTTTGTGATGAAATGTTGTGTAATGAGTGGTTTGACTGCACCGTTTCCCTTAAATGTCCGTCTAGTTTGAATTTGCAGCTTGCTCGCAACTGCTGTCTTCATGGAAGCTTTGCATTCAAATATTTAAACTCAAATCAATATTTCGCGTCTAATTATTTACTTGTGGCAAGTAGCCGTGTAATAAGTGAGATAATGTACATCCAGCCGGTTGTTATCTCGGAATAAACCCCTTCAGGCTGATTCAAGACCTGACCTGATCCTGATCACCCTGTCGGGGTTTATTCTGAGATAGCAACCGGCTGGATGTACATTATCCCTTACATAAATGATACTAAAATAATACTGGTCATTCAGGCAAACCACCAACTAACTCCTAACTCAAACACTTTAGCATCCAAATACCAACTCCCTGGAAACCATGCACCACAACACCCTAGCATTGTAGCAACAGATGTTTTACAGTAAAACACCCAGAAATCTAGGTCCACATTATGAGTGAAGGCTTTGCATGTTCTTCTCACCCATACATGATGAGATAAACACAGAACTTATGGTTAAATAAGGAAGCTTCCACAATGAGGTTCTAAATAAAACACCAACTTCCTGCATTCCATAAGTGACTGCAGGGCATGTGGTTTTTTGAAGGCTGTTCTCTGAATGGAAGGTTAGTGAAGAGATTCTGGCCCCTCCAAAGCTCTCTCAGAGACTGAGCCGAGAGGGTCACACTGGGTCACATGTCTCAGGAACAAGAGGAGCTGTCTGTAGAAGAGTGTGAAAATCGCAAACCTCCTCTGCCTTCCAAGCTTGTTGCTAGGCTACAGAGGAGGAAGTGGTGTGTTGTGCTTTTTTTTTTTTTTTTTTGCAACTGGGTTCCCGTGTCTACCATGAAGCCGGTACAAACATCCACCAGGCTTTGCAGTGACAATGAGTTCCTGATCCTGATTGTACAATAATAACTGTTCCGTTTTCACAACTTCTACAAAGAGATATATATATGGCTGTCATCACCATTGTTTGGTTTCCCTACCCTCCAGCAGATACCGTCTTAGTTCTCACGATTGGAGAGTTGAGTATAGCCAATAGCAGCCGTGATGATGAAATCACACAGCAATATCTTCCTCACAGCATTTTGCGGCTACAGTTACAATGCATTACTACTGCAAGCTCTCCGATAGCCATTTACAGTCATTTCAGATATAATGGGAACAGACCTCCGTATGCATTTCAGCTGCCAGTCTAGATTAGAAGGGTTCTGTGACCGCATAGTGTGCTTATCTGTTTGGTTTCTAAAAGCATTCATTCACACATAGGCTACAAAAAAAATTAAAATCTGCTGATGAATATGACAAAGCCAATCTTTTTTTTTTTTATATATATAAGCTCTGTTGAAATCGTGTAATGTTGAAATCGTGAAATGGTTTTGTTCAGAACCATATTTACTACTTTTTACATTATACTGTATGCATACCATAATAAGTACAATATGCATATATTTTCTGTGTGAAACACTTAGATTGCCTACTGCAGATGTGCAGTATACAGCAGAGTGCACTTTATGGGATACCATATCCCATGATGCATAGCACTCAACTTGATCATTCATTTCCATTTTTAATCTCTTTCTTGATTTATTACTTTAATTACAATAAGGTCTTACCAGAAAAAAATGTTTTAGAATTTTTATCATATGCATATTTATAAAACATTTTATTTCATTTTATTTCTAATTGTTAGAAATCTCTTGCCATGAGAATAGCATCAGCTGCTGACATGGCATTCAAATCTCATCTACCTACCTCCTTAAGTAAAATTGACTTGACTAGACAGTCAAAATGTAAGAAATGTTTACATAAAAATTTGGTCAGCTTCACTGTACTTAAATGTGCTATATAAATAAATTGCAGTTATCATTTTAAAAATAATTATAGTTATTTTGATAAACACAGCTAAGTTTAACATGAAATGTAATGAGGTCATGTGACGACAGTTTGAAACACTTTGTTCTGTTTTGCATATTGTTTCTAAAAATATTGCACAATGTATGGAATATACATACAGTATGTTAATGTTCCATTCTGAGCATAGTTATATTTATCTCTGCACAGTCTGCACTTTTGCGTCTTTCTTTTTTCATGGCTTATGGCAATTGAAGACAGTCTTATCTTACACGTCGTCAACCCTCCAGAACTTTTCAGTTAATCTCTGTCAAGATGGCAGATAGTTTTTCCAGTTAGCAGTCGGCCCTGTGAATCTCATCAGGAGAGACGTGGAGCTGTAGGGCACAAATCCATCACACATGCACCCGTTCACACATCTGATTCACTAATATGCCAGCATAATTTATTACGATTACTCGGATGTATTATTATGATGATTTGCTCATGTGTTCTGTCACAGATGAATTCAAATTAGCCAACATTTTTGTCCAGTCAGCATGTTTTTCCAGTTCAAGCGTTTGGGAACCTCTGTCTTTGAGCAGAATGGCTGATATAAAGCTGCTATAAATTATATTTAAAGATAGGAAATAAAACATGCTGCTATAAATTAATATTTATTTCACCTAATATTTACTAAATTAGAAAAAAATTTAACTTGGAAAAAAATAAACATGTAAAATAAACATTAATAATATGAAGTCTCTCTTTCAACACTTATCAGATGATGGCAATAATAAAAGACAAATATTGGCATTTCGGTCGACATATTTGGTTGACCACTAGTAAAAATGAGTTATTAGATGCTCAAAATGGGATTAAATGATGTGAGCCCTATTTGAACTCCGTGCACGTCACGCCATGGTTCCTACGCTTCCCTGTGTTTCATAAAATGTTAAAAGTTCCCAACTCAGTGATTTTTCTCATTGACTATGTTGATTTTATATAGCCATGTGGTTTATCTCCACTCGTTAATACTTTCCAGTAGCGGTTGAAGTTGTTAATGAGCACTGGTGGGACTTGTATGCTGCTCTTTCCTCATGTCCTCCTCTCTTTCCCACCTTTTTTCGCTCTTCCCCTCCTTCTCTCACCGAAACATCTCCTCTGCTCAGAATCAAAGTGGTGGGAGTGTGTTGGGTGAGGAGATGAAGTGTGCCTAATTCATTCTGAAGAGCACACACTGGGTGACTGCCGTTCAGATCAACGCACTTCTGCTCAGATCTGCTGCTGTATCTCCCGCTATTGTCCTGAAACACGGGACCTGCTGAGCGCGCAGATGATCTGCGTCCGCAGTGTCTGTTTCTCTCGTTTCGGGTTATGAAATCAAATTGAGCTCGGGGGAAGTGAGGAACTTGACAGGTAAACGGGAGGGAATTGGGGGAGACCCGGGATAGTGATTTCCATTTCCACATTCCTTCGGTTGCATAACGCTTTTGGAGATTCGTCCAATGCAAACAGAGTTGTCATCTGGTGGCATTGTAACACACACACATTCACAAACACGAAATGGTACAGCCAAGAGCCGGAGATCATTCACACAGGTTTTTGAGTCTGTTTCAATAATTCTAGGAGGTGTGTGTGTGTGTGTGTGTGTGTGTGTGTGTGTGTGTGTGTGTGTGTGTGGTGTGTGTGTGTGTGTGTGTGTGTTTTTTTTTTTTTTTTCGTATGCTATTACATAATGATGCCGCATGCCAGAGAGGCTTACGTCCACATATTCTTCTGCCACAGATAGATCTCATTACCACATGTTCAATAATGCTAGTATTATGTTTGTATGATTCTCATGAATGATATTTCTTCGCTCTTATCTTTCTCTCTTCAGGGACGTCATGTCAAGACTGGCCAGCTCGCTGCAATCAAGGTCATGGATGTCACAGGGGTAAGTTTCTCTCCATGTCGGTTTCACTTTTACACATTCACTTTTCACTTTTTGCATGATGTTATTTAAACGCAAACAATGTAAATGTAATTTGAGGCAAACAAAGTACCAAGTACTGTCGCCTCACAGCATGAAGGTCCCTGGTTCGAGTCCCGGCTGAGCCAGGAAGCCTTTCTGTGAGGAGTTTGTATGTTCTCCCCGTGTCTGCGTGGGTGTCTTCCGGGTGATCCGGGTTCCCCCACAATCCAAAGACATGCAGCATAGGTGAATTGGATGCTGTAAATTCCCTAGGTGTGTCTGTGTGTGAGCCCTGTGATGGACTGGCCATCCATTCAGGGTGTCCCCTGCATGTGGCCCGAGATGCTGGGATAGGCTGCAGCATCCCCACGACCCTGCAGAGGTCGTGCCAGTTTGCCTGTATGTCTGCAGCCCTAGTTATACGCATATATGAATATCTATAGCTGCAATAGACTTCAGCAGATGATTTTGCTGAACTAACACAATACAACAAGACGAAGCCGTTAGCTAACATAACATTTAAAAGATACTATAGTTTAAAAACCTGTAATATTGAGGTAATACATATTAAAAACACAAACCAACACATTCTTACCTGTGAAAGTTTATCCAGTTTCTCCAGTAATTAAAGGGGTCCTATTTTGCTCTTTTACAAAGTCTTGATTTTGTTTTGGGGGTGTACTAGAAAGAACAGGCTCTCATACTAGGTTGTTCGAAAAACGCATTATTTTTCACATTTTACATTATTACAGCACCTCTCTCCCCAGTCTGGCATGAACGGCTCGAATAGTTCCTGTATCAAATGAAGGCCCGCCTTCTGAAATACGAAATGTGCTGTGATTGGTTAGCTGGGTCAGTGTGTGCTGTGATTGGTTAGCTGGGCCAGTGTGTGTTGTGATTGACACCACTCGGCGCCTGGTCGAGAAATGTCACGCCCCTTACCATAGCCGCCTGCGAGCTTCAGTGTAAATATTGCGTCAATATCAAACTAATTTGAGCACGATTTAAACCCGGATGATTGTAAACACTCTAAGTTCGTCTGCCTTGGGAAAGCTAGCGTGTCTCCGACATAGTGATAACACTCGTTGCCTTCTCTAGTGCAGCTCGACCATGGTCTCGTCCCATTCGTCGGTATTTGTGATATCACAAATCCCGGAAAATATGCGTTGTAGTCCAAACGGGCCGTTCCTTGTAGTTTTTGAAAAGTGATTTCTGTTAAATAAAATATCTCCTTTTGAATTGGACTTTGAGCTTTGTAACTTTGCAGATCATTTTTATGCTCAAACAGCAACATTACAGACTATATAAAGTTGAAAAAGTGAAAAAGCATAATAGGACCCTTTTAAATTGTTTACAACCAGAAGCTGCGCAATGTTGTGGCATCTTGAAACTCATTGGTTTTTATTGTGAGTGACATTCCAAGATGGTGGGCACGTCGACGTATCTGGAGCGCTCGAATGTGGCGTCTACTTATACATATCGATAGGTACCAGGGGTGTAACCTCCATAGGCATTGAAGGACCACCATAGAGACACACACTCCCTCAATATTCAGATTATTAGTCAACCATTATGGGATTTCCATATCTGATTCCTGGACAATGCATTAAGCATTTTGGAATTTTTTAATGATGAATATGTTATTAACGTTATTATTAATAGAAAAAAATATGAACATATTAATGATAATAATATACTAATGTTAAAAAATCATGGGGTCATTAAAATTGAAAAAAACATTTTTGGAAATTTTTTTTCTTATGCTCACAAGGCTGCATTTATTTGATAAATACATTAAAAACAGTAATATTGTTTTATTAATATTATTAGTGATATTGAGAAATATTACTGCAATTTTAAATTAGTTTTCTATTTTAATACATTCTAAAACGATTTGTTCCTATATGCAAAGCTGAATTTTTCAGCATCATTACTCCATCCTACCCCAAATTTTTGAAGGTTGTCTTAAAATATTATATCCTATATTTAATTTTTAAATGTAACTTTTAAAAAAATTGCTAACCATTTAAATGTAAATTGCCTTAAAAGCCTAATTTTCTGAGTTTGTTAAAATCCTTTTCTTATAAAAACAATTAATTCAGCCATAAAGTTTGTATTTTGGTTTCTCCTTCACTAGGGGTGGGGGGGTGGGGGCTGTCAAACCATTGCTTTGTTTCTTTGATTGTTCCAACCAGCCTGACATAGCAACAGTCTCAACCAATGGCTTTAGTTTGGGGTGAGGTAATCTGTTTGGCCTGACCAGTAACAGATGGATGGAGTGTTTCTAATGAAACCTGTTTGAAAACAACAATCCCCCCCCCCCCCCCCCCCCACAATTTTTTTTGCTAGTGGCACAGAAATTCCCCACTTAACTTTGGAAAACTAACAATGACATAATTACTAAGTAATATAAATGAGGACTTGTACTGTTTTGAATTATGTGCAGTAGTAAATCTACTGTAGAATAGTTTCCTGAAAGTGACTCACAGACCAAGAAACATTGTATTTTCCTGCTCCATCTCAAGTGTTGTCTGTTTTATTTGACAGGATGAGGAGGAGGAGATTAAAGCTGAGATCAACATGCTGAAAAAATACTCGCACCATCGAAACATCGCCACCTACTATGGTGCCTTCATCAAGAAGAACCCACCTGGCGTGGATGACCAGCTCTGGGTCAGTCTTCATTAGTTGTTGGCAGAAAGAATCAGGGTTATTTTAGTGTGCAAATGTTTCATTGTTAGTGTGTGTAGTAGGCCTGGGCGATAAAACGGTATCGATATTTATCGACGGTACACCTTCTTCGATATCGATTTAAAAATGTTCGATGTAGCGCACGATATAGGCACGTACTATGAGTGACGCAGACAGCACACACAAACACGAACTCATGCTGAATTGAGTGCTGTGCCTGCCTGTGATGAGGAGATTGTGAATAAAAAAATTAATATTAGTCGAATTTAAAATATACATTTGCATTTGAATGTTAGGTGTGCATCAGGGAGCGTCATCAGTGGCGCGTGAGACGCGGTGATAATGATGTAAGTGACGTTGTTGCGTTTTAATGTTTTGTTAGTCTAGCCCACGAGATGTGCCGCTGCTGCATTATTCATTCAAAATATTAGAGAAATATAGAAGCTCAATGCGGAGAAGATCTTGAATGGGTTAAAACCGAAACCAAGCCATTCACACAGAACACATATTCATTTTTTAGACGGACAAATATGACTGCTGCACTCGCATCTCACACAAGAGATGTATAGAAAGCCATGCAAAGTTAAAACAGTCTAAACTTTTAAAAAACATGTCACGAATTAGTGGAGGTTTATTCCTTTTCACTGCGTCTCATATGTTTTTAAATGCAGTCTGTGTGAATGGCGCTTCGGCTCTTTGGATTAATCAATGCATAAATACATGATGCTGTTTTGTTCATAATTGTTTTTGCAATTTACGAAATTATATTTGATTTTTTATGAGTTAATTTAGACGTAATGCAGGTTTTTTTTTATAGACAGTTATTTCCATTCGTTGACATTGTGTTGCATTATTTTGCTCATTGCGCCCTCGTGTGGCCTCGGGAGACAATTAGATCTATACAATAAAGACCTATTTAATCTGCATATAAAACATTAGAAATTAGATATTTGTTTAATTTTTATTGTTTAAATAAAACCTATTTAATCTGCATATAAAACATTAGAAATGAGATATTTGTTTAATTTTTATTGTTTGTTAAAACAAAAAAAAATATTTGTTTGTCTCAATAAATAGTGTTAATTATAAATACAGTGGTTAAATTTAAACGTTTATTTCTATTGCTCTTTGTTTTAAAAAAAAGGTTATAAAAAATGTCATCATTTATCGAACCGAACGATATAAACAGTATATCACTTTTTTTTGCTATATTGCCCAGCCCTAGTGTGTAGTACAATACACTATTAGGGAGTTAAAAGTAGTGATGTTTCTTAATTAACTACTTTTTAAATTGTATGCTAGTAGTTTAGCTGTTTTCAGAACAATGTAGCTTTTTTCAATTAGAGGTAGTGTAGCATGACAACATTTTTACATCGATATTATTATTTAAAAAATTTTATGTTATATCGCAAACACCGATTTGCCGGCACATGAAACTTAAGTTTGACTGTAGCATAACATAATAATTTGAGGCCTATTTTCTTTAATAATTTAAGGTCTTTCTGGTATTCAATGAGAAAAAAAATGTTCACACTTCGCACAGAGGTGCCTAGGCCTTGTTGTTTTCATCTCTATGCATTGAACGTAAACTGCCAGCCTCATTTCCTCTGTGGTGAGCTTTGCCGCTGTCTTTACCCAGCAACATAAAGATAAGTGACACACTGAAGACATTTACTTGCACTGGAGCATGTGGTCAGCACCACCACCCTCCTTTGGGCGTCTTTGTAAAGAAGGATTTCCCTTAGAGGAAAAACAGTGTTGCCAACTCAGCAGTTGTGACTTTGGAGAGTCCCAGAGGCCAAACATATTTAGACCCATCTGAGGGCCAGCTCAAGAGAGCATTCAAGACCAATCGGCGTTTCAGAGAAACAATCATATTATGCTCATGAATTACATTTATTGACTTTTATTGTGCCCCTGTGGCTCCTAATGAGAATAGGACTCTTTTTATGAGTGTCTTGAGAAAAAAGGTAAAACCAAAGAAGTAAAAACACAACTGGGTTTAGAAGTTTGCATGTCACTGGCCCTTATTAAAACTCTATATTAAAGCAAAGGTAGGACTAAGGGGAAAAAAAGAAACTGCATGGCTTGTTTTATATTTTTATTGTTATCTGGAGACTTTTCTCTGGAACCACTATGAAATTCCCTTTTTTTAACCACTAATACTTTTTCTTGTAACCTTCTATCTTGTCATTTTAACTTCTTCAAAACTTTTTCAAAGTGGGAAAATGAAGTTGTCATTCACAGATCTAGTTTCAGCTGAAAGCGTGAATTTGCATGTATGTGTGAGTGCATCTAATTAAAATACAGGTTCTGCCACTTTAAAAATAGAACATTTGTAGATATATGGATATTTTATTTTTTTTATTTAAGATTGTAATTTTTTTAAATACTAATTTTGCTCAATCCTCCCGAGGTTGTATTGATTGTGCTCACTGGCATTTCCACACCCTTGGTTTTAGGTCTTTAAATGATTTGAGGATAATAAATAATATTATATATAAATCTATATTCGTTTTAATCTAATAATCTATATTATTGTAAATTCAGTTGTGTATGTTGTACTATTTGTGTGCTGTATGTATGTGGATATATATATATTATATATATATATATATATAATATCTATACAGTGGTACGGAAAGTATTCAGACCCCCCTTACATTTTTCACTCTTTGTTATTGCAGCCATTATGCTAAAATCATTTAAGTTACTTTTTTTTCCTCATTAATGTACACACAGCACCCCATATTGTCTTAAAAACACAGAATTGTTGACATTTTGGCAGATTTATTAAAAAAGAAAAACTGAAATATCACATGGTCCTAAGTATTCAGACCCTTTTTTCAGTATTTAGTAGAAGCACCCTTTTGTTCTAATACAGCCATGAGTCTTTTTGGGCAAGATGCAACAAGTTTTTCACACCTGGTTTTGGGGATCCTCTGCCATTCCTCCTTGCAGATCCTCTCCATTTCTGTCAGGTTGGATGGTAAACGTTGGTGGACTGCCATTTTTAGGTCTCTCCAGAGATGGTCAGTTGGGTTTATGTCAGGGCTCTGGCTGGGCCATTCAATAACAGTCACAGAGTTGTTGTGAAGCCACTGCTTCGTTATTTTAGCTGTGTGCTTAGGTCATTGTCTTGTTGGAAGGTAAACCTTCAGCCCAGACTGAGGTCCTGAGCACTCTGGTTTTCGTCCAGGATATCCCTGTACGTGGCCGCATTCATCTTTCCCTCGATTGCAACAGTCGTCCTGTCCCTGCAGCTGAAAAACCCCCCACAGCATGATGCTGCCACCACCCATGCTTCACTGTTGGGACTGTATTAGACAGGTGATGAGCAGTGCCTGGTTTTCACCACACATACCGCTTAGAATTAAGGCCAAAAAGTTCTATCTTGGTCTCATCAGACCAGATAATCTTATTTCTCACCATCTTGGAGTCCTCCATGCGGGCTTTCATGTGTCTTGCACTGAGGAGAGGCTTCCGTCGGCCACTCTGCCATAAAGCCCCGACTGGTGGAGTGCTGCAGTGATGGTTGACTTTCTACAACTTCTCCCATCTCCCGACTGCATCTCTGGAGCTCAGCCAAAGTGATCTTTGGGTTCTTCTTTACCTCTCTCACCAAGGCTCTTCTCTCCCCCGATAGCTCAGTTTGGCCGGACAGCCAGCTCTAGGAAGGGTTCTGGTCGTCCCAAACGTCTTCCATTTAAGGATTATGGAGGCCACTGTGCTCTTAGGAACCTTAAGTGCAGCAGAAATTTTTTTGTAACCTTGGCCAGACCTGTGCCTTGCCACAATTCTGTCTCTGAGCTCTTCAGGCAGTTCCTGGGACCTCATGATTCTCATTTGCTCTGACATGCACTGTGAGCTGTAAGGTCTTTTATAGACAGGTGTGTGGCTTTCCTGATCAAGTTCAATCAGTATAATCAAACACAGCTGAACTAAAATGAAGGTGTAGGACCATCTCAAGGATGATTAGAAGAAATGGACAGCGCCTGAGTTAAATATATGAGTGTCACAGCAAAGGGTCTGAATACTTAGGACCATGTGATATTTCAGTTTTTCTTTTTTAATTAATAAATTTGCAAAAATGTCAACAATTCTGTGTTTTTCTGTCAATATGGGGTGATTTGTGTACATTAATGAGGAAAAAAATGTAACTTCATTTTAGCAAATGGCTGCAATATAACAAAGAGTGAAAAATTTAAGAGGGTCCCTGAATACTTTCCCGTACCCCGTATATATATATATAAGATTTGTAATGTTTTTTAAATAAGTTTTTTATTGCTCAAGGCATTCTAATATGCTATCTTCATTAACATAAATGCAGCCCGATGAACATAAAAACCTTCTTAAAACACTTTAAAAAAAATCCTTAATGCTCCCAAACTTTTGAACGGCAGTTTTTTAATATGGTTATGTTTATGATGTGTGTTGGAAATATATATATATATATAGATCATATTATAGATATATATTATTAATTATATATATATCTATAATATATATATATAGATATATATAGATAGATAGATATATATATACACAAACACACACATACATACATACATATGTGTATATAAGTGTAGCCTAGTTATCCACTAAATTAGATTGTTTATCATTGGGTTGTTAGGTTTTGTCCTAATATTGGTGACGTGTTGTGTCTGTAGTTGGTGATGGAGTTTTGTGGTGCTGGTTCAGTGACAGACCTGATAAAGAACACCAAAGGAAACTCTCTGAAGGAGGAGTGGACAGCCTACATCTGCAGAGAGATCCTCAGGGTGAGTATCTGTGTAGTGTGGGCCACTAGAAGACATTATTAGCTTACAGAAGTGTTATTTTTGAAGAGTGTTTCCTCATTTGACCTTCTCCAGTTGAGTCTAACCTCTTCATCTGGTTTTGATAGGGTCTGACCCACTTGCATCAACATAAGGTCATTCATCGTGATATCAAAGGTCAGAACGTTTTGCTCACAGAAAATGCGGAAGTCAAACTAGGTGAGTTCACACCCCGGACAGCTATCACACTGACACAATGTACATTGTTATGACACACTTATTTCAGAAGAAGCTTCCGTAAATGTGTATGAATCAGTGTTGAGGTTTAACTAACTAAAAGTAACAATGATGATAACGTAACTAGAATTTTTGGTAGTGTCTTATATCTAGAAACAGGTTTTTTTTTCATATTGAGTATGTATGTATGTGTGTGTTTATATTGGTTGATTCTGTCTGTCTTGAGGAGCCTGTGACCCTCCTCTGGAGTTATTAGGGCTTGTCATCGAGTTGTTTGAGTTTGGGAGACAGTTCAGGCTGGTTGCTATGACAACAACTGCCTGCGGTGACGAGGGAAGAGTGGCACAGAGGCAGATGGCAGCATGCACTTCATCAAAGACCTCTCCTCTCGTTACTGCACGCAGACACATTAAGGCCAAATCTTCCCGGTGTGTGTGTGATTGCGTGTGTTTTCAACAGTTGATTTTGGTGTGAGTGCACAGTTGGACCGTACCGTCGGTAGGAGGAACACTTTTATTGGCACGCCATATTGGATGGCTCCAGAGGTCATAGCTTGTGATGAGAACCCAGAAGCCACATATGACTTCAAGGTATTTCAAGCGATTCTTAATTACGCTCACTTTCTTCTTACAACACCTGATTGCTTTTGTGTGAGGGTCTTGTTTGGCTTCAGGCAGAGATCCTAACAGCACCTTTTTGTTACAGAGTGATCTGTGGTCGCTGGGAATTACAGCTATTGAAATGGCAGAAGGAGCCCCTCGTAAGTCCAGCACAATGCAGTACATGATAATGTATTTTATATGAACACAGTGATTGCTAAACACAATCACCTGTCTGTTTTCTCAGCGCTGTGCGATATGCATCCCATGCGAGCACTTTTCCTCATACCCAGAAACCCAGCGCCCCGTCTCAAGTCCAAGAAGTGGTGAGTCAAACCTCTCATCATATTGAATATGCACTTCAAATCTACAACTGATGGTAATGAACAGGACCTGAGAGTCAAAACTGATCGGTTTGTTGTTCTCTGTAGGTCTAAAAAGTTCCAGTCATTCATTGAGAGCTGTTTAGTGAAGAATCACAACCAGAGACCCAGTACTGAGCAGCTCGTCAAGCATCCCTTCATCAAAGACCTTCCCAACGAGAGACAGGTCCGAATCCAGCTCATACTCAAAGATACCTCCTGGTAGTGACCGACCAAGAAGAAAGAGGAGAGATGTGGGCTGCAAACTCTTGACTGGTTTCTGGTTGTGGCTGTGACGGTTGGATAATCAGATTACTCGATTTCAGCTTATTCATTTTTGATGAGCCAATATTGATTCTTAAATCCCAAGCTTGATTTTTTTTTTTAGTCTATGCTGTTTTCTGTTGATGTGTGAACAAAACTTCACTAAACATTATTTGTAGCATGCCTGCCATCCGATTAATCACAATAATCTAAAAAATTAAAAAAAGAAGAAAAAAAAGAAATTTAATTTAATAGTTTGGATTTATTTTCACCTTTAATATTCATAAATGAACCAACTCGGGTTGCCTATATATGTTCAGCTTTTAGTTAGATATTTTTTCTTTAAGAATATTGACCATGTACGGTACTTGTATCTAACCAAATGAATCAATATCGAGATTGAGATTGAAATCAAACTGAAGCAAGAGTTTGTGAATCAGAATTGAACTGATTAATGAAATCTGTCGATACGGCCCTATATTTTGTTAATGATAAGTATTGTACTATTCATTTTTACTTATTATATTATTAATTATTATATTAATATTCATTTTATGGTTATTTATGTATCACATTAATTTTGTATTGATAGTTGACAACTAGAATATAGCTTTCAAAAAATATACTTAAAAATACTTTTCATGCAAATATTAATTTATTTGTTTTTTAATTTATGTATTTAATATAATTTTTTGTGAGTTGACAACTATTTAATAACTTTCAAAAAAAGTTTACTTTTAATAATATTAAAAGTATACTTTAAAAAAATACTTTTCATGCTAATTTTTAACAATGGTTTTCATGTTGCTTTGTCACAATATTCCTTATCTGAATCTGTCCTTAATCTTAAAAGTTTTATTCTTAAAAACCTACATCTTGCAGCGGTGTGATTATCCGTGTTTTTTTTTTTCAGACGAGACGGAATATGAGTACAGTGGAAGTGAAGAGGAGGAGGAAGAGCGAGACATAGGAGAGCCGAGGTACATAGACTTTTTTCTGCTTACACACACAAGCATGTGGGTATTGTGGAGACCTGATTGACTTAAAGATGATTTAACGTCTTCCTTACAGCTCCATCATAAACATCCCTGGGGAATCGACCCTGAGGCGGGACTTCCTGCGTCTGCAGTTGGCCAATAAGGAGCGCTCCGAAGCCCTGAGGAGACAACAGCTAGAACAGCAACAGAATGAGGAACACAAGCGCCAACTACTGGCAGAGAGGCAGAAACGCATCGAGGAACAGAAGGAGCAAAGGAGGAGACTAGAGGAGGTATGAAAAGAAACAGTTTAAAGACTGTGGGTGTGCAGCCATATTTCTGAAATCTTCAGCATTAGAGAGGTGTATTAATATCTTTAAAGCTAAATATGTAATCTAAATATATTTATAATGTTGTATTGATATAGTTTGAATTATTTCTGTTATATTATTTAAGCACTTTCATTTTATTTTAATATAATTAGAAAAAAGCTAAAATATTTAATCTAAATATTGTTTATAATATTTTTATCATTATTTTTATATTATTTAAAGCACATTTTATTTTAATATCTTTAAAGCTATATATTTAAGCACATTTTATTTGATTTGATTCTTATTCCAGCATCTGAGGTTGCTTTAAGACCCATTAAATATCAAGTTATTACCCAACAAAGAACCAAAGTTGTTCTGAATCAAAAAATACATTGAAAGGTATTAATATTATCATAAACGCTATGCCAAATTATTAACAAAAACAACAACAGCAGACATATGGATCAAAAAAGTTATTAGTATTCACCATATTACCAATTAACACATGAATTTGAGTCAAAATCTCACACAGCCTCTGGCATCAACAACAAAAGAAATGGGAAGCATTTTCTTCTGCTTTCATGCATGATTATATGCTTAGTTGCATTTTATTGTTTGCATTTAGCATTGTTTTTCCTTGTAACCCTATCAGAACAAACAGACAATATGCTTTGCTATTATTCCGGTCACACTCAAACACACACTTCCTGTACTCTATTTTGTCTGTGTAATGGCTCATGAGATGGGAGACTCTGAGCTATGATCAGTCCACAGGAAGGTTACCCAACATCTTGGGAACTCTTCAAATGGGAGACAAAGAAAGACGATGATAATTGAACCAGAAGAGATATTCCTGAGTTATGTGATGTAGGGTTTTCTCAGTAGGGGAGGGAGCAGAAAACCTGTGGGGATGAATCAGGGTGCCCGACTGGGCGTCAGCCTCTCATTCAACACATCTATCTCCCGCTGGTCCACTGTCAGGCCGCCTCATTTCAGCACAGCTCCTGTCAGCAGCCCCTGCTGGGGAAACGGCATTCAGAATGGCTACCCGCTCGAAATGCGTTGTCTTTTAAACTTGAGTGGTATAGGAAGGAACTACATGTGCTAGTGTGAAGCTGGGCTGATAGTTGGGGTCAGCATTGAGATTTATTTGTTAGAATGGGAGGTTCGTTAATGAGAACATGTGTTTGTAATCTCACAGCAACAGCGACGGGAGAGAGAGCTCCGGAAACAGCAGGAGAGAGAGCAGAGGAGGCGTTATGAGGAGATGGAGCAGCTCCGGAGAGAGGAGGAGAGGAGGCATGCTGAGAGGGAGCAGGTACATAAGTACACATAAGCGCACATCCACAATCATACATGGCTACTGTTTTTTTTTTTTCACAAGAAGTTGATGGTTAGAGTTATTTCAGGACTGAAAATGTACATAATTGTGCAACCTGCCTGTTATATATTGGTCTATAACTACAAACTAACCTATAATTCACTGTGCAAAAAAGATAGGGAAGCTAAACCATGCCAGAAATGACAACTTAATTTATATGAACAGGAAGAGAAGAAATGAAGTGACGTGGCGGGTTCACACACTCACACTCCATGCTAACAGACTCCCACTGATTCACCACTACAGAGAGGGAGACAAGATGTACTTTCTGTTAATAAATGGCACATCTATTTAGAGATCAGTCTATTTTTCACTGTTTTTTTTTTTTGACATACCAGTTATTTCAATATTCTAGCATTCAATAACTGATATATATTTATATATATATACACAGTATTATATAAATATTTGCAGCATTTTCTCTTCTGATACATCCAAATAATAGTTATAACAGTATCATTGTTGATGAACAGTAATTTGCCATGAGAAACTGATTATTTCAATTAGAAAAGGGTGAATATTGGTGTAGAAAAAAACAGTGAAAATGTTTTTTGATCAGTCTCTCCATGTAAACATAAACGCAAACATTATCACATATGCACACTTCCTAAAGCAGACACGCATGAAGAGAGCGTGTATCCATGCACTCGTTTTTAAAACCCTCTGTTAATCATATGTGTAATGCGCAGTGCACTTTGTTCTCAGCTGTAACTGTCCTCTCAGATATGCATATCAGACTCTCACATGCCTCGATCCCTTGTTTAAAGCATTCTCTCCAGTCTATGACTCACTTCCTCTAGAGAGAGAAATGTTCTGTTGGATGGTATGCATATTTAAAGCACCCACCCACCCTTTCAAATGCAGTTGGGCTGCACAAGCCCTGTTCAATGGTGAATTAGGACGTCTCATGGGCCATGTGTGAGATTCTATGCAGAGACAAATAAGAATGACTGAGCCATTAATGAGAGTAAATATTCATAAGTTCTCACGTTTGTCTTGTTTTCTGTTTGAAGCCAAATCTTGATTAATCTTTTCTTAACCTGTTTTCCACTATAATGCTGTAATTTACTATGTACACTACCATTCAGTTTGGGGTCAGATACGGTTTTTTAATGTTTTTCAAAGAAATCTCATGTTCACCAAGAAAGCATTTATTTGAGTGTTATAACAGTAATATTGGGATGTGATATATATTATTCTATATAATAGTAGATATCTAATTATATGATTACAATCAGAATTCAAACTGTTTCTATTTTGAATATTTAAAAAAACATTATTCCCGTGATGGCAAAGCTGAATTTTCAGCAGCCATTACTCTGGTCTTCAGTGTCACATGATGCATCATTCTAATGTGGTGCTCGAGAAACATTTCTTACTATCAGTGCAGTGTTGAAAACAGTTATGCTTTTATGGAAACTGTGATACTTTTTTCAGGATTCTTTGATGAATAGAAAATTCAGTAAACAACATTTGAAATAGAAATCTTTGTAACATTATAAATGTCTTCTAAAATTCAAAAAAAAAAATTTAATTAATCTTTCAGAATAAATTGGTAAACGGTAATAAAAACGGTAGTGTACATGCATGTTACCAGTCTACAGATCTATCTCTTAAATATTTAAAAAACTTACTGCAAAAGGCATTATTAGAGGTGATTCCCGCTGATATCCAATGGCATTTCCATCCATTATGCAGCTATTGTCTAGAAGGCAATAAAAGTAAACTTTAGGATTGAATTGGAATCTGTGCTGCACCTATCACACTTTTTTTGTCATTTTGACAAGATGGTTTTAAACCAAACCAATTTCTAATACTTTTTCTTTGGGGCGACATTCCCCTGGAGCAGTCCGGGGTTAATTGCCCTGCTTCAGGAAATTAGGATCAGGGTCCTAAGTGACTCCCTAGTGCATGGATAGCTCATTCCACAGTTTGAACCAGTGACCTTTGGGTACTAAGCTCATCACACACAAGGCCACATGGGATCTATGCAGGGCAGCAAGTTATTATCAAGGTTTCTTACCTTTAGATTTGCTTGATTAATCTTTCATTCTTTCATTTTTAAACTCTTTGAAGGCCCTGTCATCTCTTTTTCTTCTCTCTCTTTCTCACTCTCGTTCTGATGCACTGTGCTATGGGGTTAGGAGTATATCCGCCGGCAGTTAGAAGAAGAACAAAGGCAGCTGGAGATTCTTCAACAGCAGCTTCTCCAGGAACAAGCTCTTCTCCTGGTAAACTATCATTTCAACTTTCACCTTTAAAGTTCTTGCACTTCCTTTCTTTTCATCTACTGCGCTTATGCCATCTGTCTGTCCCCTCCGCGATCAGTGCACTCACAAAGAGTATCGATTGTGTGAATTGATCTGGGGCGTTTGGGATTTGTGGCAGCTCTGTTTGTTATTGCTCAGTTCTCTGGGAAATTAGACTCAGGATCCACGGCCATCAGGCCATCGATGGGATTATCTTATAGAGCTGTCGAGTTTGAAGTTCTTTTAAACCTCTGATAGCCGTCAGTTATTTTTAGGAGTACAAAAGTCCAAACCTGTTAGTATTATTTTGTTTTCATCTCATTCTGGTTCTCTGGTGTGTCTAGGAATACAAACGGAAGCAGTTGGAGGAGCAGAGACAGGCTGAGCGGTTACAGCGGCAGCTGCAGCAGGAAAGGGCCTACCTGGTCTCACTGCAGCAACAGCAACAAGAGCCACGACCTGCAGACAAAAAAACACTATACCACTACAAAGACACCGTCAACCCCAGTGACAAACCGGCCTGACAGAAAGATCTGGTTAGGACTCTTACATGATTAGTACTACTTAGGGTTGGGTGAAAGTATTGATTTTCTGATTAATCACAATCTACCTTTAAACGATCCCAGTATTGATTCATAAAATCCTGAATGTGAGGTTAATTAAAAGACAGTATACTACAGAAATAATGGCAAGCAATGTCTTTCTTTGAGGGCTGCATGCAAAAAGCCTACAACACACGTCACATAGTCCAATTCATGAACAAATGACTTGTATGAGCCAGTTCATTTTAGTAAATCAAAAACACACACAGCATTAGTGTAGGCTGATTCATGAAATAAGCATCTCCTATGATTTGGTTCTTTAGTGATTCAACACACATTAGAAAAGCCAGAATCACAAAACAAATGACTTTGTTCTTTTTAATGAAACAAAACCTAGATTCAGTAAACAAGTGATTTGGTTCTTTTTAGTGAATCAAAAATATACACCATATTAGTATAGCCTGATTCATGAGACAAACGACTTGTTAAATTGGTTCTTTTAATGAATCGTTCAAAAAGGTGAGCTACTGTACCAGTTTGAATCTGAACATTACGCTGTATAATTTACAGCATTAGCTGGATAGACAATGTCTTTTATATGTAAGCAAAATGACTATTATAATTGAAATAAATCCAAATGAATTTGAATCTAATCAAATTTAGCACTGAATCAAGAGCTTATGAATCGGAATCAAATTGAATCAGGAATCTGTACTGATACCCAGCCCTAGTACTCATTGTCAAGAATCTCCAGTCACTGATTGTAAACATATGTCAGTTATCTCATTTGCTCTGGTTAATGGCTTCATTTTATCAAATTCTTCAGGTTTGGTGCCCACAAATGATGAATCTCACTTCCTGTAAATAACTTTTCCTTTAGTTTCAGAATCATCTGGATGATGATAGATTATCATGCTCTGAAGTGGCCTCCCCTGCATCTTCAGTTTTGTGGGTCATAATCTGAATGGTTTTATTGTGCTTATCTGAACACAGGTGATGGAGAGAGCTCAGAGTAACTCTCCTCGAATCCCTCCCAAGAAGCACCATTCATTTAACAGTCCTGGAGAAAAACGTGTTGGCCAACTCCTCCCTCTTGACAAGAGCTCCTCTAATCAGCCCACAAGGCCCCCCTCCTACCCAGCAGCCTCCCACTCGAGAGAGATGGAGCTGGCCGAGCCTCAGCTCAGGATAACCAGTGGGCCAAACGTTCCTAGAATCCGTATGTCTTGCGAGCCAGATCCATCCCAGCTGGTCAGGATGGTCCAGCAACATCTTGAGCAAGAGTCCCGGGGCCGCAGTCCCGGAAACTCCAGCAAAGGGGCTGATACTGAGAGAGACTTATACGTCTCAAAGGTCTGCCTCCGCTAGCATGACTTATGACTCGTCTCCTTTTTCGCCATGACCTAGACGCCTACCAATCTGGTCATGGAACATATTCAAAGAATTAATGCGGAAAAATACCAAAATATTTTCCAAAAACTTTTCGGGGCATTTGAATGATCTCTTTTGGAATGCCTTGTTTCTGTTTTCCTCTGGTTCTCTGGGTGAAAGTATTCCTGTAGGTTCTGTCTCCCAGTTAGTTTGGTGGATTTTCTTCTGACAGCTTCCGCTCTTGCTGTTGTCTTGTTCTAATTTTCTGTCATTTTCTCTTTGATCTCACCTATCGCTCCTTATTACAGAAAGCTGATGACAGAGGAGCATGGGATTGTGGGGCAAAAATGAGAGAGGTTTGGATGTGTTGGGCCACAAAAGCTTTAGACCAGTGGTTCTTACCCTTTTGACTCCAAGGTCCCCATTGTAAAATTAATATTTGAAGGCCCACCAAGATATTTTTGATACTTCTATCATAATGACAAAGCTGCTAATTTTCAAAGTTTTTATTTACAGACACTAGTATTAGCAAAATATTTAAATAAAATCAGTATAAATCATTAAAATCATTAAATTCCACAATCCCAATGTCTGAATGTTCATGTTTACACATTTTTAATACCAATAAATGTATACGAGTTTTAAAATTATTTGTTTATTCACAAATAGCAGTTTCTACCCAATAAAATATTATATCTTCAAAAAACAAATTAAAATAGGAAATATGCTCACATATAGATTTTTTTAGCCATTTTAAATAATTCTAAACCTTGTTTTTCCTATTTTTAATTCATCCTGCCAGCCCACTTGGAAGTTTGCTGAGGCCTCCTAGTGGGTCCTGGCCCCCTGTTTGAGAACCACTGTTTTAGACATTGATCAAATTACATTGACACATTGATTACATTGATAAAAAGGTTGTTGATAAGGGGTTGTGTGTTACTTGTAGGCACAGATTGTGCTCTGAAGATTGTGTGTCATTTCAGATCCAAACATCCCTCCATTCTTAGAGAAGAAATAAACATGGTTTTCTCACTAATGACGTAATGAGTCTTTCTGTCCCATTGGTCACCCGACTTCTAGGATGACCATAAGTGATTCTTTTCTTGTCTGAAAATGCTTGTGAATGGTGCATGACAGTATTGAGGCTTGTTGTTTGAATTTGAAAATTCACAGCATCTCCTTTAACATACTGGACGTAATGGACTAAACGTTTCCTTTCTGTCTTTAACCTGATGATATTTATTTTTCTGTTGTTTGGTTGTATGTTTCATCTTTGCTTATTGAGTCATTTGATTGGGCCTACGGAAGTGAATAAAAGATTATCTTCAGTCAAGCTAAGGGAACAGGTCTAAAAATATCTAAAATGCCTCATAATGAGGCCGTCTCCTTAATTTGGGACAGGCGGATTTCTGCAAAGATTTAGAAACTCAATCTTGGGTGATTATGTGAATGCTAAAGATGAATAAGACTGACAGAGTCTACAGGTCTCATCAACATATTATTAGCTGTTCTTATATAAAGGCAAACTATAATTTGTTTCTATTTTTAAATATATACAGTTAAAATGTAAATATATATAATATTAGCAGAAGTTTGATTTTTACCATAGTAAACTAGTATGTTGTGCAACTCTTGTGTAGATCCTACTGCAGGGGTCATCAGACTCGGTCCTGGAGGGCCGCTGTCCTGCAGAGCTTAGCTCCAACCCTAATCAAACACACCTGAACCAGCTAATCATGGTCTTACTAGGTATACTTGAAACTTCCAGGCAGGTGTGTTGAGGCAAGTTGAAGCTAAACTCTGCAGTACACCAGCCCTCCAGAAACGAGTTTGGTGACCCCTGTCCTACAGTGTCACATATTAGCCACTTTACATGTTTCACAGTTCATTCTGACTCTCAAGCAAAGAGGAAACAGATTGGTTGTGAAGAGTTGCAAGGACACTAACATCGTCTCTGTCTGTCAGGTTGAGGAACGCTCCAAGCTGAACCGCCAGAGCTCTCCGGCTCTCCAGCACAAAGTGGCCAATCGTATTTCCGATCCCTCCCTGCCTCCCCGCTCAGAGTCCTTCAGCAGTGGAGGCATACAGCAGGCCCGGACACCTCCCATGCACCGCCCGGTAGAGCCTCAGGTACTTCCTGATCTCCTGATCTGTCTTTAGAGAGACAGATGTGTTGTGAAATACACTGACCTCAGAGTTCTCCTTTCAGATGGCGCACCTGGTCTCTGTGAAGTCCCATGGCTCTTCCATGACAGGATCCCAGTCGCTGCATGATCAGTCCTCTCAGGGTGTCTCAGCCTTCCAAGAGGGTGTGTCACCTCACAGACCTCCGATGCCTCGGCAGAACTCTGACCCCACATCAGAAACCCCGGCCCCACCACCTCGCATCACCAGCCGAGACGACAAGTTTGACCGCAGCTCTTGGCTGAGACAGGAAGATGATGTCCCTCCAAAGGTGATAATCTAGGATAAAATGTGTTGACATTAATAGTAATTCATTTGGAGTCGTGGTTCTCAACTGGTGGATATTAAGTCTTTTCTGATTGGGTCTCAGAAAGCAGAGAAATATCATTGCTGAATTTTAACCATAATATGTAACTGACCAAATAATCAAGCATAGATAAGACCACTAAATTTAAAGGCTTGACAGTTTTAAAAAGTGTTTAAAAAAACACTTTCTATATCATTTGTCAAAGGCTGTGCATCCAATCAAACTCTTCAATATTTTGGCACAAACTGATTTGTCACTTTGTCGAGCCTATTCTAGCCAAACTCATTCTTAAACCTCTAAATATAGCTATACAAAGTATTAGAAAATATGACTCATACTACATTAAATAGGGGTTTTTGAAACAAAAAGTGCCATAATTAATTTTATTATTATTAATTTTATTATTTTCTTCATCATTCATCTCATTTAAAGGCACAATATGTAATTTTGTGCCACTAGAGGGTCTGTATTCAAAACAAACAAAGAAACAAAGGCGTAGTTAGATGACGCCGTGACGGAGTGTTGAATCATGGAAGTTGTCGTCTTTATCCCCACAGCCGAAGTAGGGGTGCAACGGTCGTAATTGATCAGTGCCTGTTCGGATCAGGCTGCACGGTTCAGCACGCATGTGATTCGCTGATTAACTGTTAAGTTTAACCATCATATAGTTCAAGTTTATCATTTGCAGATGTTTTGTCTTGCCAGTTTACACATTCAAGCAATTTTAACTCGCGTGCTGTTTTCTGTGTGCTCAGCCGCTGCCACACGCACACGCAGAGAGAGAGACACCGCGTGAACAGCGAATTGATTCCTCTTTTACATACACACAAAGTTATGTTAAAATACCCATTTTGGCAAGTATTCTAGTAAACAGTCGGTTATGTCTTAAGTGAACGTAAGCAGCTGAGGAAAAAAAATGTATGTGTGTCAGTATTAGGTCCGTGCATTTGGACTTAAAGAGACGGCAGCCAATAAATACCTGTTTCTGTCTTCTAATCAAATAATACCACAGCTCTAACAAAGATTAATCTGTTGTGCAGTGAGCACTATTGTGTTATTTTACACTTAATTATTACATTTCTGCACCTAAATGCTACTGTTACTGACTTTATTTGTAACTGTGTTTTGTTGTATTCATCTATGCTTGTAATTTGTGTAATTGTTCTTGTTTTATTACTAGCTTTATTAGTTAAGATAGTAGTTTTTTGCTGTGGTATAGAAGTACTTAAGCGTTCACTACTTTTTATTTTTATTTTTTTTGCTGACCGAAGATATCCAACCGTGAGTTTTGTGATCCGTTGCACCACTAAGCCAAAGCAATCCGATGGGACTCGGGCAGAAATCCGGTTTCATGGATGAGCTAAGGTATTAAAGATTTAGTACGTCGAGTTGAACAGGGTGAGGCTGAAAGCCAGTACGAAGCGAAACGAGGCCGGCGAACGGCGTGACACAGGCTTCGAAAAGCAGCGGAGCTTTTTATTATGCCCCGTCGGACGCGGCTTTCCCCCTTCCGGAAAGCAGCGGAAGTAAGCAGCATTGTTTTATCACACTAGATACATTTGAACGCTCTGTTATACTGCTACTCTGTGCGGTCGTCACCTGTCTAATAAAATGCATAGCATATTAAAGCGTCTTTGGTGTTTCCATGTTTTCTACAAAACAAAAATCAAGGGGTTATGACGTCATTGGCAGGCAACAGAATGACACTATAGACACGGTCCGTGTCACTAGTTAAATGTGCTTATTTCTCTGGATTTAAACATTCTTCAAAACATTTGGGATAATGTAAGTAAGTACACAAGTCAGCAAAATCTATAAAATTTTTCTAGTGGTTAGTTGGATATTTTAATTAAAAAAATCTTGCATATTGTGCCTTTAAATAATTATTAGCACAGTTTAATGTCCGTGTTTTATTTTAAGGACTATTTCTTTACTATTGTACGATTAACCATTTTAGTAGTGTATTGGATCATAACTTGATGTCAAAGGTTAAATCTGTTTCTTGAACCAGAACCGGTTGAGATCCATTGCTACGGAGTGCAATTCATTCATAAATGTGTAATGCATTACTAAATGCGATGATATAGGTTATAAAAAACAATGCCTATATTTAAAAAAGCTGTTTTGTCTAATGCATCTACATAAAGTAACATTTTAACATCTGTTACCATGGTTTAGGTGCCCCAAAGGACCACTTCCATATCCCCTGCGCTGGTGAGAAAAAATTCTCCAGGGAATGGACCGGGTGGACTGGGACCAAGAACCGGAGCACATCTGTTCCGAGCCAGGTATTTTCCACTTTTTATTAAATTAAGTTTTATTTGAAATTAATTTTACACATGTTTAGATAAAGGTCTAAAGCCCCTTAAGTGAAAGATTAATTGTTTTAATATAAATAATTAAAATCATTATTATTATTTTTACTCACAAACAGCACTTTTTACTTTTTTATACCTTTCAATTTTTACTTTTACTTTTATCAAGAGATGTGTTCAGTTTGTATGTGGCTTCTTGCGATTTCATATAGTGGTGTGGTTGCTAGTAGTAAGTGAATAAGAAATGACAATCTCCTTCCTTGTGTCCTACCGTTGGCACAGTAACCCAGACCTGCGGATTCCCATGGAGTCGGCTCTCCAGAGAACCAGCAGTGGGAGTTCTTCCAGTTCTAGCACGCCCAGCTCTCAGGCCGGCTCCAGCGAAAGAAATAGTGTGGGAGGTGAGAGACCCTCTGGAATATTCTCTCAGTCTGAGCACCTGAACTAGAGCTCCGTACACCAAGTCTTGACGTTCGATTGTCTCCACAGGCTCCAGTAAACCTGAGGGATCCCCAGCAGTGTCCCAAGAATCCAAGCCCAAAACCCAGGAGGAGAACAGAGAGGTGACCAGACCTAGCAGACCAGCGGTGAGAAACACAATTCCCAGAATCCTCTGAGATCACAGTATAACTGTGTTGCAAATGTTTCAGCTCTCACAGGGCTGGTTTCCGAGACCAGGATAAGCCTAAAATGAAAACATCTAACCCTAAACTAACTTCTTTTTAAGATCTGCACAGTTGTTGATGTTCTTAACCAACATGATGTCTTAACCATCAATTAAATACCCCATTAAATCAAAAATAGAGTTGTGTGGCTTTCAGTTAATGTCTTTTAGCTTTTAAGTCATCTATATGCGAGATGTTTTATAAAAAGTACAAGTGCTTCAATATGCCCCACCCAAACTTCCTGTTTCAACAGGAAGTACGTCAATGCCGCGATTTTATGGGGTCTTTAATATATCACCAGTAAATCAAGTCTCATTTGAGCTAATCTACTCATAACCTTTCCATAACCTTTAGCTAGCTTGTGTAGATACTCTCACTTGGCTTGAAGTTGAAAAGATTGTGTGTCGCTTTGTGTTACTAACCATTTTCTCATTTAACATTTTGTCTAATCCGCTCAAATGTTCCTCCACGCGTGGTTCTCTATTGTCAATTCTCTTTCTCCAGAGTTATAAGAAAGCTGTAGATGAGGTTAGTGACATCTCCTCACTTCATCTCTCTCTGCCCATGTTCATGTTCGTTGTCTGTCTCATCTATTTCTGTCACACGCCCTCTCGTCTTCAATCGTTCTCTCATCAATATTTCACGCCGTCTTTCATTCCTTAACTCCCTTCCAATCTTTCTGTCTTTCGCTCTCTTTCACAGCTTCAGACGCCGTGTCAGTCACCATCATTAGCTGCACATTTCTCCTTCGCACCAATTTGTCACATTCGTTCACATTGTCAGTAATCCTTGACACCGTTTCAGAGTTTTCACTGTTACCTAGGCAACATGTGTCTTAGGTTTTTGGTTCTTAGGTTCTGTGTTTTGTTTAGGAGTAATGTTACATTTAGGGGTAAAAGAAGGGCCCTGCAATTATTGAGTAACAAATTTTTTAAGTTTTTAATTTCTTTAACTATTTAAGAATATTAACTTTAATCGATTTAATCAGCAGACCTTTTATTTAATTTGACGTGAACAAAACAAGACGTTAGGGATACTGAATTACAGAGCGAAGAGTCAATCATTCTACCAGAAAACTTTTTCATGTAATTTTTTGTAATATGTCATTCATAAAGACATACAAAGTCTCTATATCCATAACGAATATGATTTAAACAAACAAAAAATTGGTGAAATTGTGTTGGATCAAGAAGGGCATGCGTTCCTGTGGAATTGTCCTTTAGTTTAATCAATAACGGGTAAAACCACAAATCACAGCGCAATAAAGAAATGATACCATTTACATACTTGGTGAAGTGCAAAGGTCAACGCGTCGTGAGACTGTAAACGGCCGACATCGAAATAACATATTGCTAGTTACATCATGGTCATACCAACGGGATAATTGTGTGGCGGGGTTGGAATCCGGTCACAAAGTCAAGTGAGAGGGGAAAACTTCGAAAAAAATGAAGTAGTGTGTACATTTTTTCCAAGTGTTGCATTAACCTAAGATGAGTGGAATGAACTTGTTTAAATAGTTTCGTAAAACTATTCTTTCGTAAATTGTTACGTTCAGATCAATGTAAGCAGATGATCAAAACGAATTTCTGTGTAAGTTGTTTGTATTAACCGTGTTTACAAATATCGTCACATTCTGTTTAATGCATCAGTTTGTGTGAGAATGATTTAGCGAACAGTTTACAAAGAAATTTCATCAGAAACAAAATCATTTTAGTTTTAGATGACACAACATTTTTCCCAAACAATGTTTCATGGGTTTTGTGACCACATAAAGTTGTGGATGGACATTTTCGTCAACTGACACCCAGGTAGTCAACATATTGAATGTACTGTACTTCTGTTCCACCGAACTTTTTTAATTTGTCTCAAATATGACGAGATTATGTATTTTAAACATAAAAAAGACAAGATTGTGTCGTTAAACATAATCTTGCATTTTGCTCTAGATTGTTCACAGCACCTCACTCCAGGCCTTAGGTTGTATATTTAGTCAAAAATGGAAATTTGCATCTCATTCAAGCATCGGTGTTTAAATATAAGAGCACAAGAGTTGACTTCTGGTTTCTCAATGGCATTTTCTTTCTATCTGGCTGCCTGGTGGCCTGTCGACAGGAGGAGCTGGTAAGACAGAACCAGAGCGGGAACTGCTGATTCCTATTAACCTTCTGCATGCAGGGCACAGGCCTCAGGAACAAACCCTAATGTTCTGGTCTATTATTTCTCTGACTTGAGCACGTGATGGTTTATACAGTTGTGCATCATTCTTTGAAATGATGGCGGATGTTTTTATCCCACTTTCGGAGTTGATTTGTGTAGAAGCGCATTTTATGGGAGATTTTGGTAACTAAATATTTAGTTACTTTGCTTATTCGTTGAGATGTTTTTCGTATTTGGTTTGTTTCTGGGAAGCCTTCGGTGCCATGTACGGGATGTACCTAGAAATGGTGCAAACGAAAGTTTATTGTTCATGAATTTCCTAGTGGACACAATTACATCACTGTAGATTTTTAGCTCTTGTCAGGCTAAAACCCGGAACGGCTGTGTTGCACATTTTTTACGGGACTTCATTGGTTCCCTGGAGACCAATCAATATCATGGCTCACGGCAACCAGAAATCTTACCCCCCAAGAATTATCTCACTATGTGATCTTCCCTCTCCCTTCTGACCCTGAACACCATACTCTTCCCTGGCCCAGAAACAGGACCGCACTCATCTGGCCCAAAGAAACTCCGTGAGCTGCTCGAACCAATGAGGAAGTCCAACTACCGGGGACCTCCAGAGAAATGACGGATTATCCTACATCCAGTGAGAATCTAAAAGCAGTGAGGAGGAGGGACAGGAGCGAAGGCAGGGCTCCTAGATAGAACGATTGATACGAACGTTAGCTGAAACGATTCTCTCCCGCGTTCGATCGGGGTGAGTGGGTTACTCAATTAAAAATTGTGATTTTTGGGTATCTTTTTAAGTCGATGTCAATGAGAGTTTGGTAGTTGTAATATTTACTATACGATAAGACTGCATTATTCTGTTTTGAAGTGGTCTTTGGTGAGAGGTCGAGGGGGGTGTTGTTTGAGGCAGAGGGAGTTAAATTTAACGATAAGTACGTGAACTATGATTCGGTTGCACCAACTTAAGAACCGGATGACCACCATTAAAAAAGGTAACAGTACCGCCGACCAGGCAACATTGAGCCAAATCGGTAAAAATAATTTAAAACAACGAGATTTTATCCATTTGCTAAACCCCGGAAGCGTAAGAAACTCAAATCAAGTAAGGCGAAAAGTCTCTGGTTTTTCCCTTTTATTTGGACAAATATCGACAAAAACCAATGTTTCCTCAGTGTCTGTTTATGAAGTATACTAAGCAAAAAGGAATGGACCCTATATAAGAGTAAGATGGTATTCTTATAGACCTAGTATCAGTAAAGCAAGTGCATTGTATTGTGATACGTACCAACAAAAAAATCCGCAGCAATATGGATAGTGCTACGTTTCCAATGATACGGGAGTAGAGTAATAACACATAACCCTATGCAAGCCGAAATTATCCGAACTATAAACTGTACACGTGGACATTACTATACTGCAGAAACAGTTTATATAGTATGTTAGTATTTCGAAATAGCCTGCATTGTCAACTAAATGTCTTATTTCAACACAGAAAACTTAAATTGTGTGTTCTTAAAAAGCTTAAGAAAGCTTGCATTCTTTAGGTAGACTTTGTATAGGTATTTTGTTTTGGCACACGCGAATCTCCCAACAGGCCTTCTGCTGGCCAGGGGCTTTGCGCGGGGACTCAACTGTCCAACCAGGAGGACCAATGTCTCAGCCAATTATCTTGGGCAAATAAGCCACAGAGAACATGGGCACCCTATGGTGCGGGAAGGGTCGGTGCAAGGTGCACCTACCTAGACAGGTTCCTTTCCTGGTTAGCAAAAACTCCCACACTCATTCCTCTAGTTTCACAGTTTTATTTCTCTTTAAGTTTACCAACTCATGTTTATTTTTGCCTTGGTTAAGCCTTATTTTATTGGGTTATATTTTGTTGTTTCTTTCACCTCTTTTGCTTCTGAATTCTCCAACAAAATCTCTGATCAAGCTCGCTGCACACTTGCTGACAGAGGCACCCTCTGTGCGTTTCCCAAATATCTCTGTAAGATGGCTTAGCCACGCAAGGGGCCTGCAGTAGTGTAGCCCTACTCCTCTTTCTGTTCCTCTCTGCAGACGTTTGGGGAAAGAAAGCTCGGTCATGCCGAGAGCAATGGTTTCCCCGGTAACTCCAATCTGCCTGATCTAGTGCAGCAAAGCCACTCGCCTGGCGAGGGCCCTGGGCGGCTTTCTAGTGGGCTGGACCTGGACTCTGTGGCTGAAGTAGGTGATGGACAAGCCTGTTAGAGCCACTCTGCTCTCCAACCCTCAAATTTCTAACCCGAAACATCTAATCAATCCCCATTCGATTCAAATGCACATGTTTATCTGGCTGTAGATTCACTGAAGCCCAGATCTCTTCAGAGCTCACATTGCTTTTCTTGGTTTTACTTTTTTTTCTTTTCTATTTGGTTCTTATTTATTCTCTTTATTTCATTTACTATCATTTTAAGCTTACATTTTTTTAAACATAAAACATGTAGGACAGCAGCCAGTCAATAATATGCTTTCTTCCCATTGCCCCATTTTCCCCTTCTTGTAAGTGCCCTGATTTTGTGCTCCGACTGCAAAAAAATAATACAAATAAAAGTTAAAGAAAACAAGATGAATTCATTAAAAACAAATTGTGCAATGTATCCATTTAAAAGTTAAGGGTCAGTAATTTTTTTAAAATCTTATGCTCAACAAATCTGATAAAAAATACAGTAAAAGCATTAATAATGTGAAATATTACAATTTTAAATAACTATTTTCCATGTTAATATTTTAAAATGTAATTTATTCCTGTGATAGAAATCATTCTAATCTGACGAGTTGGTGCTCAAGAAACATTTCTCATTATTATTATTTATGTTGAACACGTTGTGTTTCTTATTTATGTGGAAACAGTTTTACTTTTTTCAGGATTCTTTGAATAGAAAGTACAAAAGAACCGCTTTTGTAACATTGTAAATGTATTTACTAGGGGTGTAACGGTTCACAAAATTCACGGTTCGGTTCGATACGACACAGGGGTGTCACGGTTCAGTATTTTTTCGATACAGCAAAAACAAAGAAATGCCAGACAAATTTCCTTGATTTTTCCTTGATTTTTAAAAAAAAAAATGTATTAAAACGAGTATCATATGATCTTAAAAATATTTAGATTTTGGAAGGCCTTTTGACTTTTGCCGTTTACTAAGCTGTTTTGGAAGATTTTAACATTTGTATCTTATTTATTTGGTTCCACCGTGTTTGGTGATTTTCAGTGTTTTATATTTAAACTGTGCAAGTTATTTGTTATTTTATATTAGACCTATAGCATGGTGTATTTGTATTCATTTTGTTAATAAATTAAACATTCTATGTTTAATGTAAGTGAGTTTGTCGTACTGTTTTGTTGTTGTCAATTCAAATAATTGACGCTGAAATGCCGCTAGTTCGAAAGTGAAAGTAAAATGCGCACAAGCATTTACAAGCTATTTAAAAGCGAGGAAAAGAGGGAAAAATCTAACGAACTACCTCAATGTCACAACCTGGAGTACATTATATTTCACACACTCTAAGCTCTTTTTTCTTCCAAATGTAATAGAATTAGTTCAACGAATCGTTCGGTTTGTAATGCGTACCGAACCGAAAGCCTCGTACCGAACGGTTCAATACGAATACATGTATCGTTACACCACTAGTATTTACAGTAACTTTTAATCAATTAAATGTTTTATTCAAAAAATAAATTTTACGGACCCCAAACTTTGAACGGTAGTGTACATTTTAAAATAAATTAGTAAGAAAATATTTGCATGCATATATACTGTGTGTGTGTATATATATAATATATATATATAGTGGAAAACAAGACAAAATACTGATTGCAAAAAAGACTTTTGCAGTGCTTGCTTTTCCTGGACTGTTCTAACTGCAGACAAAACTCTGCACGTTGCACTTAGTTCATACTAGAAATGCTTGCATTTGCTGCCTACAATCAGTCATTAGAAGAGACCATTTGTATGGTACGTAGATGCTTGTTTCTCACATCCTGATTCTCCACATTGGCAGTTTGGGATGGGGAGCGGATCCAAAGCCTCCTTCACTCCTTTTGTGGACCCACGAGTGTATCAGACCTCCCCCACAGAGGACGATGAGGACAACCCTGCCTCAGGTGACTAATTTACCTCTTATCCCCCTTGTCCATTGAAATAGAACCAGTGCCTTTTTCCTCAGTGGAAATGCTCAGAGTGGGGCCAGATTGGGCACTGACTTTGGCATTGACACTTTGTTGGTGGAAAAGGGTGCTGCTAACATTTAGCCTGCTTGATATGATGTACTGAAAATAATGATTTTGACTTTTTGTTTGGTCATGCAGCCCATTTTGCAGATGAACTCCTACGGCAGGAGCAGGAACAAGCTCGACTAAATGAGGCTAGGAAAATATCTGTTGTGAATGTCAATCCCACCAATATCCGGCCACACAGTGACACACCAGAAATCCGCAAGTACAAGAAGCGCTTCAACTCTGAGATCCTGTGTGCGGCACTATGGGGTGAGTCTAAACTCAAGCTTGTTTACAGACCTTTTTCCGACTTTGTACTCAACAGCTGTTAGAATATTCCTAAATGAAAGTAGCATAAATGCCTTCATATCACTTCAGATCCATATTATAATCTACAAATCGTTTTTACATTGTTTGTTTGCCGTAGGAGTGAATCTGTTGGTAGGAACAGAAAATGGACTCATGCTACTAGATCGCAGTGGTCAGGGCAAAGTCTACAATCTGATCAACCGCAGGCGCTTTCAGCAGATGGAAGTTCTGGAGGGACTCAATGTCCTGGTCACCATATCAGGTGAGTTCATCATCAGCTCTCTAGTTGTCTGTACAAAGATCTGTTTTATGTTGTTAGATTTGTGTATTATCTGTTTGTAACGAGTGGTTCATGCGTCCTCTTCTTTTATGCAGGAAAAAAGAATAAACTGAGGGTCTACTATCTGTCATGGCTTAGAAACAGGATACTTCACAATGACCCTGAGGTAGAAAAAAAACAAGGGTGGATTACAGTTGGTGACCTGGAGGGTTGTGTCCATTATAAAGTCGGTATGTGCTTTGGTCTATTTGGGCAAATAATTGTTTTAATGCCTAATTAACTACAGACAAAATATCAAAATATATAGTGACTAATGGGTTTCATTTACTTATTAATAAAGTAAAAAAATTGTAAACAGTTGAATATCAAATAAATGTCATATATAACCATATTTGTACAATGTATGTATATCTAGCTATTTTACTTATTTTTTTTATATTTTAATTATATATAACATATATCTATATCTATTTAGAGAGAGATACCGAGAATGTGGTTTCTTAAATACTAATAATATTTTTACCTGTATTTGTTATTTAACAGTCAAATATGAGAGGATTAAGTTCTTGGTGATTGCATTGAAGAATTCAGTGGAGATTTATGCCTGGGCTCCCAAACCCTACCACAAATTCATGGCTTTCAAGGTGAGACAGATATTTGGTCCAGGGAGACCCCCTTTAAAAAAGAAGAGCATTTGTGTGTTCATTTTAAATAAACTGTATTACTCCATGAGAAAATAGGCCTTAGTACTCAACTTGGCAGGGCAGAGCACAAAATGTGCAAATTAAGTAGCTATTTTGGTACTTGTGACTAGTGCTGTGAGTGTGTCGGAGAACACCTGCACAGAGCATATTTCTTTGGGAATATATCATGCTTTCAGTGTCTCTTGTTCTGTCTCTCTAAAGTCTTTCACAGATCTTCAGCACAGGCCTCTGCTTGTGGACCTGACGGTGGAGGAGGGTCAGAGGTTAAAGGTTATCTATGGCTCCAGCGTTGGTTTTCACGTGATAGATGTCGACTCTGGGAATCCGTACGATATCTACATTCCGTCCCACGTAAGTGATGACAGGCCGAGTGGAGGCAGCTCTCCCCTCCTTACCCTGATCCTAAGGGACTTTAAATAGGACAACTCCTCTACGGGGACACTGGGATGCATAGTAGTGTTGATGTCTGTATCACATATGTGCCTTTTAATTACAGACAGGGTCCAAATTTAACACTAACACCAAATGCAAGTAAAACCTGGCTTTGATGAGTAAAATAAAATGCTTCCCAATTGGGTGGTAACTTTTTAAGGACTGTATGTATGTGTGTGTGTATAGTTAATTAGTTATTTATTTATACATACACGCATATATAGTCAGAACAATTGTCTTTTAATAACAGTTTCTAAGCATAATTTATTATAATAAATGTATCTTATTAACTTTTTATTAGCTTAATAAAGTACTTTGAAGGTATCGTTTTGTGCATTTATCCAGAAAGTAAAATATATGTCTAAAATATACATTACCGGTCAATAGTTTGGAATAATGAATGAAGTCTCTTCTGCTCACCAAGGCTGCTTTTTTTTGATCCAAAGTACAGCAAAAGCAGGAATGTTGTGAAATATTATTACAATTTTGGTTCTATTTATATATTTAAAATGTAATTATTGCTGTGGTTGCAAAGCTGAAATTTTAAAACAAGTACTTCCGGAATCACAATATTACTGTTTTACTGAATTGCGACGCTTTCACAAAAAAAACAAAAAACAGAAAAAAAAGTATGTCCAAATTTTACAGTGTTGTTGTAGGAAAATCAAACTGAGTGCTTGGTTACGATGCTGCAACAAGGACATAGCTGTTTTTCTTTTATACAATATTATTTAAAATAATTTAGAGAAATAAATAAATGTTAGTTAATAATATGACTATAATATTAGTAAAAAAACAATTTCAAAAGCAGTGCATGGTCTTAAAACAAACAAAAAAAACAGAAAGTAATTTGTGGACCCTGATTACACATGTTTAGAGCAACACGTTATGATGTTCTGTGTGCAGCGATGAATGGTTTGAAGTCATACACTGCACGGAACTGAACATATTGTCAAGGGATAGAAAAGATCCTACGTAAGAAGAAACATGTCCCCGTCTCCGACCTTTGACAAAACCAAACACGTACACGAAACAAAGAAGGCCAACCGTTCAAGCCCAATGGTAGCCGTTAGCAGGCATCGGGCGGTTAAGCGGAGGGCAGGAGTCCGATTGTTTGCAGCAGTTTCTCGAAGGGGAAGGGCGAAGCCGGCCACCCAGCACGAGACAAGAATGACCAGGGCCGCCGGGGCGAGGGGGGGGAGAGCGTCACCTAGTGGGGAGATGTTTTGCACACGGTCGCATTTTTGTACCCCAAGGTCATCTGCGCCACCCCTCCCTCCCAGATTCAGGGCGTGTACCCCTCACGCCATGGTGGTGCTACCAAGGAACGCGGAGGAGAGCTTCTGTGTTATGAAGGAGGGAAGTATAGGTGGAACAAATACGGCAGATCACTAAAGACGTTGGTGTACAGTGGGGAGAGATTGCCCACCTCTGTGGTAGGTTTGGGGTTATTCACACAAAACGCCCTGTTATCATATCTAGAGCACTGATGGCGGTCGTGCGAGAGACCGCCCGTCCCCGGAAACACCTCAGAATCTGGAATCGTCTCTCACACCAAACACGCTGTCTTGTCCACTCATACTCTTCTGTCTTTCTGTCCCTCAGTGAACTAGATATTTAGCGCTTTTTGCCAGAACTGCCTGTGCGCCCTAGGCACCCCATCCCGGCCCCAACTAGACTAAACCCTGACACAGAGGAAAGGTTTGTCGTATGGTCTCGCAATCTTGTGTACGTGGTTACCCAGGATAAGTCTTGATCCTAATAACCTTTAACTGATTCCTTTCGAGCAAAAAGCCAAGAAAGGCCAAGATTGACCTGGATCCTAGTTTGTTCATATCATATAGGGTGAATCTCACAAAAAATGTAATGGGTCCATATTACACCTTAATATCAGAATAAAGAAAATTTAAGCACCATTTTAGGGCGTGTTAGCTAGATTCAGTTACATATGCCAATGGAAAAATGTCCACTCTTTATTCTGTAATGTCTTTAATAAAAAACAAAAAATTTATTGCTGATTTTCATGCAGAAATATAATTTTCTTTTTTGATGGAGTTTTACAGTGATTTTTTAGTTATTTGATTTTTATAAAATATAGAGGATATATACCCATAACGACAACTTTATTTTCCTTAAAAGGGTCATGTGATGCAATTTTAAGTTTTCCTTTCTCTTGAGTTTTACAAGCTGATTGTGAATAGATAAGATCCTGAAGTTGCAAAGACTAAAGTCTCAAAACCAAGGATTTCTTTATCAAAGTGAAGACTCTGCCACGCCCCCTTAAACGGCTCGTTATAACACGCCCCCACATATCTACATCACAATGTGGGAATATTTGCAATAACTTCGTCCAAATGTTCACGTAAAGAAAGAAGGCGTGGTTTCAGTAAACGCAGTAGTGTTGAAGCAGTCATGTCAGGGAGAAGCTGTGTGTTTCAAGGCGAAAGCAAAAGCACTTTATTTGAACTTCCGAAAGTAGATGCATTTAGGAATCATTAAGATGAATTACAACAGAACAGCAATGCATTTTATGGTTGACCGTTTCGTGAACCTAGGAGAGGTGGTAATTCTGACTTTGCTATGACAATGGCGCTTCTGAATGGGCTACTGTTTTGTTATTAGTTTAAGTATTTGCTATTGATGTTCAAATGTGGAGTTTTGCGCATCGTGATGGGGGTGTTGTGTGTGTGTTGTGTGTGTGTGGGTGGTGTGTGTGTGTGGTGTGTGTGTGTGTGGTGTGTGTGGTGGGTTATGTGTTGTGTGTGTGTGGTGTGTGTGTGTGTGGAGCGGAGGGAGAGACAGCAGCGTCACATCAACAGAGAAGTCAGCTGTCTTAAGCCGCGGCTTGTGTACTGCAATCACGGTCTGTCCCCTTTTGGGCTGAACTGAGTTAAACTAATGACATTATTTACTGCTATCTTTACATTTATTTGAAAGATGAAGCTCGCGATTATGGTAAGGGGAGTTACATTTCCGAACGAGCGCTTGCGGTGTTCGGCCAATCACAAAGCACTAGGTCAGCTGGCCAATCAGAGCAGACCACGCTTGTCAAAGGAGGGGGCTTTGTAAAAAAACGAAGCGTTTGAGAGAGGCAGGACAAAGAGGACCTACAATAATGTACAGTATATGAAAAATAATGTTTTTTGAACATTAAAGCATGTCAACATATTCTGTTACACCAAATACACAAAATAATGATCTTTAAAAAAGCATCATATGACCCCTTTAAATAAATAAATATAAAATCATTTCACAGACTTTTTCATTAACTGTTCCCTCCTGGTGGAATGACCTGCCCAAATCAATCTTCGAGCAGATGATCCTACACTCAGAAACGACTAAAAACACATCTGTTCCAAAAAAATCTTGGTCCTAAAATATGCTTGTTTTTTTTCCCATGCAAAACAATAATTTTTTGCTCTTGATTTTTGGGTGGAATGTGACCGGTATTCTTGAGATTTACTTAAAACTTTTTTTTTTTCTATTACAATTGTTCCAATTGATTCTGATTGAAGAAACTTATTAGAGCCCATTTTTAGGATCCTTAAGATTTTTTGCATTCTCATGTCCTTATGCAAATAAACAGATGTGTTTAATCATCATCAAAAACACTTTCACAACACAAAAAAATCTTGGTCCTAAAATATGCTTGATTTTTCTTCATGCAAAAAATATAATTTCCAATGTTTTCTCTTGATTTTGGGGTGAAATGTGACCTGTTTTCATTAATTTACCCAAAACTAAAACTTTCTATCCAACACATTTAATTTTTTTTACATTTAACCAGGACAAAGAGACCATCATCAGTTTCAGTGTAATTCTTGTTGTCTTTTTAGATGTCAATTTTGGTGTCTTTCAACTCTTGCTTTACTACAATCATGCATATGTCTCTAAAATTAATTTCCAGCTTTAATGTTTGTTTGTATATGTTTTCATCTCTCATCTGTGAAGGATGTTAATGTTATGATTTAGATGTCTTTTGTTGGCTGATACTGAGGGTTCAGATGTAGACCAGCAGCCGCCCACACCCTCAGTTCTAAACAAATTAATGTTTCAGCCAAATTATGTTCAACTCTTCAGTGATTCTGCACTCATAACAAAGTAAAATTCATAACTCATGCATTTTCTACACAAGATATCAGCAGAAAAAGGAAGTCAAAACAACCAGATCATTATTATCTCTATGAAGGTCTCTAAATCAGCCACAGAAAGTCCTCGGAGAAAGTTCATGTTTGTTCATGAGTATCCAAAGAACTCTGGATTTGGATGCTAGTTCCTTGTACTTGACGGCAGAAGGATCTTTGACTAATAATAACCATAGCCACTGGTACTTCAATCCTGATTTTAATTTGTGATGCTCAGAAACTGCTGCAATAATGACCTCCTGGTGTGGGGTGGCTTTGACAGGCTTGTTTTCATTGGATCTGGGCTAGTTTGGAGTTGCTGTTGGACGTCAGAAGTCGTTGAGGAACGGGGTGTTCTGATGATATACTGCATTTGGTGTCAGCGCTCTCCTGTCATACGTTTCTTTTGTCTTTTGTATATATTCGCTTCCCCCTCCCCTTCTGCAGCCTACATCCACTCCAGCCAGATCATGGGCTGGGGAGAGAAAGCCATTGAGATCCGCTCCGTGGAAACGGGACACCTCGACGGAGTTTTCATGCACAAGCGAGCACAGCGACTGAAGTTCCTTTCAGAAAGAAACGATAAAGTACGTTACCACGATGATACAACTTGCCCATGCATGAACTTAATATAATTTTTTTTCTCTAATTTTTTGGTAGTTAACAAATGTTTAAAAAATAAAACACTTCATCTTTAAATTATGCTAGTCTTCTTTGTTTTTACAGGTTTTAAAGTTGTTTTATTATATTTATGTGGGTACAATTAACAGTATGCAAATAAAAAACTCACCTTTAAATAGTGAGTCTTTAGGGCAGTGACAGATGCTCATTTTGTTTGTCTTGATTATAATTATTGATAATTTAGCATATTTATAATTTGACTTTTTCTCTTCATTTGAGTACAGTAACATATTTCAAATGTAGCATTCTACCATATATTTGTTTTTAGTATATATAATATCAGTATTCAAAAATCTTTGATGCTTTTTTTACCTTGACGCTTAGACTTTTTTTTTTTTTAAAAGGTCAAGATATGTATTTCACATAATGTAATCATATAATCAACATTTAAAATCAAATATAAGAAAATTTAAGGAACGGGGTTCAGTTTTCTGATTTTTATTAATACAAAGACATTTGTTAGCTGTGTATAGTGGCGGATATTCTATTAGTGTATTCATGTTTCAAAATGAGTCTTATTTTTATATTTCCACTTGATTCGAGTTTTAAAGTTTGTTTTTTGAATTTTTAAACTTTGTTTCTTAGTATCGCAAACATAGACATCAAGTGAAAAAAAATGAAAATGAGAAATATTGCCTTGGTAAAAATACCAAAATAAAAATAAATGCCTGAATGGAAATAGAATGTAGTCAGTCACCTAAGGCAGTAGATTGTAATAGTTTGGTCCTTTAAATGTGAATAATAGGCAATATAATAACGTCCATTCCTCCATGTGGACTCTTATCTTTGTCGCAGGTGTTCTTTGCCTCAGTCAGATCAGGAGGCAGCAGCCAAGTTTTCTTCATGACCTTGAACAGAAACTCCATGATGAATTGGTAATTCATCCCCGCCCATCCCTGCATTGTATCTGTGGACCTATTCTACTTTATTGAAAAGTGTGAAAAAAGGAAAGACGGGAAAATCCAGGTGTGCTGGATAATCTGGCAGACTGCAAAAAGACCAAACCTTGCTGGGACCTTCTCAAAAGAGTCAAAGACAAACCCAAAATCCGCACGTCCCCACCAACCAAAAAAGGGGCGCCGGAGAAGAACAACTGGTCTGCATTATTTTTTATGGCTCTTTCATTAACATGCGTGGGGTTCTGGTGTTTTTGTCGTTAAAAAATCTGTATCTAGATTCTTCTGGAGGTCAAGACTGGAATATGGGGAATAAGACCCACAGAATAGAGTGAATATTTGTACTGTTAAGACACTTTTTGACAATAATTTATCACGGTTGCGCTGAACGTCAGTAAACCTCCCTTGTGGGATGAATCCATTGAGGCTGGTTTGTGTGATCAACCTCATTTCTTTTTTATGTTTCAGCTTGGAATGCACACAGATGTTTGTGTCATGTGGGATATCACTCGAATGTCTGATATTTAAGACTTGTATGATACTTTGCCACATTACGTTGGAGCAGACACACTTTGGGCTGTCCACAGAATGCCTTAAATATAAATTCGCAAAGCTGCTCGTTTTTGTTTTTTAAGTCCATAATATATTGATGTTTATGCATATTTCTGTAAGGAAGGGAAAATGCTACTTTTTTGGATGGAAATCGATGCCTGCTGATAAGGACGTATAACGGAACTATATAATGATTCTGAATATTCATACTGTGCATTCCTAGTTTTATCCCAAAGCTCTATAGTATTCACATTTGGAACCTGTGGTTTGGCACTGTTTTCCTTGTGCTCAGGGAGATGGTGCTGTAGATCAGACCTTTTCCCATTCATTTCCATTGTCTTTACAACTTGTGTTATGGGTATTTTGGCAATTAAAGGGATAGTTCACTCTAAAATTAAAATTCTGTAATTTACTCACCCTCAAGTTGTTCCAAAACTGGAGACTTTCATTCCTCAGTTACACACAAAAAGAGACATTTAGCAGAGTGTTCGAGCTACTCTCTTCCATACAATGAGAGTAAATGGTGACCAGAAGCTGTCAAGCTCCAAAACATCATAAAAGTAATCAGTGTGCACTATATTTCTAGTTTCTGAAGCCATATGATGTTTTGTGTGAGGAGCAGGCTCAAAAAAGTTGTTGAAAATCCTACTTGACAACTCTGGTCACAAATAACAGCCTGGACATTGACAAAAAAAGTTGTAGACAAAAAAGACAATAAGGTGAGTCATTTTTGGGTGAATTATTACTTTAATTGTTTTTACTGGCCCTATGAGAACATTTGAGGGTGAAGCTGGTCTGCAGAGATGATTCTTGAACGCTTTATCACAGTGCTAACTGCTAAGAAACAGTCTGAATACTTCAACTGATTGGTCAATACTACAGAGCTTTCTATTGAAACATAAAAAAGTATGTTAAGATTCTGTTTAGAGTGTCACAGTTTCTTTGTAAGAGTGTGTGTATGTGAATGAATGATGAAATATAATGCTTTCCACCAACGATACAAAAAAGTAGATATGTTACCATTAACATACCAGCAATCTCAGTTGTTTTCATATCAGGAGTAACACGTGTTATTAGGATGTGCTGCAGTTTTGTATTTTTTAGTTCGTTTTCTCTTGACTTTCAGTAAAGTGCAATAAAGGCAAAGGGAATTGAGCCTGGTGAGTCGATTGTTCGCCAAATGTTTCTAGAGGGGCGCTCCCGACCACCTTCTGTAAATATCCACTTCAGTTTTGGAAAAGAGTCCCGCCTCCGATTCTAATGCATAGGAACTGTGAGGGTGTGACAGAAATGTGCGATGCTGTTTGTGGTTCTGTAAGATCCACCTCCTCTGTGTGAATCACATGAATCAGTGAACGCAAGGTAGTGTTTTGTGAGTAGAGCGTCCTTTTAGGCTACCTCGTTTCTGTTCACCTGGACCGGTTCAGTTTTCTATGTGGGTAATGATTATTGATGCCGTAAATTAAACCTTTGTAAGTGACACAGTGGAGGGGTGTCATTCCATGTAGACTGAGAGGTGATTTGAGTGTGGAGTGCCAGACAGAAATATTCACCAATGTATGCTTTAAAAAAAATAAAAAATAAAAAATCTGGGTGCAATGTCTTGTAAATACAGCAAATCAAGCTTACCACTTCATATTAGGGGATTCTTCATTAGGCCACTTTTCGTACCCAATGAGGATTTTAAGGGAAAATCTTAAAAAAAAAAAAAAATTGGTGTACAATTTCATTTTTATAACTTTTCTTAATCCAGTACTACTGTCATCACCGCCATGCCAAGAATCGTATTTTATCAATTAATTTAAAGATTTTTACATTATTGTGATTTATTTTTTTTTTTAAGAACAATCACACAACTTTATTCACATTATTTCAAAATCTACTTGAAAGTTTCAAAAATATCGTGATCTAATTGTATATATTAAACAGTTCAATGACGTTACATTCTTAGGATTACACCTACTCAAAAATGCCTCGAACTGCAGAATCGCCCATTAATAGACTTGAAGGCCTTCCAAATGATGCGGAAGAGTGTGAAATTCACCTGACACAACTAGGATCTTTTGAGACTTCATGTTTTTGTCCATCAAACTGTGAACTGAGTGGATGTGTGTGTGTGCGCAGGTGTGAAGTACTTATTTGGTCTTCCCATTCATTTTATCAACACAATTGTGAGGTCGGTTGATTTCTTCATCTCTCATGCACCACCTTCAGTGGTGGAAAGTCTTTTGATGTGTGCTTGACCTCATTTTCGTTCTTAATATGGACATTAATACTGTAAGTACATCCTTTATATTCAGGCCGAGTGAGTTGTTGTTTTATTTCTGTATTTCTCTTATTTTTTGTGTATTAAACTTTGAGATTTATAGCACAACCGAGCATTCTGGATACTGGCTGCATGTTATTTTTTTTGTCTGGTGAGTGGTGGGGGGTGTGTGTCGAGGTGATATTTTAAACATAACATTTTTAATGGTATTTTTAAGCCTGTAAAACCACCAGTAAAGGACATTAATCAGGCATTCTTACACTAAAATGAGAAATTGTGAGGTTTCAAGATTACAAGCCTTCTGTAATAGACATTTGAAGCTGAAACTGGCATATAGTTTGTGTACTAAAAATGCAGCCGTGTATTATAAATAGATTTTTAAAGGATATTAAACTAGGTTTGTCCAAAGTAAACTTTAAATGTAGCCTGGACTTTTAAGAGATGGTGATCTCATCTAATCTGAGCCTAGTCCTTGTAGTTGGTGTTACATTTGATTGCTTACAATTTATTACATATTATAAATCAAACAAACAACAAAGTCACTCAAATCCCTTTTGTGTCATCTACAAAAAAGCCGAATCTTCTAAACCTAATATTTTATGGTCGTAAAACTTTTTACAATCCAGTTTTCTTGATATTCTGATCCATTTTATTTATTGTTTTGTACAGTGCTTTAATGCTTGTATCTCATTGTATTTAGAAAGCGGCAGTATTATTGCTGTTTATTTTTTAAGGGATTGATTATTTTAGCGTATTATTGATTAGTTTGAAAGAACTATGAAATCTATATTATAATGTCAGAGATGCTTTAATATGAGTGCTTTATTTAACTTGTTTGTTTTTTATTATTATAAGTTGTTGGTTTGTTTTCTTATTTTAATGCAGTATTGTTCAGTGCTCTTTCCTTATAAATTAAATTCACCCCTGATAACTGCACAAATGTTTTAATAGGGTTGTTTGTGGCTCTATTCTAGTCTTGTTAATCAATATTCAGTGTGTTTATGTTTAAAGAGGAACATCACAGAGAGAAGACTGCATATTAAATGTGATGGCAAAGCAGGTTGGTGGATCAGTCTAGAAAAGTTATTAGCAATAATGAGCATAACTGATTTTGTCAGTCTTCATGTTAGACCCTTTTCTACTTTGACTGAAACTCAAGTTTTTGATCTTATTCAGATGGAGTCAAGCGTTTCTGAATGAGAAGAATGTGAAATGGATAAATGGAAAAATTTGATTTGATTTTGGAAACTCACCCATTGTGTTCACTTGTCACCTAAAACAGTCAGTTTCTTTGCTTTTTAAAAACAATAAACTGACACATCGAACCAGACCATGTGTGCTGTTATACTTTATTTTTATAATAATTTGTAATATTATTATACAGACATAGATAATATACATGGAAATCATGTATAAAATATCAAATAGATTGATAATTTATAAAATAATAGCATATATTTGTGTTTGCCTGAGCATTTTGGATGTGGTGTTATACAAGTCTTTTAATGAGGGTAATCTTAAGATGTTCGTTTTAAAGGTTCAGAATTCACACAAATTTATAACGAATTGACATTTTTTAACTAGTTGTTTGAATACAAAACAAGACCACTGCTCGAAAGCCGTTGTGTAACTGCAGTTTTGACTCATTTATGGAGTAAGAATGCTATAGTGATAGTGTTAATGAGTGAAATATATGCCTCACCATAGTTGTTCCTTCTCTTCCTCGTATTTTGTCTATACGTCAGCCAAAAGTTGGAATACGTTTGAAAGAAGCTCTTACCAAGGCTACATTATTAAAACATAATAGTGAAAATTACAATTTTAAATAACTGTTCTATTTTAATATATTTTAAAAATGTATTTATTCCTGTGAAAAAGCTGGATTTTCAGCACCATTACTCCAGTCCTCAGTGTCACATGAACCTTCAGAAATCATATGCAAGCATGAACTTAATATTCTTCACCTTGGTGGTAGGTATAATCAGTGTTGGGGAAAGTTACTTTTTTAAAAGTAATGCATTACAATATGCGTTACTCCATAAAAAAGTAACTAAGTAACGTAATTAGTTATTTTTATGGAGTAATGCGTAAGTACTTTGCGTACTGTTAACTTGGTACAGGGCTGCTGTTTGTGTTTCAGACTTAATAAAAGTTAATTTTGGCAAATAAAAGTCCTTTCATTCACCAACGTGAAAGAATAAGCCTCAGGCTGAAGGGAAGTACATTTACGTCCGTACAGTAGAATGCAGAAGAGGAAATTTCAACACACTTTAGCAGTAAAAAAAGACACACAAATGTTTATCTTGAGTAATTTTTTATTAGTAGTACGGTTGAACTGGATCATCGAAGGTCAGAAGCGAAGACATTGCTTTATAGAATGGGATTAAATACATAACACATATTTGTGTTGTTTAACATTTAATTATTGCAGGTTTGCGTCATATTCATTTTGAGGAATACTGAATCTATATGTTTTTTTTTTGTGAGTGAGATGAATTAATACATATTCATATTTATTTTAGAACTACAGCAACATCTGATTTCTCTCGACATGGGGACAGGAGAGCTGTCAATCAATAAATTGAAAAAAAAAGTAACTTGCGTTAATTATTTGAAAAAGTAACTCAGACATTCTCTTGTAAATTAGAAAGTAATGCGTTACTTTGCTAGTTACTTGAAAAAAAGTAATCTGATTACGTAACTCACGTTACTTGTAATGCGTTACCCCCAACACTGTATATACCTATGCTATATACATACTGGCTGAAATGTCATTTGAAATGAAAGCGGCACTATCACGATCCTAAGCGCTGTGAGGCACTAAGCACACACTTTAGTGTCCGCAGAAGAAGAGGAATCCCGCCCACTGTACGGATGCCGTATTAAAATTGGCCGCGCATGCGTGTTGACGTTCCTTTTTTTTCTTGGAAGTAAGTGCTGCATGGAGCGTGTTCGAACTGTGACGAAAAATTACACAGACCTTTCCTGTCTCGGTGTTGTCTTTAAAAGGCTGTCGGGCTTGAAAGCGTGTGTCTTGCTGTTGAACGTAACCGGGTCGTCTTGAGAAAGCGTGTTGCGGTGGTTCTTTAAGGTGGCTTGTGGAGCTGCTCTCTAGTTTGCAGGCCGCGAGCAAGCACTGCACAGCGCCGCACGCGGGAGGCCTTTCCCCGCGCGCAGTGACTTGACTGAAAAGAGGCACGTGAGAAACTTTGGCTAAACCGCACGAGACCCTTTTCCTCCGCTTTGTTACGTTCTAGATATCAGTCGTGGTCGTTGTTATATTGTGTGTCAAATATTTAGTTATACGGAAGAATGGGGCGTTAGCCTCTTAGCCGAGTCATTGATCAGCGGCGAAACCACGTTGAGGTGCGCCACGCGCATTAGACCCGTTTCGCGCGGTTTGCTGTTCGTTTTTTCTGTGAACAGTGACGTTGAATTAACGAGTTAATCCGCTTATTTTATTTTTAGTGAGCGTTTCTGGTTAAAGCGGTGTAACTTGCATTAGCATAACGTACCTAGCCCAAAGAGAGTCCATCTGGCCTGGTTCGGCGTGGTCTTTGTGTTCATTGAGTGCAAAATAATGGCTGTAAAGTGACATTTGAGGCTAGTTAAGTATTTTAACCACACATTTGATAACATACACAACTGTTAGCTGACGTTTGATCGGTTATTTGGATCGGATCCGTTATGTGCTAGAATTAGGGTAGCATGATGCGGCAGGTTTGGGTGCTAATGCAAACAAAAAAGAAACTATTTATAGTAAACTGCATTTTATCTTATCATTTTATCTAACTCCTACTGTGGAAACTTTGCTCATTCGCACGCGACTTAACCATGATGTTCTTCCGTGATGGAGACTTTTTCCTCACCACACACATCCACAACAGAACAAAACACACGTACTAATTCCCCACATGTCCCCCTCCAGTGCCCCTTGTTTAGATCCCCATCATGGCAGATCCAGATCTTGATTTCACCAGCGGAGATGCCGGGGCTTCAACCACTTACCCCATGCAGTGCAGCGCCCTGCGCAAGAACGGATTCGTGGTTCTGAAGGGTCGTCCCTGCAAAATTGTGGAAATGTCCACTTCTAAAACTGGCAAGCATGGTCATGCAAAGGTAATATTTGTGTCTCGCTTTTGCATGGCTGTTTTTAACCATCTAGTGTTAGTTATTGGTGTTAAGTGCTCCAGTCTTTCTTTGCAGGTTCACATGGTTGGAATTGATATTTTCACAAATAAGAAGTATGAAGATATCTGCCCCTCCACCCACAACATGGACGTGCCTAACACCAAAAGAAATGACTACCAGGTGAGATGTGCATGGCTTGGTGAAATGCAAGATTTAAGCTTTCTTGTGGGAGTTCATGTGCCTCATTTACCCTAAAGTTCTCCTGACCCGTAGTTGTGCATAATAAAGGCAAACTTTGCACAGTCTCCAACATGGTGGCTTTTGTCAGTTTTAGGATTTAGAGGTCACTGTGCTTTATTGTTCCTGATTGCATTGAACAATGTTTTGGTCACTTTAACTGGAATATTACATTTGCTCGTTTTAGGTAAGGTAAAATTTAAATAATTGTTTTGCTATGCATTTGGAGAAAAATTAGACTTTTTGGGCTCTGCTTTTGATTTATGCTGTAATTTTAGTATGTCCCAATCTCGTATTGTATATAATATAAATTATTTAAAGTTATTTATGCATTTAAAATATTTATACATAGTATAGAGATACATTCATGACGGCATATATCTATAATATCTAATCTATAATAAATAGATATATAATCTACGCACAAAGTTACGTAATTATTGTTCAGAGCTGTCATGTGGATGTTCTTGTACTCGTATGAGGTTTTTTTCAACAAAGGTGTCTAAGGAGAATCTTTTCCACCAGGGCAATGAAGCAATGATACTTTAGCTTTTCATAATACTTTAGTCTCTGACTTAAACTAGATAATCTGTTTATTCCATTTCTTGTTCTTTAAAATAAATTATTTTTATCTCCTAGGTGGTTGACATAACCGAGGGGTTCCTCTCTCTCATGATGGACAATGGTGACGTGCGTGAGGACTTGCGTGTGCCAGAAGGTGACCTGGGCAAAGAAATCGAAAGCAAATTTGCAGCTGGTGAAGAGATGTTGGTAAGTGTACCTGTTTGAACGAATGCATTTAGTCCTTTAACTGCTTTTTGTCATTGTAACCCACTCATTGTTTTCTTTGTTTGGCAGGTTACTGTGCTTTCAGCTATGGGCGAAGAATCTGCAGTGGCTGTCAAACCCATGACCAAATAGGAAGAGAGACTGGGCTGCTCAGGCTGCAACATGCTACACTTTAACAAATCTCTTGCATTTGTTTTTTTTGGTTTTATTTGTCACCAAAGCTATGGCCTTCACAAGCAACCTCAAATTTTTTGTTGTGATTGTATTCCTTTTTTCTTCTCCTTCCAATACCGTGCTGGACTTGTCGGGTCAATTGGCATTCTCTCGGGTAAGAGGTTTAATAATGTCAGTGTGTTTACCCCTCTCAACCTCCCCCTTTTCCCCTCTTTAAGTTTTTACCACTTACATTCCTGAATGTTAAATGATGGGATCCATTTATCCTTTTTTGTATTCTTGAATTTCTTAAAAGTAATTAGTGTGCAGGATTTACGCAAGGTGTTGCGAAGAGAGGAAACCCCCCAACTCCCCCCCCCATACTGACACTGAACTTTTTTTTTTCTCTCCCCCTCTTTGGGTGCCATACTTTTACTTTTTCTCCTTACATGATCTATCATCCTCACTATAATGCCGCCAACCCCCCCCCCCCCCACCCCCCCCCAACGGAGATGCACACTGGAGTTTGGCATCTGTACCTGCAGTACTTTAAAAGTACCTTCTCAAGTAATACCGCTATGACAGAGAAATAAACTCCAGCAAAATGACCCCTTAAATGCCAGTCTCTAATTGTTCAGAAGTGGAAAGGATGTGATGGCCATGTGCGAATACCTCTGTAACACAATAGCAGCCAGCTTGATTTTGGCTGTCATTGATGACCTTAAATAAAGTGTTGAAGCCTGTATTTGTCTCCAGGTAGGCTCTTATCAGTGCTGCTCCAGAATGAGCTTGAGGACTAAATCTTTGTGAGTTCTAATCTTCCTTTTTTCACTCGAGGCCTTTGTTACCTTGACTGGAGAGAGCAAAAAATAAAAACGTAATAGATCCAGAAGGCTGGTTAAAGGTGTTTCTTCATAGTTACAGCTGATTTTCATCTGGCAAAATTGAACACATGAGAGTTTATCACAGACTTTGGTGAATGAATGTCCTACTTGCGTAAATTCAGAAATTACCTAGTGTAACTTGTCTGATCAAGTTAGAATTTTAGATTTGGAAAAAGGTGCTCATATTATTATTATATAAATAGGAAGTGTCTATTTTGATGGTGTGATTTTGTTGTTCATCATAGCAGTGTTTATGTTCTGAATCTAACAAAGTAAAATAATGTATACATTTTTATATTATACATGTATAAAAATGTTTCACATCTATTGTATGCTTTTAAATGTTAAATTAAAGAACTTAAATAAGTGGGCAAAATGACATGGAACATAATTTTAGAAATTGAGGACAGTAACTGGGAAAATAAAGACCGTTTTGTTGGGTTTGGCTGCCAAATCGTCTGCATGGGTGGAGCCAAACGCTAATTTCCTATTTGTGGCTGTGTGCCCAGACAACACTGACTGAATGAAAGTATTGCAGTTCATTATTGGAGACATGTGGCACTGCAGTCTATTCAACCATAAACTTCATATAACTGGCTTTTTCAAAGTGAATTGAATGTTGAGTCATATCTTCGTGTCAATTCAAATGGATTAGTTTCCAGTTTTGCTGTTGTTGTAGTTGAGCGACACTAAACTGAAGATTGTATTTAAACAGGAATATGTGCCTATTTAAATTGGTACAAGAGTAGAAATCTGCCCAATAAGTGGCAAATCAGGTTGTGTCCATTTGCTTGCTGAAGCCTCACCCAGTTGTGTCTTGGTATGTCTCTGCACAATGATGTAAGGACGAGTCATGCTTCCCTAGTAGGTAAGCAGAGCCTAGGCTCTCCCTTCTAACTCTATTGAGTGTGTAAACGTGAATGTTTGAATAGCCTGTTTGTGGTTATTTTCATATTAATTGAATGTTAAGCCAGCTACATCCATATACACTAATCACTAAAGAGCCATGCAGCAGGTCTATGTAATCAATACTAGAGACTGCACAAAATATAACCTGAAATAAAATCACTGATTAAGTTCGTGTGACAAAAGGCATGTGGATTTGAAATGCATAACTTTTTAAATGCTCTAATTTACATGCTGAAACAAATGCTACATCATAAAAGTTTTACACTATAATACATTTTTTAAATATTGTACAACTATAACTTTGCATCCAAACCGAACAATTTCCGTGAATCGGTTCTTTCGATCAGTTCGGTTTAAAGAACCGGTTCAAAAAACCGATTCTTTTACATCAGACATAATTATATACTTTTCCCTAACGTGGCATATGTCACAATAATAGATTCACATGTGGGTACGTGTTGTTGTTAAAGTATTTAAAACATTATTAATTAGGGCGTTTAGTTTCTGCAGCTCTGATTCTGAAACATAAATCCATTTATAACTTAAATATAATTTGTATTGACATTAAACAAATTCATTTTAATCTCGTGGCTGAAAATTCTCCGTTTCGTATGTTTTGATAAAAGCTAACAATCAAATTTCCAATGCGTTTTATTGTAACGTTCTGCTATTTAGTTATTAAAGTAACTTACTTTTCGCCCCGTCAGTCAAATCTTCAGTACGAATTGTTCAATGATTAATTCAAAAGATCCGACTCGTTCAAAAGAACGATTCATTCACAAATCGGACCAAAAAAAGTCCTCAGGAATCCTCCCTAACCGGCAGCCAATCAAATGCGAGAACATTTTGTGAACTCTTGCGCGGACATACGCCACTTCCTCTTTTACGCCAACCTCGTCAAGATGGCACCGGTATGTGTCGCCCGGAGAACGGTCTTTATGGTTAAATGCATTTTAGCTTTGGTTTTGTGTGATTACAATATCAGATATATTACGTTTATATGTACTACGTTACCTAAAGATCGTTTTTGCAAGTGGAATGATGTATTAACTAAGTAGTTTGACTTGCTGCTGGGAGACACGTGGATGAGCATTTTAGCATGACCGAACCATTCAAATTGACTATCATGACAATTTATCATTATCATTATTTGGTTATCGTTATGAGAGACTATTACAGTAGTGCGTTTCATTTTGTGGTCATTTGTTTTTATAAGAGTAATGCGTTTATAAGGATATACAAATTATGAGTGAAGTATTACTGTGAACAAGCAGATGCTTAATTTAGTATTTATGTATATATATTTGTTTCTTTAGAAAAGGCAGACTGTTCTGAAAAGGAATAAAAAGGGTGCTTCCTGGAAATTCACCCTTGATTGTACTCACCCAGTGGAGGATGGGATCCTTGACTCTGCCAACTTTGTAAGTTGTATAAAAAACTATATTTGATTATAGAAACACATGGCTTCTATTCATGGTCAGGGTTCTTATGGGCATGGAAAGCCTGAAAATGTTATGAGAATTTCATTTCCAGACTTGGTATAAAATCATGGAACATTTGTGTACTGAAATAAAAAAACCTGTTTGCACTGGCTAGAAATCAAATGAATCTTTAATTTGTTCTTGTCAGAAATATCTATACATTACATTTAAGTTCCTTTAAATCTATTAATTTCTGATCCAAAAACATGTTCGTTTTTTAAAATGAAGTATCCTTTAACTCTGCATTTTATGTTCAGGTAGTCACATCCCTAACACTGTGCCATAACTAGGGCTCTCTTCCCTAGTTAAATGCCTAGGGTTCTCTTCCCTAGTGGTCATGCTGTTTTATTACTAACAGGAAACCTTTCTGAAAGAGAAGGTGAAGGTTAATGGCAAAACAGGCAACTTGGGAAATGTAGTGCAAATTGTGCGTCAGAAGAACAAAATCAGCGTCACATCAGAGAAGCAGTTCTCTAAAAGGTGAGATTTGTTTCATCAGCAGGCTGCTGTTAATTATTAGTGTGCTTTGTGCATTTACTAAAAAACCCATGTTCCTCAGGTATCTTAAGTACCTCACAAAGAAGTACCTGAAGAAGAACAACCTGCGAGACTGGCTGAGGGTGGTGGCGTCGGATAAGGAAAGCTATGAGCTGCGCTACTTCCAGATCAGCCAAGATGATGAAGAATCTGATGCTGATGAATGAATGCGTGTATCTTCACATCTTCAAATGCAGGACTACACATTTTGATATGTGCTTGTAAATAAAAAGATACACAGAAATTAAGTGTCATGTTTTCAATGATAGTAAATGCTTTGTAATGGGGTTGATTTATAATCAAGATGGAACAAGGGTAAGAGAGTTAAATAAGATTCATTAACAAACATGTTGCTGCCAGTGGTGTCTAAGAGAGATTATTTTGCAGTGATGAATCTACCTGTTAATCATTACAGTAGTAACAATCAATGCAACTGTGTATTTGCGATATTAAATGAGGCAGTTGCTTTCTCAGCTATGAAGATTAACATGGGTATATTTGTTTTTTTTTCAAATGGTACCTTATTTTTAATGTCATGAATGTTAAGATTTTTTAGAAATTGTGTAAATGTAATGATCAAACTGCATTTAATAATTCCTAAAGACACTATTAGAAGTTAAAGAATACAGAGCTCATTTGTTTTAATAGCATCAGGAAATGGTGCAATAACCAGCTACTTTAATCTTTAAGAATAGGATTATATTCAAATAGGCCATATTCAAATCTAATTGATTTAACTTTGTTGAAGAAAAATATAAAACATAGACAACAGGCTGGTTTGTTAAAAAATAAAATAGTGAATATGCCCAGTAAGCCCATTATATGTTATATATGTAACACTTTTTTTTTTTACAGATCCGTCATGTGTTTTGAATATATATATACTATTATACAATCTATAATAATAATTAATACATAACAGTGGTTTTTGAAAGAATCCACCCCCACTGCAGTCTACAAATGGTCCCATCAAATTTAAACATGACGCGAGCAATCTGCAAAGAAAAATGTGTGGCAAATATTGCAAAGTTCTAGATGTGCAAAGTTAGTAGAGAATATCCCAGGCAGACCCAAGGCATGTAATTAAGAAAAAATGGTGGCTCACATATGACACAAGGGGGGGACTCCTTTTTCCAACATGTTGTATTTGTGCATTTCTGACATGTTGGTGTTATATCTTTCACTTGGATGTTATAAGTTGACTAAGCATAGACACAACTAGATATGAAACACAAAAACGTGTCCTCTTTATTCAGGCTGCAAAGCAATAAAGAAAATGTGTGATACTTAAAGGGGGTGATTCTTTTCTATACCCACTGTGTATATAAACACATTTTTTTATACAAATCAACCTTATACAAATTTTATACTGTTAAATTACTGTTTACTATGATAATAAATCATAATAATAATAATATTATAAATTACTTGTAATGCTTTGGTCAATTTTGAGAATCTACATAATTATGTTTATTTCAATACACTTTGCATTTGTAGATTTCAGTTACAGTACATTACTTTAAATGTTTTCTCAAAATGATTATTTCCCCCCATACACTGATCCAGAAATCTCCACTTCAGTATTGCCTACACTAGTCTTTACAATTTTATTCCTATCTATTTTGGAGGGGGGGGTTTTCAGAGGGGTTCATATATAATTCATAATTTTGTTCCTAAACATATTGATTTTTTTCTGGCTGTTAACAGCATTTTATGATTTATGGAGTGATAAAATGAGATGTCCAAAATCCCCTCTGTAAAAACTTTTATGGGGATTTAGTTAAAACATTTTTTCCCATTTTCATCTGTGGTGCCTTGCCTTAAATATTAAATAAAGTTTGATTTTAAAACTATTTTAAACTATGGATACCTGAAATGCTTTCATGCTCACATTGACATATACAACAGAGCTAAAGCTATCCCTGGCAGTGATATTGATCTCCCAAATATTAACGTCGTTAACTTTTGAAGTTTAATCTCACATCGATAGCATTAAGTTTTATCTTTAACATATTCTTCACCTAAGGTCAAAGGTTAGTGAAAATCTTATCAATAGACAGATAGAGCAATAGAAACGTCTAGTATTAAATGCATTTGCATTGATATGGGTGACTTCGTTATAAAGTCCTTCACTTTGAAAGGCAGCCTGAGGTTAGAGCCTTCAGCCTGTTACCAGGATGTTATCTAATGCTCTGCACAGAGAAGAGACTGAAGCGGCACCATGGACCACTGGGAGGAAACGTATTAGACAGCGATTTCGTGCTACTTTGGCAGGGCTCCTAGAGTTGGAGGTCCTGAGAGTAAAACACAAAGTAATGGTGGAGACTGCCCTAGGAAAAACCAAAGTAGATCCTGACGATTCAACATCAACAAATATCCAGCAAGGACAGCATCATTACTGGGTGGATAAAGACTCGTTCAGACTAAATCTCAGGTGCAGTTTTTCTGAAGAGGCTGTTCATGAGGCTAGAAAATCCAGAGGACTTTGGTCATGTTCCAGGCATTCATCTGAAGACCTGCTTCATCATCATTGCCTGACAGGAAGAAGCTGGCATGACCAACAACTTCACTCGCATATGGAAAGTCAGTCAAGGGCAAGCTCAGGTTTTTGTGACAGCGACTTTGGGGATGTTTTTGCCCCCTCTGACTGTGACGAAACCATCAGCTCTCTCTCCACCTCTTTGGTCTCCTTAAAATATAAGAACTCTCTTGGAGAGGGACAATATTTCATGCGTGAGGAAACTCAGAGGAGCCGACCCATTTTATTGCAAGAGCATAGAGGAGTTCAATCCCATTTCTCAGATGAGACGATTCCTGAAGATGGTTTCCGATCTGTGGCGAATCTATATCCAGACTCGCACTGGCCAGATGTTTCAGACATACTTCAACCCAAAGTTGTCTTGCAACCCACTTACCGTTCTGATCTTCCAGGTCAACAGGGCATGAAAGTGTATCGCTATCCTAGTCCACTGCATGCTGTGGCCCTGCAAAGTCCCTTATATGCGCCACAAAGCCCCCAGAACAACAGGAAAAAGACTGGAAAACATTTCTCTGCAAACTTTCCAAGCTCCTTGGTGAGACCAGGCTTGAAGGTTTCAAAACATTCATGCTGTCTTGCAAAATCCACCTATTTATTATCCAACTTACATACCAGTTCTTTGGGCAGGAGCATGCACTTTGAGAAGCACAGATGTGAGGAGATCATTTTGAGACGAGCCAGAGTTCAATGCCACAATCATAGTGCTGCAACAAGAGATGGAAGGATGACCTCACGGCCAAAGACGGGCATGCACCGCACCAGCTCCTTACACAAAAACAAACCATCCTTCTATTCTTTTCAGTCCATGTATCTGCAGAGAAACAGGGAAGATGCGTGTGAGGCTAAAATGAGCACAGCATCCACCACGCAAACTATGAAAAGGCATATAAATTTATAAAACGTTACCATGAAACAAATACCTGCTTTGACCAACTTGATCATGTGCAACCAAGGACTAAAAAGCTGCAAATTAAGGACATAACGCACGTGCAAAAATGCATCACAACGAGCGACACAAATATTAAACACTGCTAGTGATTAGGCTCATTATCTGTGATCATTCAACGTGATTTAATAGTGCATGTAAAAAAGTCTACCTCTGTGATTAAATCATTGTTATGTGGCATGTATGTTTTCGTATATTCTCTTTGTGAGAAAGCTCATCATATAGGTTAAAATTGGTAAGGACTAAAATACAGAAAATATATCAAAACACTTAGCTACGTCAGGTGCATCCTAAAATAAAATCACTCAACTATTTACAAAACTTTTTTTCCAGATAAAATAAATGTTAGTTTGAATAAATATGTACGTATTTTGTTCTGAATTCACGGTTCTTAAACGTTTTCAGTTGATATAAATTTAAGCTAAATTAGTGTCACAGAAATCGAGTTCATCTGAGGAGGTGAGGGGGTTTCTATTGCCATCATTATCGGTCAGTATACAGTATACTGGCAAAGAGTCTCAAAAAATTACCTTAAATATTCCTCACACTGGTCTCAGCGCATGAATGTCTTTTATAAACATCCATTTGGTCGTTAACTTTTAAATGCATCATTATGCAGAAAATATGAGCAGAGTTCTCGGCATGAAAGACCCGCGACTGGCAGATCAACGAGCTACTTCTTTTCTCTCCAGTATGGTAGGAAGTTAAATGAAATGAAATGTGAAGGATGTTAACTGTGACAAGATGATTGACAGGCCAGTTTACAGTGACAGGGTGCGTGTAACAGGTGCGACAGAGCGGTCCTTTAGGGCCTGTTTACACCTGAGCTGCGTCCGAAATCGCATACTTCCATACTATATAGTAGGCGAAAACCAGTATGCGAGGCGAGTAGTATGTCCGAATTCATAGTATTCGAAAAATAGTAGGCGAGAAGTACCCGGATGACCTACTACTTCCGCCCGAATTCCGTAGCATGCATACGATGGACACTTTACTATCCCATGAGGCCACGGGAGAGGAGGCGTCATATTCGAAAATGGCGGAAGGTGGCGAGGCGGCTCTTTTCAAGTGCAAGTACCTCTGCTCATCACTTAATAAGAAAGCTGCTAAAACTACTGTACTGATGGAAAAAATATTGACTTCGATGTAAGGGTTACCTCCTGTGTATTATTTGAAGTTGACATTTTATGTGTAATATTCCATTAAGTTATTTTTTATTTTATGATTTATTAAAAAGATGTTTAACTTTTTATTTATTTGTTTTTGTTCTGTTTATATTTCATTTTATTATTCTTTATGTATTTATTGTTTTGTATTCTGGTTGTGTGTGTAATTTATTGCTATGACTGTATCCCCTTTGAATGTTATATCTTCAATAATAATAAAAAAAAAGAACTAATCAATTCTCTTTCCGGATCAGACTGCATAGGTTATGTTTATGGGGCTGTCACGTGATGAACGAACAACTAAAACCTGAAGACTTGTCAGATAAGAGATGAGGTGAGCTAATCATAGACTGAAGAAAACAATGAATTCATCTTTTCTGTTTCTAATAGCATTATAGTTTTGTATTGTTTGTAGTATTATCAACGTTTGCGTTAGTAGACGTGTTAGGGAAGTAACACGTAACATTTTAAATATATTTTGCTAAAATGAACAGAATGACTCGAAAAAAGATCCGCGTCGGTTTTTCTAAACTGATCCGAATCCCATCACTACGCAGCAGTAGTGAGGGCTCTTTAAATTTTGGCGCTGTTGTGACGACGCATGGCCGACCTGGTGAGGGTGAGGAAGAGACGGGCGTGTTGAGTTCAAATTTTTCAAAGAAAAATACAAGCAGCGAGTGTTTTGGAAACGGATCATCATATTTATCGGAAAGTACAGGCGGTTGAGCACGACTGCTCCGTGAATGGATTGGAGGTAGGTAGGTGGGGGGAAATGGATTATAATGAAGATATGTACGAAGGAAGTGGAGGGGAAAGGAGGGGTCGGTTGAGTGATAAAAGGAATAAAAGAGTAAGAAGTGACAAGGGAGAGGAGTCTGAAAATGATGATGACAGAGGGGAAACTTTTCAGAAAGAAATAAAGGAGAAGTATGAGGTCGTAATTAGGTTCAATGGAAAGAGTCAGGAGATCATGAAGAAAGTCAGCCCATTTGTGTTAACCACAACTCTGGCAAATAAAATAGGGGAGATAGAGTTCGCGAAAATCCTTAATGATGGTAACTTACTGGTTAGATGTGCCGATGCAGGGCAAATGGAGAAAGCTCTAAAAATTAAGGAAATCGCAAAATATAAGGTGGAAAGTATGGGAAGGGTGGGAATAAGGAAAAAAAGTGGAACGATAGGAGTGATTACAGGGGTATCAAGGAGTGTAACAGTGGAGGAAATAAAGAGGAATATCAAGGGAGCAAAAGTTGTAAATGTTCAAGGGATGGAGTGGTAAAGGACAGTGAAACAGTGCTAATAGAGTTCGAAGAAGAGATAGTGCCAAAGAAAGTTTTTTTGGGTTTTATGAGTTACCCAGTGAGGGTGTACGTGCCAAAACCACTGAGATGTTTTAACTGCCAAAGGTTTGGTCACATTGCAAAAAATTGTAATAGGCAGAGAAGATGTGCAAGGTGTGGAGGGGACCATGAATATGGAAAATGTGGGTCAGGGGTACCACCAAAATGTTGTAACTGTGGTGGTGACCACAATGTGGCTTTTAGTGGATGTGAAGTAATGAGACGAGAGACGAATATCCAAAAGATAAGAGTGGAAAAAAGAATAACATATGCTGAAGCTGTCAAGGTATCAGGGGAAAAGAATAATAAAGAGCAAAGAGTGGATACGGAAACACTGGTGCAACAGCAAGGTAATTTTGAAGGAATCTTTGTGAAAAAAATAGATTTGGTAACATTCATAGCAGGTGTGATAAATAGTACAGCGGAGGTTAAATCCAAAAATGAGAAAATCCAGTTGGTGGTTAAAGCTGCAGTCAATCACCTAGGATTAGTAGGACTGTCATGGGAAGAGGTGAGGGAGACCCTTACAAATCAGTCAAGTCAAGAGTCATCATGGGTTGGATAACAATAATAATGGTTATAATTTTACAATGGAATGCTAGGAGTATATTGGCCAACGGACAGGAGTTTAAACACTTTATTAATGAGCTAGATGAGAGACCAGATGTGGTGTGTATTCAGGAAACCTGGTTGAAACCAAATTTGGATTATGTGATACATGGATATGCAGTAGTTAGGAGAGATAGGAATTATGGAGAGGGTGGAGGAGGATGTGCAGTTTTCGTTAAGATGGGAATTCCATATAGATTACTGGGGAATGGTGATGATCAGGAGTATATAATGGTGGAGGTGTGGGAAGGGAGAGAGGCTATTAGTATTATCAATTACTACAACCCCTGTAAGAAGTTGGAACTAGGTAAGCTACTAAGAATAGCAGGGCAAGAGACGAGTGACGACTCACAAAAGGTATATATGCCAGGGATGGCATGAGGTTGGCGAAATGCCCATAGCTCAATATGGGGAAGTATACACACAGATGCAAATGGTAAGGTGATTGAAGAACTGATGGATGAAAGAGAATTGGTCTGTTTGAATGATGGTAGAGGAACTAGAATAAATGTATTAACAGGGATTGAGTCAGCATTAGACATAACGTTAGTGTCTAATTCACTGGCTAGAAATAGTAATTGGGAGGTCTGGACAGCATCCACAGTGGGGAGTGATCACTACCCTGTCATATGCTCAGTGGGTGGGAGATTGGAAGCGGGACCAGAGGATAGAATTCCCAAATGGAATTTTAGTAAAGCTGACTGGGAAATTTTTAAGAAATGTAGTGATGATGCAATGATGAGGGTTGAGGTCTATGGGGACATAGATGAAGTTAATAAACAGGTTACTTCTGCAATTATTAGGGCAGCAGAGGAAGCTGTCCCTAAGGGGAGAAAAATTATAAGTCGAAAGATGGTGCCATGGTGGAATGAAGAGTGTTATCAGGCGGTAAGAGATAGAAATAAAGCTTTCAGGATACTTAAAAGAACTCATAATTTGCAACATTTTATTCAGTATAAGAAGGCTCAAGCAGTAGTTAGAAGAACAGTACGCCAAGTAAAGAGGACCAGCTGGAGGAAATTTTGTGACAAAATAGGAAGCAAAGCGACACGGCCAGTGGGAGAAGTGTGGGGAATGATAAAAAGGATGGGAGGAGACAGAAGGCAGTGGGAATACCCAGTTATGGCATTTGAAGAGGAAATAGCAGTTTCAAACAAGGAGAGAGCCGAGATTATGGCTAAATCATTCGTAATGGTACATAGTTCAGAAAAATTGTCAGAAGAAGGGAGAAGGAGAAGATCAGTATCATTGAGTCAGCATCTTCATGAGTTAAATAGGAAGGAAGAAACTGGAAATGTATTGGATGATCCATTTGCCTTAGCAGAGATGGTGAGAGCAATTAAAAGAGCAAAGCCTACGTCTCCAGGGAAAGATCAAGTCTGTTATTTAATGTTAAAGCAACTGGAGGAAAAGTCACTGTTGAAACTGCTGGAGATGTATAATAAAGTATGGGAGGAGGGAAAATTACCAACTACCTGGAAAGAAGCAGTAGTGATTCCAATAAGGAAACCTGGTAAAGATCCTACAAAACCTATTAGTTACAGACCAATAGCTCTTACTTCAAATTTATGTAAAATCATGGAAAGGATGATAGCAGATAGATTGACCCATGACCTTGAAAAAAGAGGAGTATTGGATAACTGTCAGAGTGGCTTTAGGAAGGGAAGAAATACAATAGATTCTGTGGTAAGATTAGAGACTGAAGTAAGGAAGGCACAAGTGAATAAAGAGAATGTAATAGCAGTATTTTTTGACATAGAAAAGGCCTATGATATGATGTGGAAGGAGGGGTTACTGATCAAACTGAATAGAGTAGGGGTTGGAGGGAAGATGTTTAATTGGGTAAAGGATTTTCTTTTCGAAAGGAAAATACAAGTAAGAATTGGGACAGACATGTCAAATCAATATACAGCTGAAAATGGCACACCTCAAGGGAGTGTGATAAGTCCATTACTCTTTATAATTATGATCAATGATGTATTTGGTAGAGTTCCAGAAGATATAGGAAGGTCGCTATTTGCAGATGATGGGGCATTGTGGAAGAGAGGTAGGAATATGGAATTTGCAAGCAGGAAAATACAGGAAGCAATTGATAAAGTGGTTGAGTGGGGATATGATTGGGGGTTTAGGTTTTCTATAGAAAAGACACAGTCAGTCTTTTTTACAAGGAAAAGAATTCCGGAAGGAATTAAGTTACACATGTATGGAAGAGACCTAGAGAGGGTTGGAAGTTTTAAATGTCTAGGAATTAATTTGGATTCACGATTAACGTTTACAGATCATATCAGGAAAATGGAGGAAAAGTGCAAAAAGGTAATAAATGTAATGAGATGTTTGAGGGGAAGAGAGTGGGGTGCAAGCAGATTATCACTGAAAAGAATATATGTGGCTCTAATACGGTCAGTCTTAGATTATGGTAGTGTAGTATTTGGGTCGGCAGCTAAATCGCAGTTAAAAAAGTTAGATGTAGTCCAGGCACAGGCACTGAGAATATGTTATGGAGCTTTCAAAACAACACCAGTGTCAGCCATACAGGTAGAAATGGGGGAATTGCCACTAGAGTTAAGAAGGAAGCAGTTGATGGCTAACTATTGGGCAGGGTTACAAGGGCATAATAATTCACATCCCACTAAGGCAGTATTGCAGGAGAGTTGGGAGAATGGGAAGAATCTAAAGGACAATTTTGGTCGGATTGGAAATGTTGTAGCTAAAGAATTAGAAGTGTTTCATTTGAGGATAAGTAGTCTATCCAGAGAGTGCTCCGTGGAAGCTCTTCTGGCCTGAGGTAGACTGGTTTGTGCTAGAGGAAAAAAGGAAGGCAAAGGAGGATATTAATTTGAAAAGAGTGTTTAAGAATTGGGTACTGGAAAAATATAATGAATATATAAAGATTTATACAGATGGTGCTAAGAACCCAGAGACAGAAGTAACAGGATTGGGGGTGGTGTTACCAGATAGAGGTATAGGAGTAAATAGAAGAACATCTGATAAGTTAGGGGTTTACACCGTGGAAATGCTGGCCATGTTAATAGCATTAAGATGGGTGGAAAAGACAGGACAGGACAAAGTTTTGATATGCTCAGATTCGGCATCAGCTCTAGCTAGTCTAAGGTCATTCTATTCTAAAAGTCGTCAAGATATACTGTTTGAAGTACTCCAGTCAGTGACAAGAATAGTAAATCAAGGAAGACAGGTGAAATTTATATGGGTCCCAGGTCATGTAGGGATAAAGGGGAATGAAATGGCAGATAAATTAGCAAAAAGGGCATTAACAAAAGGAAAAATAGAAATGCAAGTAAGTGTTAGCAAAGCAGAAGTTAAAAGTGTAATATGGGAGAGAATAAATCAAAAGTGGCAAGAGAGGTGGGATGGAGAAGGGAAAGGTAGGCACTTATATCAAATTCAAAGGGAAGTTAAACATAAAATTGTTGATAGTGGAAATCAGAGAGAAGAAATTGTGTTAACTAGGCTAAGACTGGGACATTGCTTATTAAATAAAACACTTAAATTGATAGGGAGGCATGATACTGGACTGTGTGAGGGTTGTCAGGAAGAGGAGTCAGTAGAGCATGTGGTCTTGAGATGCAACGGGTTTGGAGCACAGAGAGAGGTGATGAGGAATGAGCTAAGGGAGATAGGGGTTCATGATATTACATTAAAAGGATTATTGAGCACAGAGCATAGGGCACAGACCAGAATTATAAACTTTTTAAGAGTAACTGGGTTTTTTATAGGATATGAAGAGTTAAAGTAATAGTGAGGTAGGTAAAGTATTATTATTATTGTTGTTGTTGTTATTAATGTTATTATAAAGCAGGGCAGGGATAAGGTGTGCGTGTGTAGGTATGTATGTGTCGGGATAGAGGTGGGAGAATGGGTGATTTAGTCTGTAAACCTATTTTCTGATCCACACTCCGGAGCAGAAGGTGGCGGTAATGCACCAATACGCTGGATACCAACCACCGTAAAAATATAAGAAGGAGAAGAAGAAGATGGAAGACGAGACATGTCACTGTGATAACATCACTGGAGGACAATGTGCAGGTACGTCCGACTGCCTTCATACTAATCAGCATTCTCTATATATAGAAAGTACCTTTTTTAACGGTCGGAGTTTAGTCGTTCAAAATTCAAAGCAGAGTTAACATAATAAAGCAGTATGCGATTTCGGACGCACCCCAGTTTTTTCTGAGCGGATAGCTATCCGATAGTGAAAAGACCAGGTGTAAATGCCCTCCGAAACGCATTCGAGACGGATATAAATCCGATCGCTCAAACCACTTCAGGAGGTGGTCTGGGCCGCATTCCAGACGAAACTGGACAAGTGTAAATCAGTGCGTTTGTGAAACCACATATGTAAATTTTACTCCTCCTAAAATGTTAAAATAATAAACGTGTGAGAGTGTGTTATAGGCTATATGACATTAGTCAGACTGCGCTAATGCAACACGCACCGCTGCGGACGAGTAGCTGAGTATCTCTTCAGCAAGCCGAATGAAACTGAAAGTAAGACGCAGACGGTCAACACACAATCATCTTCATTAAAAGTAGTAGTAAGACAAACTTATCTTTCCAGTGCTGATGCCGCGCGCTCTCCTATTGCGGTCTTTGATCTTGAAATGAGCTGATAATTAATCAAATGCAGCGCTTATCTTTTGATTTCGTTGACGTGAACTCCGTTCAATTTAAATATAGCGCGGGAATTGAAGATCGGATTTATATCCGTTTTGCGACGACACACGTGATAGTATGTCCCAAACTTGCCTACTCTTCTACTACACACTCAAAAGTGTGTACTTTACATAGGCTACTTTAAGGGCGTAGTATAAGTAGGCACATTGAGACGCAGCACAAGTCTTTAGGATTCGTTATTTTCTCGTGTTGCAAATCCACTTGTTCATATTTTTACTAAACATATCCATTCATATGCACCAGATGTCAGCAGAGATCTATTTAGTTTTGTTTAAATTTCCTTTTAACTGTACAGCTGTGCACATGTAAAAATGCTATTTAAAATATTTTGTGATCCCTGCTTTGTTTTGCTCATTCTTAAAGCATTTCTAACAAAAACCACAAACAGGCGTTTAAACTTTTTGTCTCCTTTTAAAGTCACAAACTTTGACCGTTTTAGTTATTTACGAAACGTACTGTTCCACTGACCTAGCCTGGTTGGCCAAGATTCAGGTTTGTTCTAAAGAAATGCCAAGCAAGAGCTATTTCTTCTGAACATTGTCTAAGGGGGGGAAAATCCAGCCACTAAAAATGTCATCTCTGTGATCCTGCTGTTTTCACAGAAATTGTGGAATAACAGAAACTGCTGTGTGTCAATAAGTCAGAGCGCAGAAGCTATAAAAATGTGTCTGACAAGGCTTGGATGTTAGCCAAGGCCATGTAAAGGAAATATTTGAAAGAAAATATTGCATCGCCAAAACCAATTTTGTCACATATTACAGAGCACAATTTTATTTATTTATTTATTTTTGGAGTAGGCCTATGTTATATATTAACGCCATGATTGTGTATTGTGATACATGTGTCTCCTGATAAATAAGGGGGAAAGAAGGCCACCACATTGTTGTACATTTGTTTGTACATTGTTGCCATTTTTCAACCTACTTATTTTTAATTCCCTCCATCCCAGTGGGTCACCTTCTACACACAATCAGTTATCTCTTTTTTTATCTCTAGCTTTCTTTTATTTGTATTTTCATTTAGTAACCAGAGCCATATTTGTTTTAGTTTAAGAATGAAATTCAGAAGAAACATATATTCTTTCATTCTAATCAAGTGGAAATATATTCTGCACAGTCTTTGACGTGCCATTAATATGGTGCCGCAATGGTGCATTTGTTATGCATTTTGGGGATGATGTAGTTGAGCTGTAACTATAGCAACGGTGACTCATCGAATAAGATCCCTCTGAATATTATTTGCACTCATACTTCACAGTTTGCTCTTTAATGCAAGTTGCTAGATTTGCAAATGAAGAGACGAACACAAGTAGTCTATGTGCGTAAGCTCGCGGCTACTTATGTCATTTATAATACACAGAAAAAATGATTTAGAAACAATTTTCACTAATAAATTGCTATTAAATTTCACAGATAATTTAAAAGAAATGGCTAGTAACACTCAATTAAGCATAGGGCTGGACGATATGGCCAAAATGTATATCACGATATATTTCTTAATTTCGGTCGATACGATATAATTCCGATATCGATATGAACACTATTAAAAAGCCTCATAAAAACGGCCAAGAACGGCCATGACAGATGTCTGTACCTACAAACTTATAAAAATTAATTTGCCAACTCTATGAAAATATTATATAGTTTTATATAATATTTTAGGAAAAAAATGGCGCAAAAAAATACATGTTCCCCTTTTATGGTATTTGCCTCATAAAAACAGGAATGTGTGAAATCACTGTCAATAAATTCAGACTCTCTTATTAATATTAATATTTTGTACTTCAAACTATAGGCATACACTACCAGTCAAAATTTTTGAACAGTAAGATTTTTAATGGTTCTTAAAGATTATCTTCTGCTCACCAAGCTGAATTTATTTGATCAAAAATACAACAAAAACAGTAAAATTTTGAAATAATTTTACTATTTAAAATGAACTGTTTTCTATTTGAATATATTATTCATCGTGATTGCAAAGCGAGCTTTCAGCATCTTTACTCCAGTCTTCAGTCACATGATCTTCAGAAATCATTCTAATATTCTGATTTGCTGCTCAAAAAACATTTATTATTATGTTGAAAACAGTGTAGATTTTTTTTTCAGGTTTCTTTGATTAATAGAAAGTTTAGAAGAACAGCATTTATCTGAAATAGTAATCTTTTGTAACAGTATAAATGTCTTTATCATCACTTTTGAGCAATTTCAAGCATCCTTGCTAAATAAAAGTAATAATTTCTAATAAAAAATTATACTAACTCCAAACTTTTGAATGGTATAGTGTATAATGTTACAAACCTTTTTATTTCAGATAAATGCTAATCTTTTGATCTTTCTATTCATCAAAGAATCCTGAAAAATAAATTTACTCAACTGTTTTAAATATTTATAATCAGCAAATCAGCATATTAGAATGACTTTTAAAGGATCAGTGACACTGAAGACTGGAGTAGGCCTAATGATGCTCAAAATTCAGCTTTGATCACATGAATAAATTACATTTTTAAAATATATTCAAATAGAAAGTTATTTTTTAAATAGTAAAAATATTTCAACTGTTATGATCTTGTGCATTTTGGATCAACGAAAGGCAGGCTTGTGTGAGCCAGAACGAGATTCTTAAGAAAACAATTAAAAACTTGCGGTTCAAAAAACATTGATGTCTAGTGGAGGCTGATTATTTTATATGTAGATTGAAGTGCATTAACCAGATAAAGAGTATGAAAGTGCTCTGAGTTGCTGCAGAAAAAAAAGAGCAACAATAAAAACATGTTGCTGGAGATGGGCTTTTAAAAATGCAAACTGCTTGTCTGCCGGCAGGAGGCGCTGTGAGAGCAGCAGAATTAACGGTTTCTCCAGTAATGGCTGTAAACAACGCAGCTCCGCTCATGAACGCTACTTTATCAGATAAAAATGCCATCTAAAATATTCTGAAGACAGTCGGTTCCTTCAGGAGATTACATTTGATATAAAAACACCCACGAGCGTTTTTGATTTGAAACGTGCTAGTGCTTCAGTTTATCAACGAAGGCAAAAGCCACAAATAAACCCGACAATACGGGAAAACACTGGTAATGTTATATCGACCTCGCGGAAATGTGTTGGAAAAATTTTCCCAAATCACGTACATTTTTTTTTTTTTTTTTTGAAAAAAATTAGATCGCGATCCATATGATCTTGAATGCTGTCCAGCCCTAATATTAAGAGTGACATTTGAAGCAGCAATGGTATTCTCGTTAAACGTTTGAGGCTACTCCAATTTGTAGCTATATTGTTGTGTTAAAATGCTGTAATAAAATTTAGTTCATTGGCCAATAATTGTGAATTTAAAAACTATTGAACGAAATCTAGAAAAAAAATATGTTTACACTTTACTTGAAGGGGTGTGCATAAGACTGACATGCCACCTTCATAATCATGACATGACACCTTCATAATCATGACATGACACCTACATAATCATGACATGACACACGCCATGAATATGAAGGTTTTTTATGCATATTTATGACAACTGTAATTAAGTGTCATTCACTCAGTTATGTCATTTTTAATGCAAAGATTACATTGTTTGAGATGTCTGTGTTATGGGCTATGGTTAGGGGTAAGAGGTAGGGGTAGGGTTAGGTTAGGGTTAGGTCAAATAATGTCATCTTTGCATTAAAAATGACATAACTGAGCGAATGACACTTAATGACAGTTGTCATAAAAATGCATAAAAAACCTTCATATTCATGACATGTGTCATGTCATGATTATGAAGGTGCCATGTCAGTCTTATGCACACCCCTTCAAGTAAAGTGTTACCAAAATATGTTGATGTAACTTTATTGATTCATTATGTAAAACCTACGTACATGAATGAATCATGTAAATCGACACATTTTTCATTAAACTCAAGGAGTTACATGCAGGTGTGACTAATGCTGGTGACATTTTAACAATTCTTGTGCTTAGAATCAAAGATTGACATGACTTAGCATGGGAAAGATGTGAAAGTTTGATGGTCTTGCAGTTAAAATGCAGTTGACCTATGCAGTTGACCTATATTATTGTTGTTGAAACCAGTTGTTTTTGCAGAATAAGCGTGTTCACTGATGCAGTGAGAGCTGCGACCATTGCAAACACTTGCTGCAGTGCATTCTGGCTTTCAGTCACCATGGCGATACTTTTGTTTCCCGGGAAACCTGAGTCTTCACTTGAGTCTCAACCATTGAAGTTGAGTGGCAGGGTAATTAAAAATGAATTAAATGCCATAGACAACAATTACTACAATAATAATGAAACTGATGGCTTTGTGTCTCTACAACACGTCTTTTTTTTTTTTTTTTTGGGAGGCCATTCAGTCTGCTACCAGCTGAGTTTGTCAGTGATCTTGTTTACTTCTCAGACTACAATGAATGTGCTGCAAGTTTATTTGATTAACTGTATAGTATACAGGCTGTCTGTTTTCTGATTATGACAGTAATTGATGTTGTGGGTCAGTATGGTATCCAGTAATGTTTCTAAGCCTCACAGAAAAAAAGATACCCTGTTTTACTTCTTTGTGAATTATCTTGTACATTTGCACACCATTATGGGCCAACACCGGAATGTATCTTATATATTTGTCCTGGTAGATTAATCCAAGCCTCATTTAATCCAATATCATCAATCTCACCAGGGGAATGTAAAGTATGTAGCCTACATTGACCTAACAGAGTATGACCATCTAAAACAGTCCAGGAAGCTCCATCCTAGGCAGCTGTTGAATGGCGAACACATCTTTTAATAATGAACTCTGATCACACGGAGAAAAGCCTAAATAATTCACAATGTCTGTGCATCACGTCCCCTGCTGTCTCTACAAGCTTTGCCTGGATTCCTCTGTACCGCTGGACATAATGGAGTATAAAGTGCAAAATCCCCACTGGTGAGTTTTTGCTCATTTTCTACCAAGGAATAATGTTATTGATTTGAAACTGGACACTTCTATTTCTGTTTCGCAGAGCTATTTGTTTTACCAGAGTGGACAGAGTGCGGGCTTTACTTTGGCTTAGGTTGGAGAAAATTGTTTTTGCTATGTCTGTTTTAAAAGCAATCAATTCATGGCTCAGCTCAGTATAGCGTTCCTTAGTTTGACTTTCAGCCCTCCCTTGACAAACCACGGATGATCCTCATTAATATTATATATGGAAAGGTTACAAGTTGAACAATTTAAATGACTTATTTGATTATGCACATACTACAGATATTTGGATTAAATGCAGGTGACAAATGAGGAAAATGCTAATGTTAATTCTGAACTTTCAGTACACTATCCCAGAGTTTATTCTAGTAAACTATTTAGGATTGAAGTAGCGTTCTTTATCATTATTAGGAGCATTATTGCATGTTGTCACATTATCTGTATGACAATGGAACTGACCAAGGTCCTGAAAAAATTATCTGGATAAGCACATTTATTTACAGTGTTTACAAGGCAGCACTTTCTACAATACATTCAGCTCAAATGCTTAATGTGCATGTAAATGTTTTGTGCATAATTTGAGTCTTTTACAAGCTTCAAAATCTCTTGGGATTGACATTTCACATTGTTTACAACTTAGAATCTAACTGACAGCCATTACCATCATCAATATTTGCATACTGAATTACATTTGGTCTCCTTTCTTGCATTATATTTACACACTGCATTATCATTGTTAATTTCTTTCTAACATATATTTAATAATCTAGGTGCTCATATATTTAATAATTTACTTTATTGGTACCTTCAGTTATATGGTCTGTTTCTCAAAATCTGCATGGTTACCACTAGTAAGTTTTTTTTATACATAAAGGTTATAAGAGTCATTAGCCACTCACATAAACCTGTAAAATGTCATAAAATTACCCAATTGCTGTTTTCCAATACATCTGCGTTAATGTAAATGACTTAAGTCTGTGTAATGTTTTCTCATTTGGCCCGTTCACACTAAAGGCCTGTTCACACCAAGGATGATAATTATAGCAATAAATTAGCATCCACATCAATGGGAAAATATTGTTCTGTTTATTATAAGCCAACTGCTTGTGTGTTGTCCGCTGTTTTAAATGATCGAGTTCTTTGAAGCAGGGTGTATTCTGATGTTTTTTTTGTTCATCAGCTGGAAAAATCTTTTTAAATGATTCTATCAATAGTGTTCCTCTGTGTCGTTTTATAGTAAGTTATTTCGCTATTTCCCTGAAAATATAAAACCTTTTTAAAATTGTATCTTTTTCACAGACGTTAGTGTATCTGATGAGATAAAAAGGTCTGGTGCAGTTTGCCACAATTTTCACTCTGAGTGACAGGTAGTTCACACAGCATTTTGCTGGAGCTGTATGTAATTGTAACTGTATTGATGTCTGGCTTCTCTCTTAATATATACATGCCATTCATCTCTCTTCCTTATAATCTGTTTCCTATCCCTTGATCTGGAGTCTGATGACAGCATTTCTATAGTCAGGAGCAGATGTAGTCAGAGATCCTTTTCAAGACTCATGAATAAATTCTACACACATAGATGCGACCAGCTTTATCTTATGCATTTGTCGATTACAATATTAAGAGTATTTACTGGGACGTATTGGTTATTATTACCTTGTATGTTTAACATATTGTAGCTTATTTGTGTTAGGAATTATTTAACGGATAAGTCACATCTGTTTTTTGTGACTTTGGCTTGCTTGATTTTCTTTAAGTTATTCACTTAATTCCGCCAGGTGAAATGAGAAGCAGGAAAGGGAATGGGTTACTCAGACCACAATATAATTATGATAATACAGCAAGGGCCGTCCTTAGCTGATGCGGGGGGGAGGGGGCCCCAGTGCGGAGGTAGGGAACCCCGCGCGTCCGTTCGCGAGAGTTTTCAAGGGGGTACTACTGGTCGGTGACCGCAGGGCCCCATAAATCGACGGGGGCCCCCGGTGCGACCGCACCAGTTGCACCCCGCTAAGGACGGCCCTGAATACAGCACTGTTATAGAAACACTTGAGAGTGTTTGGCATCTGGTTTCTCGCTCTCATTCTCTCCTTCTTTCAAACTCCATAGATAATGCAGATATAACTTCCCTCTGTATCTGACATCATCTGGTAAATCGCAGTCAGCCGTGCTTCATTTCACCCTGTTTTGATAACAGATTAGATATTGTCAGGTTGTATGAAACAGAACCTGCAGGCACCGACGGAGCAGTGGGACTGGTAATTACCAACAGGCAGATCCAGCAGATCTTAGGTCTGTGACGGCAACTGCAGCTTGTCTCGGTGAACGGCAGGCCTGCATTAGATTGAAGGAAACAAGATAGCACTGTGTGGTGATGCTATCTGTGAAGGGAAAAACAAAAGAAGGCCGTGAGGTACATGGTGGATTGAAGCAGATGGAGACTGACATAGAAGATGACAGTTCATAAATAGGCCTCATGCAGATAGGCAGAAGAAAGTATAGTGAAATGATGACAGCAAATGTAAAAGGTTCCCACACAATTATGGGAAACCTGGAAATGTAAGGAAAAACTGTAGTTTTCATGCCTGGAAAACTTATGGAAATGAATGGTCTTAAACAGTGTAAATAAAAACTAGAACCATAAAAAAAATACTTGAAATAAAATAAATGTTAACTGAAATAAAATAAAACAAAAAAAATTTAACTTATTTTATTTCAGCCAGTTTCCAAGGCAACATTTCTCATGTTCTTAAGATTAACTTAAAGTACTACAATGACTAAAAATAAAAACTATATTGCCATATTTTAAAATTACAAAAACTAATAAAAATGACAAAAAAAACAACAAAATTACTAAAACTTAAACTAAAATTACAATGAAGAGCAGAGAAAATATAAAAATTTAATTTAATTCAAAATATTAGCAAAAACTATAATAGTATCTCAGTGATACTGAAATACAACTGGTCTTAAAAAGCATTCAAATGTCATACATTTTATAGTGAATATACATTTTATGCTTAAATAAGTAATTGTCATAAATGTTTAAAGCAGGAGAAGGTTTGAGGCTCATTTTAAATATTAAAAATGTTTAACATTTTTTTTCACATATGTAATACATACAATAATAATATTGTTTTGTTTTAGTAAGACTGTTGCAATTGTATTATATGTAATCAATGTATAAAATATGCAAAATATGTTATTGGGAGGAATTTTAAACAGGATGGTGTTTGCAGGCTCTTAAATGTTATAATTTTTTGAAACAACAGAATAAATAATACAATAATTAGGTTGTGTTGTTTAGCGAAGAATATTATATATTAATCGATATCTATTTGTATATTAAATCACTAGTTAGTAAATATGATACATGCTGGGTCATGTTTTTTCTAGGAAGACTATATTATATATGATATATATATATATTATATATATATATCCATTTGTAACTATTGTTCAATATTTCTATATACTCGTCTGTTCCAGTAACAGTAAACAGTCAATGTTGTATCAACATTTATATCATAAAGCACCAATTTTGTTCTGTTTACAGACCTCAGCACTGTTTCTCCAGGCTGAAATATGACATTCTGTTCACATTGTTTTCTCTATTAGTATATCAGTGTCCACTGGATATCTGATGCTCTCCATATGCTAATCTGCAAGTTTAATGAGACGTGCCACCATAGCAACATTTCAAGTGAATGAAGGGACACTTTCTGTTGTTTGACTATTGTAATGTTGCTCTGCAGTATTAATCCCAGCCTGATGTTTTGTCTGAGTTGATTGTTTTTCAATATCTGTGGATGATGCGCGATTTACATGCTTTTCTCTTTTTGTAGGACATCATTGCGGATTCAGTATAGAGCACTATGATGATTGATCAGCTCATGGATCCTCTCTGAGACAGTGTGTGTGTGTGCGAGAGAGAGCGAGAAAGAGAGAAAGGAGGGAGCAAAGAATAAAGCAGGAGGCACTCATACAAGACAAGTTTAGAGGAAACACCTGGAGCGAGACACTGACACGTAAAAGAGGACAAGCCTCACCCTTCTTTTATCCGAGTCTTCCTGTGCTGGAGGATGAGCGCTGTCTTTGCTAAACTGGACCCCAGGAGAATTGAGTGGGAGTCGTCCTGGTATGGACTCCACTCTCGAATCATGCGCACTAAACCTGTGGACTCCATGCAGGAGGCCTCAGATGACTTGCATGGCACCAGACTCGCCCGTGTGCTCACTACGGTGGATCTGGTGTCACTTGGGGTGGGCAGCTGCGTGGGCACTGGCATGTATGTGGTCGCCGGGCTTGTTGCTAAGGAAATGGCAGGACCTGGAGTGATCTTGTCCTTCGTCATTGCAGCTGTGGCATCCATTCTGTCAGGTGAGACTTTGTCTTTTATAGTTTATGAACAGTTTGCAATTATGTTTACATAGTGTCAGAAATCACTGCTGGTGCTCTGGTGTAAATAGGCCTCTCATCTTTCCAGTCAACTTCACAATTGCATGTCTTATATTTTTTCATGTGACCTTGAGGCTGTGAGATGACCCCACCTCTCTGTAATCATGGCCAGCTGTGCTGAGGTTTTCTTTGCTTTATTTAGATCAAATTCTTCAAATTTAAGTCTAAAGTTCATAAAACCACGGCAATAATCTATGCCTTATGGGGTCTCTTAGCTCACTCATCAGAATAAGTCAACCAGACCAAGACTTGACCCACCAAGACCCATTTCTAGAACAAGAACCACAAGACTGAGACCTGTCAGTGCAAGAACCAGACTTTTCATCTGAATTAATTGAAATAGAGTAATAAATAATAATAATACAAAATAAAAAAATAATAAAATGCTGAATTTATTATTGAATTCTAAACCCAACAATCAAGTTTTCACCTTGTCTCCAATAAATAAAAAATATATTTTAATATCATTATAATGTTTACCACATTTTTCCTAATAAAATTACTTTTCCCCAATAATCAGAAAATGAAAATGCTTAGAGACCCAAATCCAGACCAAGGCCATGTCCATATAAAATTCCAGATATTGACTTTAAGCGTGTTTCTGCATTACAAACTTGTCACACAGCTAACTTCAGTGATTTTCACACAGGCGTCTGCTATGCTGAGTTTGGAGTGAGAGTGCCTAAGACAACAGGATCAGCCTACACATACAGTTATGTCACAGTGGGAGAATTTGTGGCCTTTTTCATTGGCTGGAATCTCATTTTGGAGTATCTGATTGGTACAGCGGCGGGGGCCAGTGCATTGAGCAGCATGTTTGACTCTTTAGCCAATCACACTATCAGCCACTACATGATCAACCATCTTGGAACATTGAATGGCCTGGGTTAGTGTCTTTCCTAGTAATCAGATACTAAATAAATTGCTTGAGTGGTTGATGTGGCCTTTATTCATCCTTCATGTTCCTCACACAGTTCATTTGTTTGTCTCATTTCAGGTAAGGGAGAGGAATCTTATCCCGACCTGCTGGCTCTGCTGATCGCTATGGTGGTGACGGTGATTGTGAGTTTAGGGGTGAAAAACTCTGTGAGCTTCAATAATGCGCTGAATGTTGTTAACTTGGTCGTGTGGGTCTTTATGGTGCTTGCCGGACTGTTTTTCCTTTCTGGAGCCAACTGGGAGAATGGAAGGTTTCTGCCCTATGGCTGGTCAGGGGTAAGAATGTTAACTGTATGGGAATGTAAATGCATTACTCTATTGAATGTGATGTTTAGCAAAATGAGCATTCTACTATGACAGAGATCAATAATTATTATGTGCTCTGTAGGTCATGCAAGGAGCTGCAACCTGTTTCTACGCCTTCATTGGCTTTGATATTATCGCCACCACAGGAGAAGAGGCCAAGAGCCCCGACACTTCCATTCCATATGCCATAACAGCGTCTCTCATCACCTGTCTCACAGCATACGTCTCTGTGAGTACACTAACTCCTCTCATATCCAAACACTGAACTGTGAACTTGGGAGGATATTAGTTAATTATGTTATGTTTAATTACATAATCATTTTTAACAAGTTTGCAAAATATGATATTATTTCTGTCATGATTCTGCTTTCTAAAGACTTAAGATTTGAGATTAATCATGATTATTTTATACTACTGACACCCCTAGTTTTCAATAGTAAATAAATAGAAAAAATCTGCATATAATTTGCACATTTATCTTGTTCACTGGGTGGATGTCGGGCAGTATTCTCTGTAGCAATTATTCATATATTTAATATGTAATTTATATATAATTTCATCAATTTATAATTGAAGTGCAAATAAATAACTAAATAAATCTTCAGTTAACTCTAATAGTCAGTATAAATTAAGATAATGCACAGTACAAATTTAATGCAAAATAAATATTTTCAAGGTATTTTAATAATTTGCTGTAGCTTTAGTACAATGACGATAACAAGCCAATTATAAGCCAAATATTTAACTTTAAGATGTTTTTTTTTTTTTTTTGCAAAATTATATAATATATTTTTGTTGCATTTATAATATCACAATTAATGCTTTTCTCACCCAGTATAAATGGATCTGTATGTGAAAATATGAAAACATATAGTGGCCTTTATATTTTAAGAAGCATGTTCCTTTGAAGGGGATCATCATATTTATGGTTCAGAAAGTTTGAAAAAAAAAAAAACTGTACTAGCTTATAGATAGCCTAAAATATCTAATAAACATGGACTCTGTGCTTTGTAACCTAACTCTGACATTAAACTGTTTACCAAATATATTAATAATTAAAGGACAGGCACTGCAATAAAAATAGATGTGTACAAGATATGAAAGTATTCCAGCCTACATTGCACATTCAGACAATTCAATGAATCATTCAAACACTTCAGAGTTGGATTGTAATTTATTTAAGCTCTATCCTGATCCATAGAGCTGAAGACCTCTGCTCATTCTTTTTCAAATATTAAATGCATCATGAGTTTCCTTATATTGCAATGGAATTGGATGAATCATCCTACAGCATCCATCCACTGCCACACCTAGAAATGAGATCAGGAATGAGATTGTGTCACATTCTCATTCCACAATCTGCCATATATTTAAAATGGTTATGACAAACTGCCACATAATAAGCATTTGGCCTGTTTATATGTCTTAGGTGAGTGTGATTCTGACATTGTTGGTGCCATTTAACCTGATTGATGGCGATGCCCCACTTATGGAGATGTTTGCCGTTCATGGCTTCCTGGCAGGGAAGTATATTGTAGCCATGGGTGCTGTCGCAGGACTCACTGTCAGCCTGCTGGGATCTCTGTTCCCTATGCCCAGAGTCATCTATGCCATGGCGGGAGATGGTCTGCTTTTCAGGTACATGTGTATACATCCTTTTCTTTTTTTCATGCTATGCATGAAGCATTTCATTCCATGTTTTTGCAGTGTTATTTTAGTGAAATACTATTATAGTTTTTGGTAATTTTTTTATTAGATTTTATTTTACTAGATTGTATTTAGTTTTCACTTTAATTTTAGTTAAAACTTCGTTTTTTTAGTTTAGTTTTAGTAATTTCGTTGTATGTTTTTGTAATATTTATTAGCTGTTGTTGTGTTTTTTCTTTTCTTTAAAAAAATTAAATAAAAATAGATATTCACAACAAATAGATATGCTTTAATCACAAATGTTTGACCAAATTGTGCAGCCCTACAAAGAAGCACAGCAAACCTGGAATTTTTTAATTGTAAAAGCATGTATTCAAAAATTTTTGTCTTTTTGTCTCAGTTGTAGTTTTTTTTTTTTTTTTTAATGTGTATATAGTTTTTTTAACAATACATTTTGGCCAAATTATGGAGTCCTACAAACAAATACATCAATCCTAGATTTTTTTAAATCAGATTTTATCAGAAAAATCACAATGATGGTTTTTGGTTAAAATTTAGGTAATTTTGTTGTGTTTTTGTCATTATTATTATTATTTTTTTATTTTTTTATTTAGTCATTAGTTTTTTAATCAAAATTATTGGCCAAATTTTGCAGCCTACAAATCAGCACAGAACATCCTGGATTTTTATAAAAACATTAAATCACATTTTAATTGCCACTCATCAACATTTTTGTTATTTAACAATTATGTTTTTTTTAGTTCAATTTATAGTTTTGTTGTAATTTTTGTAAAAAAATTTTTTTAATTACATTGTAAAAGCATTTTTTCCCCATGAAAAATCAAAAAGTTTTAGTAATTTTGTTGTATTTTTTGTAATTTTTATCATTTTTTTGTTTTTTATTTGTTTATTTACATATAGATTTTTAATATCACAAATTTTGGCCAAATTGTGCGCCCTACAAGAAAGCCACAGCAAACCTGGATTTTAAAATTACCATTGCAAAAGCATTTTTTCCTCCCCCTACTAAATTAAATTTTTAGTAATTTTGTTGTATTTTTTTTGTCAGTTTTATCAGTTTATTTTTTTTATTTTTTATTTATGTATATAGTTTTTAATCACAAAATTTTGGCCAAATTGTGCAGCCCTACAAAAGCCAGCACCTGTAATTTTTTTAATTACATTGGAAAAAGCATTTTTTTATTCCGCCCTGAAAATCAAAATTTTTAGTAATTTTGTTGTATTTTTTTTGTCAGTTTTATCGCGTTATTTTTTTTATTTTTTTATTTATGTATATAGTTTTTATCACACAATTTTGGCCAAATGTGTCAGTCCCTACAACCACACAGCAAACCTTCATTTTTTTAATTAAAGTGTAAAAGCATTTTTTCCCGCCCTTAAAAATCAAAAAGTTTTAGTAATTTTTGTTGTATTTTTTGTTGTCAGTTTTATCATTTAGTTTTTTTTCTTTTTTTTTTTATGTATAAGTGTTTTAATCACAAATTTGGCCAAATTGGTGCAGCCTCTGTGCAACAAGCACAGAATACATGGATTTTTAATAAAAATCATTAATCACATTTAACAATTGCAATCACATTTTTTGTTATTTTATAACAATATTTTTTTTAGGTTACAATTTTAGTAGTTTGTTGTATATTTTGTAAAAAAAAAATGTTTAATTACGTTGAAAAGCATTTTTTTCCTATCCCCATAGAAAATCAAAGTTTAGTACTTTTGTTGGTATTTTTTTGTCAGTTTTAATTCAGTTTTTTTGTATTTGCTTATTTATGTATAGTATGTTCTTTTTTTAATCACCAAATTTTGGCCAAATTGTGCAGTCCCTATCAATCAGCACAAATACATGGATTTTTAAAATAAAAATATAAATCACATTTTAAATTGCAATCACATTTTTGTTATTTTAACATTATGTTTTTTTTTGTTACAAATTTAGTCGTTTTGTTGTATCTTTTTGTAAAAAAAAAAATAGTTTTTTAAATATGTTCTCTAATAGTTATTTTATTAGATTCTATTTATTAGTTTAGTTTATTTTTTTTTAATTCGTACTGTCAAGTTACTGAAACTGAAGACAAGAAATGTTGTTTTGGCAACTAGCTAAAATAAAATGTTGAAGATTTTTTAAATATTTTATTTCAGTTAATGATTATTTTATTTCAAGTACAAAAACTGTATTTTTTAATGGTTTTAGTTACCTATAATAACTCTGGATTGTTGGTGTGTACACCAGGTTCCTGTCCTTTGTGAGTCCACACACAGAGACCCCTGTGGTGGCCTGTGCTGTATCAGGCTCTCTGGCTGCTCTGTTGGCTCTCCTGGTGAGTCTGAGGGACCTGATCGAGATGATGTCCATCGGCACACTGTTGGCCTATACTCTGGTGTCAGTGTGTGTGCTGCTTCTGCGATATCAGCCAGATAGAGACGGCTTCACCAGTTTCCTCACCAAGGAGGAAGAGGAGGAGCGGAAGAGGAAGGAGGAAATGATGGCAGCTAGTGAGAAGGACATGAACTCACCTGGTGGAGAAGAGTATGCCGACAACCCCTGCGGAGCCAAGAACCTCCCCTCCAAAGGAGACGGCGAAACGCTGATTGAAAAGTCAGATTCTGGGGGCTACCAGTCGGATAGTTCTGGCTGCGGCATTGGAGAGAATGGGATTGAGGTGGATGACTCTGCTAGTTTCTTGAAACGCATATTGGGGTCCCATTATTACACTATACGGATGCGTTTGGGCCTGCCGAACTTGGGCGGTAGGCCCACTCCTGCCACAGGACGCACTGTTACTTCCTGTGTCCTCCTTTTCTTCATCTTGACCTTCTTTCTCTGGACGCTTGTCATCTATGGCTTCGACCGGGTCTCAGGAGGAGCTCGCTGGGCAATGTTACCTTTTATAATGACTGTAATTGTCCTCATGGTTACTTTGTTTATAATTATTCTCCGGCAGCCTGAGAACCCTAAAAAGCTGCCTTACATGGCACCCTGTGTGCCCTTTGTGCCCACCGCTGCCATGCTGGTGAACATTTACCTCATGCTCAAACTATCCAGCATCACCTGGGTGCGCTTTGTGGTGTGGTGCTCACTAGGTAGGCCAGATCTTCTCCTACATATGCTCCATTTTAGGGTTGCGCGATTAATGAAATTTTAACATTGCAAAGGCCGTGATTTCATTATCAAAAAAGAAAGTGTTGCTTTGGTTCTATGATTTCCCATTTGAATAAGAAGAAATTAAATCACAGTTGTGTTTACAATTTTACAGTTGTAATGTGAAATTCAATTATTTTTTCTTAAATACTCTATTTTATTTTACAATGAAATATTACAATAGTAATATTTCTTATTTAATATTTTTATTTAGAAATAATAATAATATGAAATATTTTGGCATTAGTACTAATAATAATAATTATTATCATCCCTTATTATTACTAAATCATAAAAAATTATTTATTTTTCACGAAAAATATTCGTTTTACTTTTTAAAGATGTTATTTTTATTTATATAATTGTCTTATTTGCAATATTATTTACATATCATTATTTGATATTTAATTATATATTTAATATTAACTCAATATTAAATCAAATAAAAGAAGAACTTTACTATTATAATAGTCACTAGAAAACTAAATCGAGTATTATTTATTTATTATTTATTTTTTTTTAAAAGTCTATTTATATATACAAATCCCATTTACACCAAGAACGATAACTATAGCAATAACTATATTAGTGTCTACACCAATGGACATTCTGTTAATCGCACGTTGCAGATTTGTCATCTGCCGCATTAAATGCTCAAGCTCTTTCTGATTTGCTATCAGTATTTTTACTGTTCATCAGCTGGAAAAAATTGTTCAGAAAGTGATTCCAATGATATCATTTATCGTTAGTGTTATAGTTGTGGTGTGGACTTCCATATTCTCATGTTTAAATAGAATGATTATAAAACTTCATCGTCTATGGTGTGAACAGGCCGTAACTGACCCCATCTCTTCGCCCTTCAGGTGTGCTGATCTATTTTAGCTATGGGATGTGGAACAGCTCGCTGGAACTCAGTGCTAGAGAGGAAGCGGCTCACGCCAGCTCCTACCAGAGGTATGACACAGAGGTGGATGACAGCTTCAATATCGATGAAGACCTCCCTCCTCAGGAGGACGAACAAGAGGGACAGTACCAGGGCTGGGCGGCTGAGGAGCGCAGTTATCAGTACCAGAAACACTACCAGTCCCAGCAGCACTATGATGAACAGAGACCGTCCAACAGTCACAATTCCAGAAGCAAAGGCAGGACTAATGAAGGCTTTGAGGAGCTGGTCAATGAAGAGTTCACCTGAGTGAGAAATATATACTAAACTACTGTCGCAGTAGAGGTTGGATTTGGGTGACCTTGATTTTGGCAAACAGAATATGTTCCTAGATCAATGCTGCAATACTGTAATAAGTCATGAAGGAAAGTGCGTATCATGACAATTTTAATTAAAACATACTGTTGGTAATATATGGTAAAAAAAAAACACAATTTATAGACACATTTATAGTAGTAAGGATCTATATAATTAATGTAAATAAAAAACTTTGTTAGCAGGTTAATCAACTTACCAGCACATCCTATACATATGAGGTAAGTATAAATAAAAGTCCAAATAAAAATAAAAAGTCTATATATAAATATAACGTTATAAAATATATCAAATGTTTTCATTTTTTTCTCATCGACTGAAATGTTATTTTATTTTACTAAAATTAGTAGCCATTTTAAAGTAGGGCTATTATTAAAGTCACAATGGAATGGAATCAACATATCTTTTCTTCCATATTATGATGCACATCCAAGTAAAAAAAAAAGAATGTAAAAATGAAACACGGATAAATGGTTCACAATAAGATCATTAAGATGCATTTAGAAAATAGATCATGTGAATTTCCATTTCATGCTGACTTTAAAATCAAATAAATTGTTTTAACTGTATATTATAATTTTCATAATATTTAACATTATAAAATTAAATATATATTATTTAAGTTCTATGATAAATTAGTGTGACATGATGACAAAATAAAATTAAACTATATTTTTGTTTTCATTATTAAAATGAACACTTTTATTTGAATTAAGACCTTGTGGGTAGTTAATGGTTAAGCACTGCAAAAAATGGCTTATCTTACTTAGTATGTTTGTCTTGTTTCTTGTCAAAATATCTAGAAATTCTTAAATCAAGTTACTTTTACTAGATAAGCCAAATGACTTAATATATTTAGTCTTGTTTCCAGGGGGGGAAAAACTAAATTAAGTGCATTTTGCTTAAAAAAAACAAGAGTATTTTACTTACCCCACTGGCATATAATTTTACTTGTTTTAAGCAAAATTCACTTATAGTTTTTTTCCCCCCTGGAAAGAAGACTAAATATCTTAAGTAGTAAAAGTATCTTGATTTAAGACTAGAAACAAGACAAAAATACTAAGTAAGATACGTCATTTTTTGCAGTGAGGTTAGTACTGTGCTCGTTTGACAGGAACAAACATTAATCCAGGAACACATTCTACCAGACAAAATCAGTCACTGATGGATTTTTTTAGGTTTGAAGGTGTTATTAATCATGTCTCACTAGTTATTAAAATATTTTTGAGTGTGTTTCTAAGTGAACTTTTTATTTTTATTCTAAGTGAAGATTTATTCTTGAACAGGTGCTTGTTAAATGCATTTGCACCTTGTGATAGATGTGACTTATCTAGAGGGATGTTTAGCCCAGTTTTTATATTAAGGCTTCAAAAGTGCCTTTAAATAACCCCTCCTTAATGTTATTCTACTAAAATCAAATATATGCTTAGATTTCGAACAGAATTAGTGTTTCTTTCTGATGTGAGCTGCTGTTTCAGTGTTGGCTTTAATACAAACCGTACTCTTTTTTTCCCATTATTAAGATCCTAAAAGCAATGCCCTTGTCTTCTCCGTATAAAAACTCAGGATGCCTCTTTAAAGCAAAAACCAATGCAAGTTGTCAGTACATGAGCAGAAACCCTCTGAAGATGCATTGAGTGGACTTTTCATCTTACATCATCTCCACAGCTGTGTTTGATCTAAAGTCTCAAGCTCGCCCTTGAATTTCAAGGGAGGAAATATTATGATTGGCTCCCTGTGAAAGCTCAATAGTTCTCAAAATATTTAGCGACATTGATATCAAATTCTTTCTCTGTTGGTTTGTAGAAATGTCGTGCTCTTGTGGTTTCACCCTTGTTTAGGTTTGCACGAGGATATTTACATTTCTTCCTTACAGCTCTGCGCTAAAAATCATTCAAATTCAGAACACACTTATATTCACAGAGATCAAGAGTTACATGTTTGAAAAGAATATACAAATATATTTAAAATGAAATATTAAAATTAATATATTTTACAAGCACAAATGGTGTCTTTTTTGTGTTATCAGATAACAATTTATTTTTTTATATATATATTTTGTAGTTTCATGTTTTCATTCAGACACATTCAATTTGTGTATTAAGAGATGGCATGATGATTTTGAACAAGTAAAATGCATAACAAAGTAGACGGTATAAGAAGTATTATGTCCTCAAACAGCACATAAAATAATGCATTACCACAATGAATCAATCACCAACCATGTGGGACCAGAAAAAAAATGACCGGTTTTCCTGTTACACATTTTTTTTTTCTCAAATTTCAAATGCTGATTTCCTAGGAGGTTGTGTGCAGGAAGCTGTGAGGAGATCTCCCGGAAAACAGTGCAGATGACATCTGGTCATTCAACCACACAGCTTTCCTGTCCGTCTATCTATCTGTCTGTCTGGGTGTACATGCTTTCCTAAATGTTGGCATGAGCTAATGAGCTTATATTCACAACTTTTACACAAGATAAAATAAAGTAGCTAGTAAAATAAAATATAGGAGCAAAATGAATACTGTGTAAATACTGTAAAGTCAATGAAAAATGAAATGCCTAGGGAGAAGAGAGCGGTTTCCCTTTGGATTCATTTCAACGTCTGTTCAAACAAAGCCTTTAATGTTCAAACGTCTTAAGTTTTAACACACAAAAAAGAACAGTTTCCACCGAATTCTCTGTTCCCGCCAAATCTTCACATGTTTGCAGTCAAACCATGGCAGTAGAAAACAAATTATTTTTTGTTTTCTCAAATCTTGAGGTAAGGCGCCTGCGGTCTTGTCCAGTGTGTCTTCACTCTCACACATGTGCGCTCTTGGCATGGCTGTTTATAGGAGGGCCAGAGTTGGTAACGCCGCTGTGTTTTGAGTAGTAGTAGTGGTTTTCAAGATTTTGACTTGGGCCGTCACCCCTTGAGCAACAAATCATCACCGAGCTGCCAAAAAAACAAAGGGCTGAACCGACCCAGCCAGCATACAAGGAGAATCCGAACGACATCAGGCCGTCCTCGTGAAGCACGCCAATAGGAAACCACACCGTTGACACCATCCCGCACAGAGCTGAAAACAAGAGGAAGGGTGCTATAATGCCATACCATAATCACGGAGAATAGCAAATTGACTTACATTAGCGAAAAAGTCAATAGTCAATGGCGAAGCGATGTATGATAGAAGTCACCTTTAAACCAAGCAGCTTTCTGTGTGTCAACATGGCGAATTTGAACATGATGTGAAATTTGTGCATGGCAATCTTTCACCCTCACTCGAATTCCAGAAATTGTAGATTCCCATTTAAACGAATGCATTTCGCCCGTGAAAATTCGCTGAACAACGGTAAATGTGACCACACCTTAAGACTGGGAGTTTTATTTGTGTTGTTTACAGAACAAACCAGCCACCTGTAAAAATGGTTCGGACATGTTGACCATGACTGGCTCTTCCCACTCTAACAGGATGTAGGAAATCTCTGGATGATTTACAGTTACTTCAGTCAAGGACATTTTCAGTCCTGTATGTTGAAAGCTTGACTTTAGAGAGGATATGAGCAACCAGAGGACAACATCTAGCATTTTGCTTAGAACTGCTAAAATTTCAACAATTTAACAAACTGCTTTATTTTAGGTTCATGGGTAATATATCAAAGGGTCCTTTGCAGGAAATGGTACCATGACTGTTCTAGGAAAGGTACTCAAATGTTATTGGTTAAATGGGTTTTGGTAGATACCAAGTTTACTATGATGGGATTGAATAGGTGTAGCACTTAACACTCTAAAAAAGGTTCCAAAAGGGGGTTTTGCCTCGACGCCAAGTAGAACCATTTTTGGTTCCCCAAAGAACCTTTCAGTGAACAGTTCTAAAAGAACCATTTCTTAGTGTGTAGAACATTTTGAATAATCTGAAGCGTTTTACCACTATGAAAATGTTCCATGCATGTTGAAGGTTCCTCATGAAACCATAGAAGATAATAAAGAGCCTTTCTTTTTAATAGTGTTAAGTGCTACTTTAAACCGTTGAATCCACATATTTAGGATTGGGACAGTTCACTTAAAAATTTAAATACACTTTCATTGAACATCCTAGATCTTCTTGGCACTTACACGAGAGTTTATGAGCGAAGCAGTGATACAAATTGTTCTTGTTAGTCAGATCTTTTCAAATAATTGACTGATCCAATTCATAAATGATTTGTTCACAAATTGGATTGATCCAGCTCTCAGAATCACACACTGACTATTCCACTGGAGGTGGTATTATAACTATATAATAACTTCAGTAGAATATAATGCACAAAACTACTTTTTTGATCATATAGAATGTAGCCTGATAGCACACAAACATCACGGAGATGTCTGCATTTACATCTGCAAGATTTATTTTTTAGAGTGTTTGCTCATCTGCAATAAGTCTATAGGACATGTCCTATCAGATGTCAAATAGACGCTTAGAAAATGTATTTAAGGTGTTTATGATTCAGAATGTATGTAAAACGGACGTTTGAAAGATGTCCATTAGATGTTTGTTCACAGCAGATGCTTTCCAGATGCAGTGATCTTTAAAAGACATCTTGCAGACGTATGTGTGCTATCTGGGAAAACTCCTTTTGAGTTTTAAAATAAAGAAAGTGAACAGATTTTGGAACAACATGTGGGTGAATAAATTACAGTGTTTTCATTTTGGGGTGAACTATCCCTTTAAGAAATTATCGTTGAAATTTCCATTTTGGTGAGATGTAAATGACACCCTTTTCTGAGATTGGCCCTAATATATTTCACACAGCAATAACTCACATATGAACAGTATAAGAAGTCCTCCCAGGACTGCGCGTCTGTGTTTGGCGTCTTCGCTCTCTTGGCTCAGTTTGACGCACGGCATCGCCAGCAGCACGAGCGCCAGAGCGGGCAGTCCGAGCAGAGAGGCGGAGACCATCAGAGCGCGCGACGTCTGGATGTAAGCTTCAAACAAAAACAACAAATGCATTCGGCTTCCCTGACAACCCATCGTTTGCACAAAAAAGCGAATATATATTATAAATAGGACATGTATACATATACTTAAATTACGTTTGAATAATTCCTGCGTTATAACTATTCAACATAAATAAAATTATGTTAAAATAATATCCTCCTGAGAATCAGAAAAAAAAGGTTTTGTGATTTTTTTTTATGTCATTACATTGGTTGGAGCATAAGAAACAAATGGACAAAAAAACATATATTTGATTCATATTTGAGCTCTGTCATTTGAAGGGAGCCAAGGACTAAGTTATTAAAAAAAAAAACATTAAAAGGCATATATACTTATATAGTTGTATTTTTTCATTCACCAATCAGTTTTTAGGTTTCAGGTTATTTTTAGCCAATGTTATGAAAGATATAACAGAATGATTTGATATACTACTGTACTTTATGGAATATGTGCGTAAATTATATATTTTTTAAATGTCAATCTTTGGTTCGTATTCTCATTATGTACAATGTATCTATAAACTAAATCTAATTTGCATATAAATGTGTTCGGGGCAAACCATAATGAAAAAAGAAGTGTTATAATGGGAGTAATAACGTGGCAACATTTTCATAAGAATATCTCATATTTCATAGGAATATTGATATATAATTTTTTTCTCTATTGACTTGTTATGTCTCCCCAAAATGCCTGATTAACATGCCGTTTGTCCTGGTGTCCTCTACAGAAGACATGTATGAAAATGATGCCCTGTTTCATAACAAAAAGTCATATTCCGATTTGAAACCCTATAACATTTTTTTCTGAAATGTTTATTTACGACAAACAATTTGAAAATGAGCCAGATTTACTGTAAATGATAACTACAAAACTTTATCATATTTCCATAAGAGAGCTAAATGTGATCATTCTATCAATATCAGTCATATTTAAAGACCAAGGAGAGGGAGTGTTTATTCGTTTATGATCAAACCTCCAAACATTTGATATCTCTAAAGAAAAAACCTGAATGTGCTTTGTACAGGACATCCAGACTGTGGCATGTAGGGTCTCAGAGAAATTCACTAAAATCTCTCTATGCCTGCGTCCCAGGTGGATATTATGTGATTTAAAAAAGTATTTAAAAAAAAAAGAAGAAGAAAAAAAATTGATTTAATTCCATAAATGAAAAGCAAAAAGGATGCATACAAATAAAATAATGATTTTTACTAAAACATGAACATATTTCTCACCTGGTATATCGAGGATCTGGTTGAGTGAGATGCAGTGATAGAGAGCAGTAGAGATGACACACTCTGTCCACAAGCCCTTGGTCTCCAGCTCATCCATCTTCCTGCAGGTGTGCATGCCGTACTTACAGGTCACCACCCAGTCGTTTGTTGAGCTCGCTATTATAATACCAGTCCAGCCGATGCAGCTCATTAAAAAACCACAAAGCAGACGACAGCTATGAGACATTCTGACTGAATATGTACAAATGTGTTCGCAAAGAAGATGTTTACTACTAACGTTATATGGTATCCAAGTCAAAAACTAATACGAAAACATAAAAAAAAAAATCAAGATCACTGATCCTAAATAAAACGCATGCTGGAGCAGATTAGCGTACAAACAGTTTGAGAATGGACTGTAAAACAATCCTTTTGGTAAATTAACTTTTTATAGTGGAGGTGCCCAACATAACTTTCAGCCAATCAGAAGAAAGCCCAGCCATATACGTCACAACGGCCGTCCCTCAAAGCCTGGAGAATAACATCTCTTTTGGCTGAACCAATATCTAGCCAAACCATCTTCTATTTGGAATGTTTTTCCTCAACTTGTTTTTTCACAACTTGGTGCCATTCACTTTCTCTTAATGTGTAATTATGATATACCCAAACTCCCTATCAAACTTTCCAACTTTCATCGACAGGTTCTCTTAGCATGGGCACTAATTTATAAGCATAACTTTTCACCACAAAGATGTTTTATTTGGAACAATAAGAACATTTTATTCAAGAATAAGTCTCTGTTTTATGATAGTTGGTTCAGTAATGGTTTATTATTGGTGGAACAGTTGTTTAATGAGCCTGGTCTTTTGTTCAGGTACTCAGAATTTCTTTCCAAATAGCAAATACCAATAACGCCAAAAGAGTTTGCTACAGTTTTGGGAGCTATCCCCTCTGGTTTATGTATGCTTTTTAAAAACTGTAATTACTTATCAGTATCTACTGCTTCCTTTCCTAAACCTTGTGATACTCCTGTTGGTCAAATTTGTTTCTCTGAGTCGAAAGTCAAAAATTATAAGATACGATCTTTATTTCTTAAAAATCTGATTTCTGTTCCACCTGTGATTTCCTTTTGGAATAATTTGTTTGTTAACCTTAATTGGAAAAAAATCTGGTCTCTACAGCAAAAATTCTTTCTCACAAACAAGGTGAAAGACATTTCTTTTAAGCTCATACACAGGTTCTACCCTGTAAAGAAGTTTATACAAAGATTTAAATCAGACATTGAGCTAGCATGCACTTTTTGTTCGAATTCTGAAGAAACTGTTTTACACTTTTTTTCTACACTCAGAAGCTTTGGGATGATATTGGTGTGTTTGTCAAGTGTAAGACTTTGCCAGGCTTCTCAGTACATATGAAAAACATTATATTTGGGTATTATGACCCCTCAAACGAAAATATCTGTTTTGTTATTAATTTAATTTTTTTCCTAAGCAAATTTCACATTCACAAAAGCAAATTTTCCACCTGTAAACCTGTCTTCTCTGTCTTTCTAAAAGAAATGGAAAATGATTTGAATGTAATTTCAGTATCTACTAATAAGAAAGCTATAAGGACTGTTAGGATTTGCTCTGCCTTTGATCTCTTCATGTAATCATGTTTAGATGATGGCCCTCTTATCCTTATCTTTATTTTTATTTTATTATTTTTGTGATTTGTTTCCATTTTATTTTTGTGGTTGATATTATGTGATGTATGCTTATTCTTTGTATGTTTCCGTTCTCTGCAATAAAAAAAAAAAAAAAAGAGAATAACATCTCTTGATTTTTACAGCATTAATAAGTCTCTGCTTTTATTTTTTCTCTCTCAGTGTTATAGTTTTCGGATTATTCCCAAATTAAATAATCGTGATAATATTTCACAAACTACAACTGAACTTTGTGTCAACCGTAACAATCTAAAAAGACGCTCTCTGAGGAGGTATGAAATGACTATTTTGGGTGTGAATGCCATCTAGTGGGTTAGATGATATTACGCTGTCCAAGACCAATTTTTGACATTTGAAACATATCTGGACGCTTTATGATGACTCATACCAAGCTCAGAGAAACCACCCTTACTAAAACACAGAAAACGTCTGTATCTGCAAAACCCTACATACACTACTGTTCAAAGTTTGGGGTTCGGTAAGATTTTTATTTATTTTTTAATGTAACTTATTCCTGGATGACAGCTGATTTTTAACAGCCATTGAGCCAGTCTTCAGTGTCACATAATCCTTCAGAAATCATTCTAATATGCTGATTTGGTGCTAAAAAAAAAACATTTCTTAATACTAATGTTAAAAACAGTTGTGTTGCTTAATATTTTTCTGGAAACCGTGATATATATTTTTTCATGAGCTTGATGAAAGAACAGAATTTATTTGAAATATTTTTGTAACATTATAAATGTTTTTACTGTGGCTTTTGATCATTTTAAAGCATTCTTGCTGAATAAAAAGAAAAAAAAATTACTAACTCCAAACAGTTATCTACATACCATGGTAACTCAAAAAGCTGGGTAATCCACATTACCACCTGTAAAAGGACAAAAAAGGTCAAATAAATAAATAAATAAATAAAAATTTGACAAAGAAATAGGTACAATAAATGGGCAATTCAAAGTTCCGTAACAAAATGTAGTTGGTTTAATTAAATAATCAAAAGTGGCACAAGAAAGGTAATATAACAATGAGAAACAACACTTGATGACACAATCTAGTACATAGTTTGCCTCAGCAAAATGACTACAGTAGTTTCATAAGGTCTCAAAAAAAAGGCACCTTTTCACTGCCTTGATTTAAAACGATTGCCTTTGGATACCTTCTTCTTGTATTATTCTTCGACAGTCTGTCTGATTTACACAGTACCACTACGGAGATTTCACAAAATGTCATTTATGTCAGTATCTCAAACGTCATTTAAAAATGTTTATAAACTTGAAATGATTCGCATTTGTACTTTCTAGAGCCTTAGAAGACAAATATATTAAATATTACAAATCCTTCACAAAACATTTTTTTAATTTATACCCACAGAACACTGCATTGTTATACATGTATACATATGGAATACGATAGGAAAATATATACAATGGGACATGCACACAATAACAGCACTTCCGTTCTTGTCAAACCTCTCCGCACCGACACAGGAAGTGATCTCCTTTGCTCTCAGCCAAAAATATAAAATCATTGACCCTGATCATGATTACCCATACAAAAAAAGGAGACGCTAACAGTTCCCTCCTACTGCAATTAAATATACATCCTGTAAAACGCTCACAGACTGAGACCATTATATTGCTACCATGCTTTCAGACAGAGGCTAAGTTTACAAGAACTGTAAGGTTTTGCTAGTTTAGTTCAAGCAAATACATGTAAGCTTTCTCATAACAATGAAATTATCGCATAAATCTCTGAAGATTAAAGTGCACAAAATGGCTCTATTCTATTGGCAAGTGCTCTTATGGTCCACAAGGATATACCTAGCTTCTTTTGTGTCTCTGTTTCATTCTCTTTATCTTCCACCTTCTTTCAGGGAGTTGATGCGGGCGCATATTTTGAGAGCGGGGCCAAGTTTGACATTCATGGCGCTCATCAAATGGTCTTCAGTCAGCAGAAGCAAGGCCTGCCCGTCGATCTCTTGGGCTCTGAAGGATTCTGCAATGTCTTGACACCCTGAGACAATTGAGGTGGGTTAAAACAGTAGTGTTAATGTTCACAAAAGTTTGTCAAATCAAATTTAATGTTAGCCTAAGAAAGCCTGGCCAATAGATAGACAGACAGAGAAACAGACGACAAATAGATAGATAGACAGACAGACAGACAGAGACAGGAGATAGAAAGACAGGCAGCAGATAGACAGACAGACAGACAGACAGATAGATAGACAGATAGATAGATAGATAGAAGAATGGACAGACAGACAGACAGACAGGACAGACAGACAGATAGTGATTAATAGATATGGAAGAAGGACAGACAGACAGACAGACAGACAGATAGATAGATAGATAGAAGAATGGACAGACAAACAGACAGACAGACAGAAAGACAGACAGACAGACAGATAGATAGATAGATAGATAGATAGATAGATGATGATAGATAGTAGATAGATAGCTAGATAGATAGATAGAAGAAGGACAGACAGAATATAGATAGATAGATAGATAGATAGATAGAGAGAAGATAGATAGATAGACAGACGAAGATAGGATAGTAGATAGATAGATAGATAGTAGATCATAGATAGATAGACAGCAGACAGACAGACAGACAGCAGACAGACAGATAGATAGATGATAGATAGATAGATAGAAGAATGGACGACAGAAGACAGACGACAGATAGATAGACAGACAGATTAGATAGATAGATATATATTGACAGACAGACAGATAGATATATAGACAGATAGACAGATAGACAGACAGACAGATAGATAGATAGATAGATAGATAGATAGATAGATAGATAGAAGAATGGACAGACAGACAGATAGACAGATAGATAGATAGATAGATAGATAGATAGATAGATAGATAGATAGATAGATAGATAGATAGACAGACGAACAGCGGACAGACAGATAGATAGGTAAATATATAGATAGATGGATAGACAGGAGCTAGAAAGACAGACAGACAGACAGCAGACAAACAGACAGACAGACAGACAGATAGATAGATAGATAGATAGATAGATAGGAAGATAGATAGATAGATAGATAGACAGACAGACAGACAGACAGACAGATAGACAGACAGACAGATAGATAGATAGATAGATAGATAGATAGATAGATAGATAGATAGATAGATAGATAGATAGAAGAATGAGCAGATAGAAAGATAGATAGATAGAAGACTGGACAGACAGACAGACAGACAGACAGATAGGACAGACAGACAGACAGACAAGACAGACAGACATATAGATAGATAGATAGATAGACAGACGGGGTTCTTTGTACCTGGTAAATTGGATATGAAGCTTGACACTTGATCCACAGACCACTGAGCTGGTTTGGGGTAGGGGGAGATATCAATGGGAGACACAGGATCTATGGGTGAAGTTGGAGCACTTCTCGTCTCCTCCACCGTTTGCCTGACTCTAATCTCTCGCTCCCGTTCCTGTTCCGTGTGTCTGCGGAGCCTGGTCTTCATCGGAGCGGCCGTCCCATCTTCCCCCTCATGTGGCGGCTGTTGAAGGATTCTCCACTGCTCTGTGGTCCCATGTTTGGCCTAGACGGTAACACAGTTTAGTATAGCACACATATCACAAACACATACATTGTTTTACAGGCCTTGGACAAACCTGGTGGAAATTTTCTTCGGCACCATTGAGCTCAGATCGATGGCCCCCCTCACTTACACAGCGTCTGAGCGTGCGGAAACGTTTGGTGTAACTGAACCTGCAAAAAGATCGAGGAGGTAAACAAAGGTTGTCTTTATAGTCAACCCAACACACTGACCAAGATCAGCCTTGCAGCTCGATATGTGTGTCAAGGGTTGATGTTTATCACAAACCATGACCACATCCTGTCAGAGTTTGTATGTATGAGTCTTTTTAGGACAATGCTAGAGACTAGTTCTTCAAGTTGACATAGGTGAACAGTAACCACAGGTGTAGTTCACCACATTAACGAAGAACCTGCTCCACTACTGTTTGACATCCAGAACATGATTTGTGTTCAATTTGAACTGTATATCTATTGATTTAGTTTAAAACCAAACAAACCCTCATTATTGTGAAAAAGTCTTCAAAAGGTCTAAAAAGAAAGTCTTTTGTTCTGTATTACTTAAAATAAACTCCACATGGCTTGATAATTGTTGTATAATGAGTTCCTGCACTAGGTTCATACATTTATAGTTGTCAAGCACTTTTTGTGGCCACTGTAAACATGCATTTTAACCCCTTAAAGGGTTAGTTCAGCCAAAAATGAAAATTAGGCTGTGTTTTACTCACCCCAGAGGTATCCTAGGTGTATATGACTTTCTTCTTTCAGACGAATCCAGTCAAGAGTTATATTAAAAATTGTCCTGTCCCTATTCCAAGCTCTATCATTGCAGTCAGCAGGTGTTGCAGTGCTTCAGTCCCAAAGAAGTTAAATAAAAAGCGCCCATCCATAAAACAAATTGTCTCACATGGCTCCGGGGGTGAACAAAGGCCTCCTGTAGCGAATCGATGCGTTTTTGTAAGAATAATATCCATATTCAAAAAATGTAATAATTACTTTAATGTAGCTTGCGCTCACTGTTTTACACGGAAGCAGCTCCGGGAGCATGAAGTATGAGGTCAGCAGTGCGCATGCGCCGGTGCGTCTCGTGAAAACCAACGCTTGTTAAAAGGATCAAAGGAAGCAAAGTTTCCTTACTTTAGCAAAGAAAACCAGTCTCCTCTTGGCTTATAAATCATCCAACATTTTTCTTTGCAAATCCTCATTTTGTACTTCTAATTAGTGACTGTTGTTTTGTTTTGATCTCTCCACTGCGCTTCCGCGTTTGTCACTTCTGAGCGGCGCATGCGCAAAGCTGACTTCATATGTAATTCCCCCGGAACTGCTTCTGTTTACAGCAGTGAGCGCAAGCTAGATTAAAGTGTTTTTACGTTTTGAATATGGATATTTTTCTTACAAAAACACACGATTTGCTACAGGACGCCTTTGTTCACCCCCCGGAGCCGTGTAGACACTTTTTTTATGGATGGGCGGTTTTTATTTAAGTTCTTTTGGACTGAAGCATTGCAACACCCGCTGACTGCAAATGATAGAGCTTGGAATAGCCAGGACAATTTTTAATATAACTCCGACTGGATTCGTCTGAAAGAAGAAAGTCATATACACCTAGGATGCCTCGGGGGTGAGTAAAACACAGCCTAATTTCATTTTTGGGTGAACTAATTTGTTAAGCGCGAGTGGAATACCCTTTTCAACACCTTGCGTTCTGCTGTTATTCTTGAAGAGAACTCTAGATACATGCAGGAAATCATGCTCAGACCCTTCCTGTTGTGGTTTCTCACTTCACTAAGCAAGAGAGACATTTGCAAGGGTGTTGATGGAGCAGTTGTACGTGCCAGAATACAAAAAAAAAAAAAAAAAAAAAAAAAAAAACTTTAGCACCTATTCATTATTGTGTCAGTCATAAAAACAGGTTGTTTGTTTTACTCTGTCAATGTGTTATTTATGTCATGTAAGGGAGGTGTACCTCTTGGCACAGGATTTGGAGCAGAAGCGTTTGGAGCGTGGGAATGTTTGGGCGGTGCCTTTCCTCTTGCAAAACTGGCACTGCAGAACAAGCTTGTGGGACCGTCCGACACCATCTACAGTGAGAAATATTATTAAAACAAAGATAGAAAGATAGACAGACAGACACACACAAATAGAAAGCACACACAAATACTGGAATAAACAGTCAATTTTTAGTCCTTTGCAGTACTGAATGAGAGATTTGGAGTAGACCAATGGTGTCTTGCATGGAATGTGATCCTTGATGGCTTTGCTAATTTTCAACCCCTAACTGTGACCGTCATAAATTGTTTAGATAAATATTACATGGTATATTTGTAATAAAGATGCTGCACTATACTACAATTACAAACTTGGAAAAGTAGACGGGTGTTTTACTTACTGTTTGTAACCACATCATCAGAGTCTGTGGAGTCCTCTGGAGGTTCTGAACTAGAAGGGATGAGTTCTGCTTCCCTCACCCCATTCACCCCAGACTCCTGGACAGGACCCACCATCAGAGATGACCTGCTCACCTGTGGGATTATTGTAAAATATTATACATAAAATAAAAGTTTTATATTTTACTATATTAAAAAATGTAATCTATTCCTGTGATGGAATAAATCTCCATTCTTTAGTGACACCTGGTCCTTCAGGAATCATTGTAATACGCTGATTTGGTGCTAAAAAATAATTTCCTATTTTTATCAATGTTAAAAATTGTTGTATTTTTGCGCAAACTGTTATACATATTTTCCAGGATTTTTGATGAATAGAAAGTTCAGAAAAACATTGTACATGACCAGAAAAATATGTTTTAGGCAGTGGTTGATAGATATTTTGTTTACCGGGAATGGCTCCAGTCCCTCCTGTATGATAAATCCTTCCACCAGGTGTGTCAGAACCAAAGGTTTGACCACTCCTGATGGTTGCTGAGTCTCTGTGGTCTTCATTTGACTGACGGTGGGAGGCTGAACTGGTGGCCTCTCTAGCACAGGATGAAACTTTGGAGGAAAGCAGCTGTCCACAGGGGACACATCTAATGGCTGAGTGATGGAGGACTGGATGGGTGACATGTCAGAGGAGAGGCTGGAGATTGCTACAAAGATGAAGACAGGTGTGATGTTACCAACAGATTCTATAAATGCTGCTTCAGATCTCAGAAGACTTTATGGAGTTCTCAGTTATATATTAAGGTATCAGTTATCTCAGATGTTTCTCCTAAAACATTCAAATAAATTGGACAAATTTGATGAGAAATGTTTGCGTTCATATTAAAATTTGTGACTTTTTATTGCAGACTATGACTCTATATACCTGAGTGATTGTCTGACTGGGTGGACGTTTCCTCACACTGGTCATCTTTCTCAGCTGGCCATGGTGCGACTGAGGATGAGAGGGGCTCATTCTTCTGTGAAGTCTTCATCTGGCTGTCTATCCTCGAATCCTCTGTGCAGACTGTCATCTTGTTCAAGACCTGAAATGCAGAGATTGTTCACTTCAACATATACTTACTAAGGCATTACTGTAAATAGAACCCAAAAAAAAATGTTATGATAGTATATTGAGATACTGTTTCGTTATATTAATATTTATAATTCATTTTTATTTGTATATTTTCCATTTTTATTTTCCAGTAGGTTAGTAATGTTGTTGTGTTTTTTTTGGCATTTTATTAGTTTTAGTTTTTTTTAAATGTCTATATAGTTTTTATTCATTTAATTTTTTTAGTACATCAAGCTAAACGAAAATGAAAATTAGAAATGCAACTAACTGAAATAAAATACATTTGATTTTTTTTATATTTAAATTCAGTTAACATTTATTTTATGATTAAATAATGAAAATGTAAAAAAATGTTAATGTTTTAAAAATTTAAAAATGTGTAATTAACTATAATAACCCTGCTGGAAAAAAAAGTTATTTTAAGAAGTAATGATAGACTGACATATCGACCATGAGTATTAATCAGATGATATTTGGCCATTATGAGACTATGGGCATTGGATGACAACTACCTGATCAGCCGATTATCAAGTGTTTCCCCTTGCATCATTTCCAAAATCCAATTTTGAACAAATGTAGTGTTTGTTTCACTTCAGCAATTTATCTATGTAACATCTGTCATCATTACATTGTCTTTTGAGCATTATATCAGCCACACTGCTCTCTAGATATCATAGTATCGCCCATTGAAAAATCCATATTGGTTGCCTGAAAAGTAAAAAAAAAAAAAAAAAGGTTTGAGGTTTGCACTGTTTTTAATAACCTTCTCTGAAGTTTCACTTGATGGCTGATCTACGGCGACAGCCTGGGTGATTTTCTCTTGGGGTGCTGGACATTTCAGTTCTTGAGGAATCTTTACTGGTACATCACCCTCCTTTTGCTCTTCCTTTCTATCTTTTGGCTCTTTCGATGTCTCTGCCGTTTTTGTTGGACTCTGTGAGGTCAAAGGGGACTGCAGTGGTGCTAGAATGCTGCTGGTGGACACCAGGGGCGGCACTGGAGACGGAGGGGATGCCCTTTGAGGAGACGCCAGCAGTGGGGTGGTGATGAGAGGTGTGGCAGCTGTGGTTTGTCTGGAGGGCGACAGCTGCACCAGCTGTGGGCATGGGTTTGGAGTCCGTAGTGGCTGGGCGGGGCACTCTGGTTTGGAGAGCACTGGCGAAACAAGTGGCTTTGATTGGATGAGATCATGGGGCGGGGACACAGTGGCTGTCTTTGATTGGCCATTGGTGCACTGGGATGCAGAAGACAACGCGATCCTCAGCAGCTGTTTTGTAGCCAGTAAGGACCCACCAGGTGAGCAAGACCTCAAGGGCAAAGTCAGGGTAGGGGGTGTGAGGTGAGACCTCGCGGGGGAAGGGAGGAAAAAAAACAAGGAGCGGAGGAAAACAAAAAGAAGAGGAGACGGAACGGGAGGGAGAGGAAGAAAAAGGGGGGAGGGCCTGAGTGAGTAGAAAAGGAAGATAGAAAGGGGGAACGGGATGGGCACTGAAGCGCTCTGTGTGACAAGCTTTGGGATGGCCTGGGTGACGGGCGAGCTTTAACTTGGAAGAGGCTTCTTTGGTGTGGACAGGGGGAGAGGTTGGGGGGCGTATGCCTCTGATGAGGGGGCGGGGGGGAGGCGATGGGGAATTGCTGTGGGGCCCCCTCTGAGAAACACTCGTTCAAGCTTTGCTTCGCTAAGGCATGGGCCTGTGGCAGGGCCAACAGTGGCTAGGGGAGACACAAGGAAGAATAAGCCATCACGAGAATAAATTACATTTTAAAAAATATTAAACTAGAAAGCAGTTGTAATTTTAATAATATTTCACAATATTACTGTTTTTATTGCATTTTTGATCAAATAAATGCAGCCTTAGCATAAGAGACTTCTTTCAAAAATATAAAAAAATCTTACCAACCCCAAACTTTTGAACAGTAGTCTGTTTCTAAATTTGATTAAAGCATCTGCATTTTGAATATCTCTTGAAGAGTGAGATATGTATGTGGTCACTTACATGGAGGTGGAACCGTAAGATGACGAACGGGTGCTTTCATTTGAGCTGTTTGAGACGCTGGGCTTTCTGTCTTAGTAGCTCCGTCCTTCCCTGGAGCATTCGCTGGCTGGCTGGGTCTCAGATGGAAGGTCTGTAATCTTGGGCATGAAAGAGGAGGGGGTTGGCTTGACGTTGTGGGTTTTAGTGGTAAGTTCGGAGGGATGGTGAGGGTGCCAGGTGGAGGTGGACGGAGAGTCAGACTCTGGAGCTGAAGAACAGAGACAGAAGGAAAGATATTGATGCCATAAATTCTGGTTTTGGAAAAACACCACAGGTAACAGAAACCAGATGAACACAGATTTAAAACTTCAGAAAAAAAAGTTGTTTACGGTTATGGGTTACATTTAAGTTACATAGAATAAAGGGATAGTACACCTACAAATGAAAAATTTGTTATCATTTACTCACTTTCATGTCATTACAAACCTGTATAACTTTCTTTTTTAAATGTAAGAAGATATTTAGCAGAATATCTGAGCTGCTTTTTCCATATTTAAAAAAAATTTATAAAAATGCGCACAAAAAAAAGTTCATACGACTTATCCATGATATTCTTCCAAAAAATTTCAGAAGTCATATGACAGCTTTGTATACGAAACCAACCAAAATCATTGACGTCAAACCTGAAACAACACATTAACATGCACTTTTTGCACTTCAAACTATTTTTAAATGTTAAAGGGGTCATATGATGCTTTTTTAAAGATCATTATTTGGTGTATTTGGTGTAGCAGAATATGTTGACATGCTTTAATGTTCAAAAAACACATTATTTTTCAAATACTGTACATTATTGTAGGCCTATATGCCCCGCCTCTCTCAAACGCTTCGTTTTCTACAAAGCCCCCCCCCCCTTCCGACAAGCGCAGTCTGCTCTGATTGGCCAGCTGACCCAGTGCATTGTGATTGGACAAACACCGCAAGCATCGTCGGAAATGTAACGCCCCCTACCATAATCGCGAGCTTCATCTTTCCAAATAAATGTAAAGACAGAGCCCGAAAGGGAACAGAGTCGCGTGACAGACACAGTGATGAAGTTGGTATGTGTTTGCAGTACACAAGCCCAGGTTAAGACAGCTGACTCCACTGTGACCCTCTCTCTCTCTCTCTCTCACACACACCACACACACACACACACACCAACACACACACACACCCGAGGCGCAAAACTCCGAACTTTGAACAGTCAATAGCAAATACTTAAACTATAACAAAACAGTAGCTGATTCAGAAGCGCCAGATGGTCATAGCAAAGTCAGAATTACCTCCACTCCTAGGTTCACGAAACGGTATTTTTGTTTTTTTTGTCCATAAAATGCGTTGCTGTTCTGTTGTAAGTAATCTTAGATTCCTAAATGAATCTACTTCTGGAAGGCCAAAATAAAGTGCTTTTGCTTTCGCACAAAAACACACAGCTTCTCCCTGACATGGCTACATCAACACTAACTGCGGTTACTGAAACCACGCCTTATTCTTTGCGTGAGCATTTGGGCTGCGTTATGCAAATCTTCCCAGATAGTTACGTAGGTATGTGGGGGCGTGTTAGATCGAGCCGTTTTAGGGGGGCGTGGCAGAGTCTTAACTTTGATAAAGAATATCTCTTTGGTTTTGAGACTTTAGTCTTTGCAACTTCAGGGATCTTATCTATGCACAATCAGCTTGTAACATTCCAAAGAGAAAGGAAAACTTGAAATCGCATCATATGACCCCTTTAATGTGAATGAGATTTGAGAACTGTTGCGGAGATGATTTTCAGCAAATAATAAAAACAAATAATTTTTTGGAGCACCATCAGTCCCCATTCATTTGTACTGTGTAGAGATTCTGCTAAACTTCTCATTTTGTGTTACATGAAAGAAAATAAGTTCAGGGTGAGGGAGAGTAAATGATGACAAAATTTCATTTTTAAGGGAACTTTCTTTTTAAATTCAGAAGAACGGATATATGTATCACATGACCAGACATAATCAAGCTCACCTGTGTGGAGGGAAATCGAGGTGAGGAAGAGGAAGGGGTGGAGGAGGAAGAGGAGGAGGAGAGGGCAGGTACATCAGGCCGCACAGCAGACGTTAGAATCAACTGCCAGATGGCAAGCACAGAGACAGAGAGATGCAAGAGAGAACAAAAAAGAGAGAAGGTAAAAAGATAAAGAAAAAGTCCCAGTGGTGCAAAATAGAAGGCTGTTATTTCCTGCCTGTTGTGCTTTTGCTGTGTAGGTGTGATGGTGAACTTCACAGCACAAAAGCTTTTGATGTGGTCGAGTAAAATCTGTCCTCATGAGAGATATGCAAGCATGCACCCTGTGCAGACCTCTAGACACTAATCCTCTATTTGTTTAAGTCAATAAGCCTGCTGGTCACACTAGACCATGAGCTGAGAAGAAATACGACCTGTAGACACCAGCACATACACTACCGGTCAAAAGTTTGAGATCAGAACGATTTTTAATGTTTTTTAAAGAAGTCTCTTATGCTCACCAAGGCTGCACTTTGTTTAATCAAAACTGCAGTAATATTCTGAAATATTATTACAATTCTAAATAACTGTTTTGTTATTTAATTTATTTTAAAATGTCATTTATTCCTGTGATGGCAAAGCTGAATTTTCAACAGCCATTACTCCAGTCTTCAGTGTCACATGATCCTTTAGAAATTATTCTAATATGCTCATTTGGTGCTCAAGAAACTTTGTTGTTATTATTATCAATGATGAAAACAGTTGTGCTGCTTAATATTTTTGTGGAAGACCAACATTCAAAGGTTTGAGTAGGAAAGATTTAAAGGGGTCATATGATGCTATTATAAAGATCATTATTTTGTGTATTTGGTGTAATGAAATGTGTTTATGTGTTTAAGGTCCAAAAAACACATTATTCTCCACATACTGTACATTATTTTTCCTCTATGCCCCACCTTAATGAAACGCGTCGATTTTTACAAAGCTCATCGGTCTGAAAAGCGAGGTGTGCTGTGATTGGCCAGCTATCCAGTGCGTTGTGATTGGCCGAATACCTCAAGCGTGTGATGGAAATGTTACGCCACTTACCATATTGTGATGCCCTGTCCGGCCTGGAGCGACGAGAAAAAAACATTAAAACCCATTACAAAAAAGGCATTTGTTGCATACAGTGGGGACATAATTACAGATTATAAGACTTGTACTGTCTTTTTACGCGTTGCGTATCGCGCCACTTAAACATAAAACCATGTATGTATTTGTGATCTGAGAAAGGACAAACAACAAGCACTACTCTACACTAGAGGTCTACACGGAGGACCCGAGACCCGAAGACCCGGGACCCGACCAATCTATTACTTCGGGTCCCGTGTCTGTTTAACATTGTGTGTAATACCGAGTCGATCGGACTCGGAGAACACCCGGCTGTTATCAGAGTCAGTCAGCGCTGTGCGTGTGTTGTTTTGTAACTTTGAACTTTTAAAATTAGGATGAGAAAAGTGTGAGTTGGTAATTTGAAATAAGGTGAAAAAAAAAAAAAAAAAACACAAGCGAAGTCACAGAAGCAGGGGGGCGGAGTTTAATGCACACGCACGGTGATAAGGATAACCTCATAGTGATGGAGTTATATTGATTTTTTTTTTATTTTATTTTATTCAATATTTGAATGAAACTGTATTGTATATCAAAATTTGTTGATCAGGGACTCGGCTCAGGAGAGCACAGCGATGATAGCAAACTCACACGGGGTGTAAAACATCTCATGATAGTCACGAGCGTCTATGTCCAGCAAATGAGACTTTTTTCTCTCAACGAAGCCGCCAACCTTATCTTTTATCGTCACGATCACACCCAACCCTCCCACTTCCCTCCCCCCCCCATTCCCCCCACATGGGCAATTAAACCCCACTGTTTCAGTATAGTCACTGACCCTTCCTGCCAACGTTTACCATGTTGATATCCGACCCCGAGATACAAAAAAAATGCAAAACTGCAAAGTCGCATTTGGCATCCGTCACCGTGACAGCAAGTTGACTTTTGAAACTGGAATAATGAGTGGATTACGCATTTCAATTGGCAAGAGAGGAATAACACGGATGGAACTTTCTTGGCAAATAGGATTGTGTGCATCACAGTCAGATACAAGGGAAAAGGCTTCTTAACATTAGGTAAGACAAAAAGTTAAATTTCACAACTTGTTTATTGACTTTTTAATAGCATAGTTATATAGTTAATAGTGCCGATCAGGTCCAGTCGGGTCTGTGTCTTCCCGTCCGGGTTCATCTTTCAAATAATTGACGCTCCGCGTCGGTTCCGGGTAGTACATTTTTGACATTTCTCGGTTCTGCACGGGCCCAGGTCCAACTTTCAAAATAATAGACGGGTCCGGGTCGGTTCAGTGTAGCACATTTACGGGTCTCTTCGGGTTCTGGTATGAATTTTTGGACCCGTGTAGACCTCTACTCTACACTGCTTAAAACTCGCGTTTGAATCGTCAGTGGCAAATGCTTTAAATATGAAAACGTACTTTGAGTCAGCATTATTTGTCAGAACAGCGGCATTGTAGTCTACTCTACCAGGATCATGAAACAGTCCTCCATAAAATGCGCCGGAACACATCTGATTATTTGGGTTGAAGTGTTCTGGAACAGGGTTGTAAATACAACTTAACCACTGAGTCTAGTCGTGTCCTCTTTGGAAGGCCAAACACAAGGAGTTTCGCTTTCACAACGAAAAACACACGGCGGGCTTGAGTGAGCGGAGGCCGGCGGATTCGACGAAGGAGGCTTGCGGCAACCACATGTGACGACCCCGGGCTGGACTCCGCTTCGTCCACGATGAAAGCCGATCCACAGCGCGAAAGTGATGTATTTCCTCAGCGACCAGCACGGATCAGCTCCAGGCATGACGACATCGTCTTCTTTTGGAAGGCCAAACAAAGTAGTTTCGCTTTCACAACGAAACACACAGTGCCTTCACGACATGGCAGCAGCAACAATACTACAGCGAGAATAAAAGTTACGCCTTCTTTCTTTGCGTGAACATTTGGGCAGCCTTATGCAAATCATCCCACATCGTGACGTAGACATGTGGGGGCGTGTTAGAACGAGCCGTTTTAGGTAGGTGGCTGACTCTTAACTTTTTAAAGAATATCTTCTTTGAGACTTTAGTCTTTGCAATTTTACAGATCTTCTTTATGCACCAAGAGCTTGTAACACTCCAAAGAGAAAGTAAAAATTGAAATCTCATCATATGACCCCTTTAAAAAAGAAAAATAATTATCACTTTTATAGTTTTATTCAGCAAGGACACAGTAAATTGATTCAAAACTATTTAAAAATATAATATTATTACATTCTATTAGTCAAAGAATCCTGATAAAAAGGTATCCTGGTTTCCACAAAAACATTATGCAGTAATAGGAGACATTAGTATTAATTGAGCACCAATACTACTTGATAATAACCGCATACCAAATCAGCATATTAGAATTATTTCTGAAGAATCATGTGACACTGAAGACTGGAGTAATGGCTGCTGAAAATTCAGCTTTACATCACAGGAATATATTACATTTTAAATTATATTAAAACAGAAATAATTTATTTAAAATTGTAATATTTCACAATATTACAGTTTTTTCTGTATTTTTTAATCAAATAAATTACTGCCCTGCTGAGCACTAGAGATTTCTTTTTAAAATCTTTTAAAAAATGGTAAAAAAAAAAAAAGGTACATCACTCTGCTGTAGATACAAGCAATAAATACAACACTAACAAGGACTGCAAGTAAGCAGTGCAGTAGGTCACAGGACAGCCGTTTAGATCTGCATTCACAAAGAGTTGAGAAACCAGAAAAGTTTCCATTTGAGTATCAAAGGGGTCACGGCTTCTGTTGCATTGTGGGTACAACCCGTTTAGTGTAAAGTGCATGTGAGGAACTGAAATTGCAATGATGAAGAGTTTAAAACTCCTGCAGAACAGGCCATGACACAAGTTGTCTCACCATCTGGGCCCTCAGGAGCATCTGAGCCTGACTTGTACTTGGGCTCTTCCCCAGAAGCAGTGCTTGAGGGGAGATTTTACGGGCGGCCGTAGCAGTGCTTGGATTCTGACTTCCTCGTACAAGAGGCGTTGATCCAGGAGTGTTGGGCAGAGAAATCTGATCGTCAAGAAATTGATCAAATCAGTGGAGGGTGCAAAAGAGAAATTAAACAATAAATGTCATGATAACACCAAAACAAAACAAAAAAAAAAACATGATTTCTTCTGTGTTGTTGCACACACACCGTTTTTGGGCTCTGCTGCGAAGATGAAGCTTGGCTGACTCTCTCACTTGGTGAAAAAGAAGGTGCCAGTCGGTCTCCAGACAGATTGACCTGGAGGAAGCAATGGAAGTTTTATAATGATAAAAAAAAAAGTTTTAAGATGAAAAACAATAGTAACAAACAGTATAATAAAAAGGTGTATAAATATGCACAATTTGCATATATCTAAATATTATATTAATATAAAATTTTTACACACTACGGACTACTTCCTTCTCTACTCATACTAGTTCTACTACTAGTTCTACTTATAACAGTTTAGGCTTTTCCGGTAACAGCATTCAGTGCACCTAGTTACTCATTAGAATGCATATAATTCATTTTTTATTTACGCAGATAATTACTTTGTCAGTTGATTATAAATAATGAATCATGTTCTATGCATGAACATGAATTATCTGAATTGTTCCTGTAAATATATAGATTTCCTTTCCAAATGTGGATTCTGAATAATAAAATAAAATATATTTCCTCCTGAACCTGTAGCAGTCCAGTGTTCTTTTCATTAACTGTGTTTTTACTTACTGATCATATTTCTTATATGCTGAGTTTCCATTTATAAACTAATTTGACTGATAAACAAGATTTGCATGTGTGATTATACCGGTCTTTTAAAATACATGAATGAACACCTTCCTTATAGATATTTAATTCATCTTACATAGTTACGTGTTGACAGCAGAATACTTTTGAATATTAATGAAGAATTTTAAAATTAATATGTAATTTACAATAGTGAAAAATGACACAGAATAGTGATTAAAACATTTGAAAGTGAAAGTGAAAGTGAGTGTGGCCAAGTATGGTGTCCCATACTCGGAATTTGTGCTCTGCATTTCACCAATCCAAGTGCACACACACACAGAGTAGTGAGTAGTGAACAAACAAACACACGTACACACCCGGAGCAGTGGGCAGCCATTTTTGGGGGGCAGCAGTTACAAGTCTGACTCTCTAACCATTAGGCCATGACTGCCTTTATTTATATTTAATACATATAAATAAAAAGGTTAATTCCGATTTTATTAATCAGGTCTCACATACACTGCAGCAACGCAGTAATTAGTTTACTGCACAGTCAGGGTTATGTCAGCAGAACAGTTTTCAATTTGTTATTTATTTATTTAAGTATATGAAGAGTTTGGTTCCAAAACATGATAAACGCCATTTAAAAAAAAAAAAAAACGAGTTTTCGCCAAAATCAGTATTGTATCTGGTCAAATTGAAAAGTAAATTTTTCATTTTACGTAAAATGCGATATCCGCCAAGTTATTCTGTCATGTTTTCTCAATTTTTTTCCAAACCGCGACAAACGCCAATCTCCCTTTTCTGCAGAATGCGATATATCCGCTCAACCAATCACAGCGCACCATTCCACGCACTCTAGACAGTAATGGCGGCGCTTTGAATACACCCAGCATCCTAGTTTTCCTCATCTACTTTGTAATTTGTGATCAACAAACAAACTTAGGGCTGTACAATCACATGCGATGGATAAATCGCATGTGATTGTCATGCGCATCTCGTCAGTAAAGCCGGTTCTGTGATTAATAGTTAATCTCCATCACGTGCTTTCAGATGGATACATAGAGCCGTAGATCACTGACAAGCTACAATATCTCGTTCATAATCGATGCACCAGCCGATATGAACGGATATTGAGTAGCTTGTCAGTGTAAGTGTTTTTATTAATGCCATTTATGTTTTTGTTAATACAGCGTATAGCACTAGTCAACTAAATGAATGTAACATGGCAAAGATGAATGCACTTTTGGAAGTTGAATGTAAGGGAAATGTCATTTTAGAATTTCTGTGGTTTAATGTGATGTTGTTCATGATGAAATTTACTTTTATTGCTTTAATTAATTTATAGCATTAACAAGATGACCCGTTGAATTCATTTTGAGAGCTATGACTGATTGAATGTATTTTTAATTCAGTGCCTGTATATAAGATTAGTATTGACCAAGTTCAGAAGCCGTCATATGTGGATTAACCATGTGTGTATTTCAATAAGTTCTATGAAAAATAAGAAAAAAAACGTGTCATGGATTTATTGCATTTTGGGGAAAAAATAATAACATTTTATAATAAATCTTTGAAAATCAAAATTTGGATTAGAATTTTTAATGTTATTATAACCTATAGATGCTATGTGAAAGCTTGAAACAGAAAATAGTGGTTTTCATCTTGCCACTTTCTTGGTAAAGAAAACACATTTTTACTCAAATTAATCAAAATGGATTTATAGTGTTTTGGAACCAAACTCTTCATGGATACAGTTGCTAAAAGGGCCAACTCTTTGAAAAAGGGCAGAACTTATACCAAAAAATTAACATGGTTTGAGCAAACATACCTGCACTACTTTTCTGTTAGTGGGGGTGGGTTGATTGTGGAAGGTGGTTACAGTTGTGAGCGCAGGAGGAGTTTTCGGGGCGCCATTGGCCTGATGGGAAGGGTTCACCGCTGTGGTGGTCATGGTGTTGACTGTGCTCTTTGCAGGTTCTGCTTTAGTTTGGGGCTCCTTGTCCATTGTTCCACAGAATCTGGACACAAGAAGCTGAAATACAATTGACTGTAAATATGTATGTGTACTAAAACCCTACCTCAAGTCAAAATATCATCCTTGAAGTTAATTTCATTTGTAAAATTCACTTCCCAGTGCAACTGACTGTAGTAACCTATACATATCCTAGAGACGTGCATATGTCAACCACAGGCAGGCCATTTGTCTAGGGACTCAAGTTGAACATGCAAATTTCCAACAGTTTTCTTGTATTTGCTTACAGGGCCTGTCTTCTGATGTAAGGTGAGACTTAAGTCAGCCAAACAGTTTGAAATAAACTTTGCACAAGAATGGAAAATAACAACCTTGCAGAGGTCTTTTGAATTTCATTAATCAATGAGAGAGGAGAAATCAATCATAATTGTGTTTTAATAAGTACATTTGCATGCATAATGCTACATAAAGGTCCATACATATACATACATTTTTCCACTATACCTATAAATATACCTATGCTATATAAAGAAAGTGGTCCTTCCTTTTCTAGATATGGCTGCTCTGCATGTTAAAAAAATGTATAAACAAATGACTGCACTAAATAAAATAAAACGCTGCACAAATATTTAAATTTTATGGGATTTATGTGGATTAAACAATATGCTGATTCTGTTCAGTAGACCAAATTTAAAACAGAAGTTGCACATGAGTGAAAATGTTACACTGTTTCAGTTCTGGCTGAATTTCTATCAGGAAATAAAGTTCAGATTCAATACAATTAGCAGAACATATGAATATGAACTGTGTTTAATCATATTATTAGCAGTTTCCGATTTCAGCTATCAGATAGTCACAAACCCTGTCTAAATTGTGCATTTAAAATGCCGGGTATGTGCAGAAACAAATACTGGAACTAAACAACACAGTATGGAATGTGTAAAACAATCCTTTTAACTAGGAATGTGAAAGTGTTACAGCAAAAAACGTCAATTGGTTAACGCAACTGTAAGCCACCTTACCATATAGAGTGAAAATTATATCAAAGGTTAAAATGAAAATGTACTTAAATTTTTTTTTTTTTTTTTTTTAATATTTACAAAGCATCGATATATTACAGTGAATACTGTCAATTGGTGTTCATATGTAAAAAGTATGAAACAAGGGATAAGCAGCATTTCCAGAAATCCATGCAAAAACCTGCACATTTATTTGAATTTTTACCATTTTTATTTTAAAAAGTTCGCTTTCTTCCTTTAGTTTAGTTATGAGTCATGTACCTTGTATGTTTTATTTGCATTTCTTTATATTCTATTATATATATATATATATATATATCTAATATAATAATCATGTTAACTGGTGTTTATGTTTTGTGTGAGAACTGGGCTTTAATGATACATTGGCCAAGTTCTTGAAAGGTCCAAATATCCTCAAATAGTGGTATAATTAGCATAATCATGTATAATGGTAGGCCTAGGAGCTGTAAAATATGCAATCACCAAAACACCTCCCGTAATGCTTGTAATATCATCACTGTATTTTTACGGTAAAGTTCTGCCAACCACAGCTGCCAGTTGTTTATTTTTACAGTCAATTTGACCAAAAATGTACAGTATATTATTATTATAACTCACACCAGGCCGCAGTTGAACAAACATGAAGCATCTGAGCATTTCTGCTTAAAACAAGGCAAATCGGCTACATTAATAATGTGATATTCCGCCATGCCTGCACAACGAAGACGAATAATGCGCTGTCCTTTGTTTCATACGAGCCACAGAAATAAAAAGCCCGAGTGTAAATGAAACATTCGTATAGTTATTGGACATCAAGGTTTTAACTCTCTCTCTCCGTGCAATAACTGTGAAACCTGAACGACATTAATGGACACATACCAGGAAGCGCCGCGCGCACAGGTGCCAGAATGCCACGCGTGTTTTCAATGTTTATGCGCGAGCCGCAGTCATTTGTGAATAAACACCCACGGCGATTCCCAAAAACCATCCCCGTATTTATCATAACATTTCGACGGCCTGTAACGGAGCGGCTGAAACCGCAATAAAAAGAAATGCACAGGTCCTACAAAAAGCCCGCTGCATACGACGGCGCCTTGCAGAGTCTGTGCATTTATGCCTTATGTTCATTCCGCGGGTCATTATTTTGGTCATATATTGAAAATGGGCGTGTGTTCGTGCAGTGACAGCTAGAGCCCTCTGTCCGTCCCTGAAGACCTGCACTTCCCTAAATTATGGCGAGGCGTGATACATATAAAAGCATCTGCCTTTTATCAAGCACACGGCGACAAATCAACCTAATCTGCTGCGCATCGAAATACTCAAAATGAAAGTCAAAAGGGAAAATGATGATGCCCTGTGCGCGAGCGTGCGCTCCTCCCTTTCCAACCGAGCCGGTCGCGGACCTTTCCTAATTATCCATCTTTTTACGACTGATTAATGACCGTTCAAGGTAATCCTACCTGTCCGAAGTCAACGGGGTAGTTCTCCCATCACACACTGACCGTTTCAGCGACTGCTACAAGCCCGTCATGTCCTAATGCGTCAAAGGTAAAAGTAGAGACCGATAGAAATTCATCAGGGCGGTGAATGTTACAGCACCGCTTACAGTGTAGGAGGACCATGCTTCTGTCATTTAAAAATATAAGGAAATGTGCCTATACACTTCGCAGCAGGCACAAAATGCGTATATTTGTGCACGTATCATCACCCACAACAGAGTTTTGTTGTGTGCACGTGCATGTATATTTTATATAGCCGCTTGGCCATTGTGAAGCTAATAATAACCATTCTAATAATAAAGCTTCTTGAATCGATTACTGAGAGACTGAGTAAATGACCACAGAGCTCTCTTTGGGAATACTAATGTACGGCTAGGCTACATAACGGCAAATTTAACCCTTAGTGAACCAAGCATTATCGATTAGGCCTATGTCTATTTTATATGGACTAACCCAACTATTGGGTTACATTTTTAAATCAACTTTTTAACCCAAAAGTTGGGTTAGTCCATATTTGAAACCAAAGTTGGGTTGAAACAACCCAGTATTTTTTAGATGACTTTTAATATTAGAATATTAATTTAGAATATTATCTTTATTTTATAGAATGGAGGATAGAATCTTTAGTATTGTATAGAATCAACGTAGGAAAAATATAATTTGTAAAATATTTAGAAACTTTCTAAATGTCTTCCAAATTTATCGCGAGCGAGTGAGGTAGTAACCGTAGCAACAGTAGGCTCGGTCGCAACAGACTGCGACGCAGAAATGACAGAAATATCTAAAAAATAAAATGTATGCACCTTTGTATTATTATTATTATTATTATTATTTCATTATTAGCAGTAATCGCTATTTGTTGCAGTACTGGTTACTATGCCTGGTTACTATGGGTTACCGTGAGATCACCACCAGTGGCCGGTGTGCCTTGCGTGCTCAGTAATCGGATCAGACACGCGGTTGCGCTGTTTACGGTTGTCCACTAAACTTTACTTTCTCTTATGCAAGACACCGATTCCTTTGAATTAAAATATCGGTTTTATCTGGCTGGTTACATTAAGTTTCGTCAATGGAATAAGGGAATTTGCAAATCAGTGAGAGTCAGGTGAGAGGTTTAATGTCTCAATGTTAATCTATCATTGCAAATATGCCGGACACGAGACTTGTAAAGCCAAAACCTGTTGCAACGAAACCTAAGAAAGCCAGTACAGCTGAAACCACACCTGCTGTCAGGACCAGAGATGTCGGTCACCGCAAAAACAGGGCATCCACGCTCCCAAGATGCAGCCCCTGAGAACCGAATACAACCCAAAAGCCACGGAAGACGCAATAAAGCCATGCAGGTATGGAAAGCCGTTGTAACATTTAATCTATAAGCCGTACTAGTATCTATTTTCATGGTACTAGTACTTATTTTTTAGAAACTAGTATCTTTTCCATTAAGTACTAGTACTTATTCATTAGGTACTAGTGCTTATTCTTTATCTACTAGTGCTTATTCTTTATCTACTAGTGCTTATTCTTTATCTACTAGTGCTTATTCTTTATCTACTAGTGCTTATTCTTTAGCTACTAGTGCTTATTCTTTAGCTACTAGTGCTTATTCTTTATCTACTAGTGCTTATTCTTTAGCTACTAGTGCTTATTCTTTATCTACTAGTGTTTATTCTTTAGGTACTATGTCTTTTCTTATATCTACTAGTTCTTATTCTTTAGCTACTAGTGCGTATTCTTTAGGTACTAGTGTCTTTTGTAAGTACTAGTACTAGTACTTAATCATTAGATACTAGTACTTATTATTAGATACTAGTACCTATTCTGTTGGTACTATGTCTTTTGGTAAATATACTAGTACTTGTCCATTAGATACTAGGACTTATTTTTTAGATACTAGTACTTATTCATTATGTACTAGTGTTTATTCTTTAGGTACTAGTGCTTATTTTTAGGTACTAGTGTTTATTCTTTATCTACTAGTGCTTATTCATTAGCTACTAGTGCTTATTATTTAGGTACTACAGTCTTTTGTAAAGTTACTAGTACTTAATCATTAGATACTAGTACTTATTCATTAGGTACTAGTGTCTTTTGTAAAGTTACTAGTACTTATTCATTAGATACTAGTACTTATTTTTTAATCTACGAGTGCTTTCTTTTATCTACTTAACTAGTGTTTATTCTTTAGGTACTAGTGCTTATTTTTAGGTACTAGTGTTTATTCTTTATCTACTAGTGCTTATTCTTTATCTACTAGTACTTATTCATTAGGTACTAGTGCTTATTCTTTATCTACTAGTGCTTATTCTTTATCTACTAGTGTTTATTCTTTATCTACTAGTGCTTATTCTTTATCTACTAGTGCTTATTCTTTATCTACTAGTGCTTATTCATTAGGTACTAGTACTTATTTATTAGATACTAGTAGTTATTCATTAGGTACTAGTATTTTTAGATACTAGTACTTAATCATTAGATGCTAGTACTTATTCATTAGATACTAGTGCTTATTTATTAGATACTAGTACTTATTCATTAGATACTAGTGCTTATTTATTAGATACTAGTGCTTATTTATTAGGTACTAGTACTTATTGATTACATACTAGTACTTATTTATTAGATACTAGTATTTATTCATTAGATACTAGTACTTATTCAATAGTGACTAGTACTTATTTCAATAGTGACTAGTAACTATTATATTGTTACTAGTAAAAAAAAAATTTTTTGCCATTGACTTCTATGGGGATCCGTCGTTGAGATATCAACTATTCAGTTTTGACTAGTATGTATTCCACTAGTGACTAGTACTTAATTTTTATGCACTAGTAGTTATTCATTAGGTACTAGTACATTTTTTTTAGATACTAGTACTCATTCATTAGATACTAGTACCTATTAAATAGACACTAGTACTTATTCATCAGGTACTAGTACTTATTATTAGATACTAGTACTTGTCCATTAGATACTAGTACTTATTTATTAGATACTAGTACTTATTTATTAGGTACTAGTGCTTATTTATTAGAAACTAGTACTCATTCATTAGATACTAGTACCTATTAAATAGATACTAGTACTTATTCAATAGATACTAGTACACATTTATTAGATACTAGTACTTATTCGAAATGTTACTAGTATGATTTTTTTATTTTACTAGTACATTTTTTAATTGAACTCTACTGTAGCCATTTGGACTAGTCATACCATAAGACAAGTAAAAAAGCAGATCTGACTAGTAAGATAAGAATCGTTACTAGTAGTAATTACAAAAGATACTAGTGTCTAATAAATAAGTACTAGTACCTAATGAATAACTACTAGTATCTATTAAATAGGTACTAGTATCTAATGAATAAGTACCAGTATCTAACAAATAAGTACTAGTATCTACTGAATGCTTACTAGTAATATTTAAATAGATACTAGTCACTATTACTAGTCAGAAATTAAAAGATGATATCAAAAACAAAATAACTACTTCTCCTTGTTCATTTGGAGATATCTTCAACCTCATAAAGAACTAGTGAGAATGTATTTGGAGATATCTTCATTTAAACAGATCATTACATAAACATGAGTACCTCTCCACCGTTCAATCAGAGTCCACATGATAATACAATACATTAATATGCAGAAATAATTTGATTGTTAAGTAAGGCTAACTGGCTTTGAATGTTAGCATATCTTGCTAATTGGTTTTCCATGAAAGGAAAGATTCAAGGAAAGATTACAAACCTGTTTTCCAACAGAAGTATAATGAAATTTTTTAGTCCAAATTCACTTCACAACATCGAGTCTTTGAAATAACTTATTATTGTAATCTGACATGGTTTCATTATAAAGAATGAGGCAGAAATCATGCCAATTTATATAATTCTATACAGTGATAAAGGCTATATCGCTTAGCATAGGATTTTAAACTTTATTCTTATAAAAATACCCGAGATGGCTTGAAGAGCACAGATAAAACCATATGTTGTCGCAGTCATTGTTTATTTTCTTCATGTTTCATCAGTAAAATGTCTATCTGCATGTTATTCAGCTACTACATCTACAGTGAAAGCTGAATATCTTTGTCCATATAATGGATTTCCTGGAATGTCATCAGTGAGTCTCACTTGTGGAGTTTCTACGCAAGGGCGCCCTCCGGCGACGAGTATGAATGAAAAAGAAATTACATTAATTGAGTAGTCATTATTGCTCACAAAACCCTAATTTAAAACCCTTATGAACATTGAGGTAAACATTTGCAAATCCTTACGTTTTTCTCCAGGGTGAAGTGTACATTTTTTTTTATTTTTCTTGCAGATATATTTATTATTATGTTTATTCTTAAATACTCAGTTTTGTATATTATAGTGAAATAGTGTTATTACAAAAGTAATATTCCTTATTTTGTTTAATGTTTTTATTTAGAAATAAGAACCATCATCATTATTAGTTATATTGATATATAAAAACAAATTTTTTGGCCAAATTGTGCGGCCCTACAAGTACAGCAAACCTGATGTTTCTTTTTTAATTTATTAATAATTATTGGCCTTTTTTCCAAATAAAGAAAATGTTTGTCTGAAAACCATAAGGTTTGGATTTTGTGTGCCCTGTACAGCACATTAATGTAAAAACATTCACTGTCTGCAGCATCAGTGTGACCTGTACAGAGCATTAATGTAAAAACATTCACTGTCTGCAGCATCAGTGTGACCTGTACAGAACATTAATGTAAAACATTCAGTGTCTGCAGCACCAGTGTGACCTGTACAGAGCTTTAATGTAAAAACATTCAGTGTCTGCAGCGTCAGTGTGACCTGTACAGAGCATTAATGTAAAAGCATTCACTGTCTGCAGCATCAGTGTGCCCTGTACAGAATATTAATGTAAACACATTCACTGTCTGCAGCACCAGTGTGACCTGTACAGAACATTAATGTAAAAACATTCACTGTCTGCAGCATCAGTGTGACCTGTACAGAGCATTAATGTAAAAACATTCAGTGTCTGCAGCACCAGTGTGACCTGTACAGAGCTTTAATGTAAAAACATTCAGTGTCTGCAGCGTCAGTGTGACCTGTACAGAGCATTAATGTAAAAGCATTCACTGTCTGCAGCATCAGTGTGCCCTGTACAGAATATTAATGTAAACACATTCACTGTCTGCAACACCGGTGTGACCTGTACAGAACATTAATGTAAAAACATTCACTGTCTGCAGCATCAGTGTGACCTGTACAGAACATTAATGTAAAACATTCAGTGTCTGCAGCACCAGTGTGACCTGTACAGAGCTTTAATGTAAAAACATTCAGTGTCTGCAGCGTCAGTGTGACCTGTACAGAGCATTAATGTAAACACATTCACTGTCTGCAGCATCAGTGTGACCTGTACAGAACATTAATGTAAAAACATTCACTGTCTGCAGCATCAGTGTGACCTGTACAGAATATTAATGTAAAAACATTCAGTGTCTGCAGCGTCAGTGTGACCTGTACAGAGCATTAATGTAAAACATTCACTGTCTGCAGCCAGCAGTTGTGACCTGTCAGAGCATTAATGTAAAAACATTCACTGTCAGCAGCATCAGTGTGACCTGTACAGAGCATTAATGTAAAAACATTCACTGTCTGCAGCATCAGTGTGACCTGTACAGCACATTAATGTAAAAACTTTCACTGTCTGCAGCATCAGTGTGACGTGTACAGAGCATTAATGTAAAAACATTCACTGTCTGCAGCATCAGTGTGACCTGTACAGAGCATTAATGTAAACACATTCACTGTCTGCTGCATCAGTGTGACCTGTACAGAGCATTAATGTAAAAGCATTCACTGTCTGCAGCATCAGTGTGCCCTGTACAGAATATTAATGTAGAAACATTCAGTGTCTGCAGCACCAGTGTGACCTGTACAGAGCTTTAATGTAAAAACATTCAGTGTCTGCAGCGTCAGTGTGACCTGTACAGAGCATTAATGTAAAAGCATTCACTGTCTGCAGCATCAGTGTGCCCTGTACAGAATATTAATGTAGAAACATTCAGTGTCTGCAGCACCAGTGTGCCCTGTACAGAACATTAATGTAAAAACATTCACTGTCTGCAGCATCAGTGTGACTTGTACAGAACATTAATGTAAAAACATTCACTGTCTGCAGCATCAGTGTGACCTGTACAGAACATTAATGTAAAAACATTCACTGTCTGCAGCATCAGTGACCTGTACAGAACATTAATGTAAAAACATTCACTGTCTGCAGCACCAGTGTGACCTGTACAGAACATTAATGTAAAAACATTCACTGTCTGCAGCATCAGTGTGACCTGTACAGAATATTAATGTAAAAACATTCAATGTCTGTAGCACCAGTGCTATATGCAAAAAAAAAGATAACGTACAGCCCTGGTGTGATATTTATTGTTTTTACTGGAGGAAAAATTGGAAAGTAACAGACAATAAAATTGGTGTTTTATCTCCATCCTGCCACTAGTCACTCGATGACCAACAAACATATTAGGCTACTATGTTTACGAAATTACAGTGTTTACAAAACTGACAAAAATATGTTTTCTATGTGCTTGTGTACAAATAATTGTTTCTTTTCTATGTGGTTTCCTCAAAAAAGTACATCCATCTTCTTGTTTCTGTTTCCTGTCTAATCTCTCTCCTATATGTGCCGGCTCATTAATATTCAACATACGATTACCATACCAGGCAGAAATGCAAATTTAAAAAGTACTAGTATCTATTAAGTTCAGGATATCTCTGGTCTAAAAAGTTACTAGTAACTAAAAAATAAGTACTAGTTCTATTTTTCCTTAACAAGAAGAGTATAATTAAATACTAGTCACTATTGGAATAAGTACTAGTATCTAATGATTAAGTACTAGTATCTAATGAATAAGTACTAGTAACTTTACAAAAGACACTAGTACCTAAAGAATAAACACTAGTACCTAAAGAATAAACACTAGTACCTAAAGAATAAGCACTAGTACCTAATGAATAAGTACTAGTACCTAAAGAATAAGTACTAGTAGCTAAAGATTAAACACTAGTACCTAAAGAATAAACATTTGTACCTAAAGAATAAACACTAGTACCTAAAGAATAAGCACTAGTACCTAATGAATAAGTACTAGTATCTAATGAATAAGCACTAGTAGCTAATGAATAAGTAATAGTTCTTTAATGGAAAATATACTAGTATCTAAAAATAGATACTAGTACCATGAAAATAGATACTAGTACGGTTTACAGATTAAATGTTAAAACGGCTTGCCATAATGCAGGCGAAACCGTCCGAGACTTCACCGAGGTCAAAACCTTCCAAATATGCACCGAAGGAACTCCCAATGCCAAAAACATATTCGCATGCGCTTTCTGAAATCTACAGGTAGGACAGTGCCAGTGGAAACATATGGTGGATCAGGTCTTAATCCAAGCATCAGCAGTAAACTGTGTAGTTACTAGTTGCCATAGAAAATCCGTTAGAGCTTGTTTTGTTCACTCAAATAATTATTTTTTGATCACTGACACTTTCCTATTTTTTGTGTGACAGTCAAAAGGCATTTACAGTATTTACACCAAACCCAAAGAAAAGACAAGATATTCAGCAAAGTAGGTATACTGTGCTGCAGCATCACACACTGATCTTTCTTTCTTCTCACGAAATGGGTGATTCTTCAATTAGGGGAAACTTAAGATTCTAACCAATTATTTTAAAGAAAATGTTTTAAATTAAAGATTTAATTGCATCTCTCCTAAATTGTCTCCTCAACTACTATTTAAATGTAAGTGTTAAAATGTAGTAAATTTTAATTTACACTTTTCCTAAAAATGAAAAAAAACTTTGAAAAAAAAGTTGGTATTTAAGTTTACAATTATTAAATTTTTTTAAATAGCAAATAATCATTCATCACACCATTTTAGAGAACAATTTCTGTAAAAAAGTTGTCAATGGAAGTGACAAGAGCACAGTATATATTAGTCTATATCACTGAATGCATTTTAAATGTCTGTACATTTGTAAATATGTGATATTTTCAGTTGTTACATTTAAAAGGAAGTTAGAAAGTAAGCAGTCAATGCTCACTGACTGAATGCTTTGCTGTTTAACAGAGGCAGAAGCAGAACTGGCAGCTCTGGAGGATCTGCGCTTGAGTCGGGCCGTGGGTTACATTTCCATATCTCCTAGTACTGTGGGTAAGTCATTCAACCAACCATGTCAGAAAACAAATATGAGAAGTCTACTGATGAGTCTGTTTGATAGGATTCAAATAAAAATATATTGTGTTATGACCACTAGGGGGAGGTAAAGTTCCTTTTATACATGAATATCTGGATAGGTCTGGGACAACCGTAAAAGCAATGAGTGTAGAAACTGATCAGTACTTTACATTATGATCCCTGGGTCACCACATTAGATCAACTGTTTCTACATGCGTTCTTCAAATAGAATACCTCAATATTTTCAGAATAAGTCTGGTTTTACCATGTCTGCTACTTTCCCAGGTGGGTGCTTAACTCTGGAGGAGGTCAGGGCAAAACAACAACAAGAAATGCAAATCAAGAGAAGACAAAAGCAGGTAAGACCAAAATGATAACCAGTGAACCAAAACTTCTCCATATATAATAAGCACAGTGATCTGATGAATGTCTTTTTCGCTTTCAGGTTAAAAATGTGGTTTAGAAACTTCTTAAGTTGTGCAAAAATAACGGTTAGAATACTGCCAACAACAGATGAACATTATATTGCGATCTAGTTTGCTTTTTAATTTTAAAAGTGCAGCTAATCTCCATGGACTTTCTAATGTGACCTTATGTTCTAAATCTATATTCATTCTATATTCAAGAATTTGTGACATGCATGACTTGATGTGAAATGCAAATACTCATCAATAGACAGAATACTGACAAACAGGTTGTATATTAAAATTAAAGAATAATTTACAGTATATAATGACCGTGTGTTTGTTATATTTAGTGCACACAAACAGTGTATTTTTCTTTCTTATAAAATTGTAAGTGTAAAGCACTTACAATTGTGAAGCATGGTGTAGCAATTCAGCTTAATTTGGTCTATTATTTCATGCAAACAGTCCTCCTGGTAATCTGTTTTTCCTCTGTTTCTTAGCAACAAGGATTTTTCTCTCTTTGTTTTGTCCTCTGTGTATATTCTGGGAGCTGTCTGCTTTGAAGGTTCCAAAAATATGAACCAGGGTCCTGTTGGTTCAAGAGGAGAGTAACAACATAATGAAAGGTAGATAGGTGGGGGCAAATAAATGAATAAAATAAATGATTAAATTGGGCATTATGGAGCTGTACTCTTCTCAAATTAAAAGAATAGTTCACTCAATGAACATTTGCTGAAAATCTACTCACCCTCAGGCCATAAGATGTAGATGAGTTTGTTTTTTCATCGGAGCAGATTTGGAGAAATTTAGCATTACATCACTTTCAGATGAAATTAACTGAACAGAACTCTAAACTCTATCTGCCATATGCCTTGTGCTTTATATATATATTTTTACATTTGACCTTATTTGTATATTTGTATAGTTGTATTTTGTATTTAATCTGTATTTATGTTATCTGTATGCACCAAGGGTCTGAGAGTAACGCAATTTAAATTCTCTGTGTGTATGTCCTGTACATCTGGAAGAATTGACAATAAAGCAGACTTCACTTGACTTGACTTTCGCCGACAATGCTTAGTGATGGGTGCATCAGAATGAGAGTCCAAACAGCTGATAAAAACATCACAAATAATCCACATGACACCAATCCATCAATTAACGTCTTGTGAAGTGAAAAGCTGCATGCTTTAATAAACAAATATTCCATTAATTGCGGTTTGAACTTTGTATCGCTATCTCTGGACAAAATATAGGTCCATAATCCATAATAACACTTCATCCAATGAAAGAGGATTCATAGGTGAGCAAATGATGTAATGCTACATATCTCCAAATCGGTTCCAGTTGATACACAAACCCACTAAATCTCGAATAGCTTGATGGTGAGTAATTGAGCAAATTTTTTTGGGTGAACTATTCCTTTAATCTAGTGAGTCTCAGTCCCTTCATCTGTCATCAGTTGCAGCACAATACCGTTTTTCACCTATACTCACTCTGAGGATAGAGTAAGCACTGTTCAGCTATGTTGTTTATAGAACACATTTAATAACTTGTGTTTGCACTGCACATAATTCACTAAACTTGACTGTATTGCTTTCAGGTTCACAAAGATATTTAAAAAATTGATCTATTTTTGGATGAGTTGTATCACTTGTTTTGCCTCCAGGTCTGCCACTTGACCTATTGCTTTTCAAACCTTTGCAACTTTACAATTAACTTTGAAAATAGCAGAGAAACTGTTGCGGTTTATTACCATGCATTGAAACACTCTTAAAATGGTTCCTCTGAGAGTCTGGAAGTAATGAAAAGTAAAAGCCAAAGGCCCCAAAAGGACATTAAATTAGTCTCAGACTGAACAAAAAACAAACACAAAATAGCTTCGCACAAACATGCACAGTGGAAAACCAGTGTTACAGATATTTTCAAATGGCCTTTAAATACCCTTAAATTGTATTTTTGTTTAAATAACAATGATTTAGTTAAGGAATATAATTTTATGATGGTCACATTCTTTCTTTCTAACACATAGTTGTACAAAAGTCTAACCATGAGGGTGTTTCCTCTGAATTGAGTAATCCAGGCATAGGTCGGGGTGTGAACAACATGTTAGCAGCTAAACTATAGAAATGCAAAGCTTGACACAAATGAAAGTCAAATTAGAGCCATTTGCCTTATGCTAATTTCCACATGGAAAAGGACACAAAGAAGAAAGACAATGCAAATGGCTGTCTGAAGGTGTCATTACACAAAATGTAAACAGAAAGTAAAGAAATATTCATGCTCAAATACAATATATTGCGTGATTATGAGGCCACTACCTCCATTAACACACAACCATCTTGTATCAAAAATAAAGATTAACCTATATATTTTATATATAAATAGAAAAGATAGATATTTTGGTATGCAGTTGCAATACTCTTAAAGACAGTGTTGAAGGTAAATAAAAAGCTATGAATGTTTACAGTTACTTAATACCAGCTGACAGGATTGAACTAAATATATATAGCCTAGATAATATGATTAATAATGGTACTACAGTATGTGGATATGACTGAATTAAAAAATATATACTGTATCATAATTAGCAATCTATAAATTATGAAGATCAGTGTAAAAAATTTATATCACACAATGAGTCTAGGGCTAGTTATCAGACGGGAAAGCTATCACAAAGGCTATCAAAAGTCTAATTCAGTTCAAAACTGTCTTAAAACAGATTAATGTCTGAGAATTTTGTCTTCCAAACTAAAATTTCAGTAGCATAATATTTCTACTATATTCTTGGGTACACATTCAAGCAAAAGTACTTTGCAAATTATACCTACAATGTATTAATCACTACTTCTGTTAGTCAAAACAATTATATGACTTTTTATGATTCCCCACCACACACATATATTGCTGAACACTGATAATAGCTATACACCTATATAATTGTTCACACTTGTTTTTTTTTTTTGTTTTTTTTTTGTTTTTTTTATAAACCCACTCTGTAAAATACTCCATAAAGTAAATGAAAATGTGGGACTATTATCCATGGTCCCCTACTGGTGTTTTCTTCATTTTAAAATTACTTCATATCATAATTGCATAATATTTTGCGCAATTAACCTGTGTTTATTAAGCAACAAGATAACCAAGAGAAAATCAGATTTACAAATGTCTGCACACAGACACACCTTTACCATGGTTCACAATAATTCGTGCATGTTTACCGCACGTAAACCCCAGATAGCCAGACAGACGTCCTACTCTTGTTACGGTTGCTATGGCTATGTCGGTAGAAGCGACCGAATGGCAATCAGTGATTGGACAGTTGAAAAGTCATTCATTGAGCTTCCCCAATCGGTGATTAGCTTAAGGGCGGGACTAATAGGCATGCGGGTAACGCCCCCAGATCGCGAGACAGACTTCCTCCGCTAATCTCGCCGTCTAGCCGTGGCACCCGTCGGGTGACGTAGGTTGTTGGGTTGTGGATTGACGTTGTATGAAGTCCGCACGCACCAGTGTTATCGTGTCAGCGCGACGGGCGCTCGGTCGACTCTGAACTCCGAGGCGGAATCCCGTGATATAAAAATACAATTATTTCACGCGCTTTCCTTATCTTCTCGTCAAAACAACGTTAAATGATACTTCAGATTTAAAGGTAAGCTTGAATACACGTTGTTTTTTCGGTTTACATTTTCTATAACGAAAGCACGTATTTTCAATATTTAATATTTCAATATATGATTATTCATATATATATTCCGTTCCTCATGATATGATTGGTTTCCGTGCCTTTACATTAAACGCCTTCTTTAGCGTATTAAATCTTAAAGGATTATTTTCGACTGTTTTTGTTGAATTTTACATGCGATATTTTCTAAGATTACTCATAAATATGACATTTGGTAATCGACAGCAATCGGCTACGGTTATAGTTTATTTCCTTAAAGTGTTGTTAGAAAAAAAATACAATGTAGCCTATGTTTTTTCATCATCGCTTTGATCATATTTCATACAAGTAGAACCTAAATATTTCTATCACCACTTAATCTAAAGAACCCGACAATTTTTTTTTTCCGCAATGAAATCTTCTCGAGGGGTGCCTTCACAGTTTGTTGTGAAATGTGAAAGTGTCATAGGTGTGGGAACATATGGGGGTAGTCCCGCAGAGGTCTCTGGCACGAGTGAATGTCATTACCAAGGCAGAGGGGGGAGGGGCGGAGCTCTAAGACCGGTCAGAGGGGAGTGGCTTTGTGAAGAGGGCGGGGCCTCTCGCTGTGAGAGGGGGTGTAAAGTCTATTATATGCAGTAACAACTACAGATATGATTACTTTGTGAGATGATTGCATATCACTGAGAAAGACATAACGTTTTAAATAACGAGACAAACTATTAACCCTCTGGAAACGAGTATAGCTCTTTATAATTATTTTAAAGATAGAGAAGAAATCGAATTTCCCCAGAATGGAAATGTCATGTCAGAGTTACTTTAAGATTCATTGAGATACTATTATACTTTCATTCAATATTGACATTTAAGGCTTTATGTAATTGTAGTTAAGGTTTTAGAAATTTGTTGTGTGGTTTTGTAATCTTTTTTAAATTATATTGTATAAGGCATTTGTTATACTATTTTTAAATATATTTGAGTATGTTATATAGTTATTTTACTTCATCAGGAATATTTAATAGTTGCTTGAAAACTAGCTGAAATATAAGTTTAAATGTTATTTTATTTCAGTTAATGTTTATTTCATTTCAAATCTTGTTTTTATGGTTTTAATTTTAGTTTCAGTTTTAATTAACTATAATAACCCTGATTGGAATTGTCGGTATAGGTTGTTTTATTAATTTTTATTTCAGTTTTACTTTTAGTTATTTTAGTACATCAAGTTAAACTAAATGAAAATGAGAAATGCTGCCTTAAAATTCTGAAAAACAATGTTTTTATATATATTTTGTTTTATTTAAGTTAAAGGGGTCCTGTTATGCTCTTTTACAAAGTCTTGATTTTGTTTTGGGGGTGTACTAGAACAGGCTCTCATACTAGGTTGTTTGAAAAACACATTATTTTTCACTTATTTTATATTATTACAACACCTCTCTGCTCAGTCTGGCATGAACGACTCGAATAGTTCCTGTATCAAATGAGGGCCCGCCTTCTGAAATACGAAATGTGCTGTGATTGGTTAGCTGGGCCAGTGTGTGTTGTGATTGGCACCACTCTGCGCCTGGTCGGGAAATGCCATACCCCTTACCATAGCCGCCTGCGAGCTTCAGTGTAAATATTGCATCAAAATCAAATCAATTTGAGTGCGATTTAAACCCGGATGATTGTAACCACTCTAAGTTCGTCTGCCTTGGGAAAGCTAGCGTGTCTCCGACATAGTGATAACATTCGTTGCCTTCTAGTGCAGCTCAACCAGGTCTCGTCCCATTCGTCGGTGGTTGTGATATCACAAATCCGGAAAATATGCGTTGTAGTCCAAACGAGTCGTTCATTGTAGTTTTTGAAAAAGTGATTTCTGTTAAATAAAATATCTCCTTTTGAAATGGACTTTGAGCTTTGTAACTTTGCAGATCTTTTTTATGCTCAAACAGCAACATTACAGACTAACTAAAGTTGAAAAAGTGAAAACGCATAATACGACCCCTTTAACATGTATTTTATTTCAGGTATGACAATGTTTTAATGGTCTAGTTTGAGTTACTATAATAACCGTGGTTCAGTTAGTTCAATGGTTATGTCTTTTAAAAAAATATATATCATAAAAAAATATCAAACGATCAGTAATGAATATATTTTAGATTTTTTATTGTACTTTGTATGAAAACCTTTATTATTATATTATTATTATTATATTATATTATTATTATTATTAATCTCTGATTTTGGCTTGTTTTTTGGGGAAAAAACTTTTCAGCCTATGGGAAGGACTTACTATGATCCACATATAAAAAGCACTACATTCCTGACACTTCCTCTGTGTATCTTCTGGCCCCTGAAGACAACTTGGCGATATCCATAAACAACATTATGGCGACTATTAAGAACAAGTGCCAAGACCTCCCCAAGGAACAGGCACTTCTAAAAGTGCCATTAAAGAGGTTGATGCGAGACAAAGCTGTAGACGGCACACCCATAAAGAAACGTGTGATGGCTGCTCTCAATTTATCCTGCAAAAAAATCCCAGAAACCTCTCTTGACTATCAGGTCTCAAAGGCAACAAACAAAATGGATGCCAATCCGGATCTGAGCCCTGGTTTGAAGCACACTCTAGAGCAGTTCTCTCTGAGCAGCCAGTGTTCCCTCGGTGGCCCAGCTGCATTCACTGGTCATCATGGTCAGTTTAAGATGGCGCCCCCTCTGGCTCAGGGAGGTATGGCAGGGGGACCTGTACTAGTCCCTCCTGACAGCTCAACCGACCTTGGCCTCTGCTGTCTGGAGGGCGAATCCATCTACTGCTTCTCTGTAGGAGGCGAACTGCGTCTTTGTCTACCCCAGCTGCTCAACACCGTCCTGCGGGAATTCTCGTTGCAACAGATCAACTCTGTGTGCGACCAGCTGTATTTGTACTGCTCCCGCTGCGATGCCACACAGTTACACATCCTCAAAGTGCTGGGCATCCTTCCTCCAGGGACTCCGTCCTGCGGCCTCATCACGCTGACCGATGCCCAGCGTCTCTGCAACACACTGCTGCATCCAGGCGAGGAACCCTCTCGTGATTCACACAAAGGGCATGGTGATAGAGAGGAGGAAGAGAAAGACGGTGAGGAATCTGGAGGATTTTGGGTGGAACACCAATGTCTGGGCAAGTGTCAAGGCCTGTTTGTACCTCAGCTTTACTCCAGGCCGGATGCACACTGTATCCGTTGTTCCCAATGTCAGATGCTCTTCTGCCCGGAGCGCTTTGTCATGCACTCCCACCGACAGCCAGACAAACGCACATGTCACTGGGGCTTCGATTCAGCCAAGTGGGCCTGCTATCTCCAACTGGCACAAAGACACCTGGGAACAGCGGATGAAAAGATGCTAAAGAAATCTCTGGAGGATATGAAGATGAAGTTCCAGGAAGAGAAGAGGCAGCCGCATGTAGTGAGTATCTCTTATTTGTAATCTATAGTAATTCAGAAATTAAGCAGTTAATGTATTGTTGTAGTATAGCAAAATATGAACAAAGATGGGGAAATAAATATTAGTGGCACCATTTGCATTTATCAGATATTATAAATGAATGTTGTTTTAAAGTTTGCTCTCTTGAACCTTTACGGTGAATCTCACAAAAAAAAAAAAAAGTTTTTATCATAATAAGCATCTTTTTTTAGCACCATTAAGATTTTTTGCATTTTAAAACCATAAAGCATTTGATTGATTGATTGATTTTTCTTTACAGTTTATAGTTTATAATTTATTTATACCATAATGTATAAATTCAATTTACAATTCAACTTTTTTTTTGCATTACAGTCATATGAATAAGATGATTTCTTAATCGTAATAAAGATTAATGTAACAGTGCAAAAAAAGCGTAATAGACTACACAGTTAATTTTTCCTGACATGTTTTGTGAGATAAAAAATCTAAGAAAACATATATTCATATAAATATATATTCTTAATCAATGAAAAATGAACCTCAATCACAAATCATATACACATATATATATAGATAATAGATATATATATATATCTATATATATATATATATATATATATATACTGGTAATATATATATATATATATATATTATATGTGGAGATCACCCCTTATATGCAAGTTATCAGGACTAAAGTGTTTGCAGCCGAGAAAGTTTGAAAGACCATATTTGTCTCCGTCCAAAATTTTTGAAATGTTTTGAGTGGAAAGTAAACAGCAAATCTAATGTTGGGTCAGCTGCACCAGATGTTTCCCTCCGAAGGAAATGGCTGAATGCGGCTCAGTCACTAGACTCTCAAACGCCTTCTGACAGTGTCTGCACAAACAGTGGGAGCCACGGCAACAGGGGAGAGAAACAGAGAGAGGAGAGTGGGCGGGAGGGAGGAAAGAGAGAAAAAAACAGTTGAGGAAAGAAAGAGCGAAAGAGATCGAGAAAGGGAGTGAAAGAGAATGGCTGGGACATTCTGTTACATGTGCCTGCGGTGTATTGCTCCCCCTTTACAGGCCCAGCACTCACCCTGCAGGACCTCCTTCACCAACCAATCAGAGAGTGAACCCCTGGCCCCAGCCTCCTTCTCAGCCAATCAAATCTCAGCGCATTCAGTGAATGCCCATCTCATTAAATAATGCTTAGCCAGAGACTCAACAACATCCCCAGCAATTTTCCCAGATACAGACTAGACTTTCTGTTTACATTTAATATATAATATTAATACTTATTAGATATAATATACTTCTAGGACAATAAAAATGTACAATAAAATAAAACCACTTAGAACACCTTAGCATGTCTATCTATCTATCTATCTATCTATCTATCTATCTATCTATCTATCTATCTATCTAGCATCGCTACAGTTTTAAGACTATACAGCATATGGAACCAAATGCACATAAACACCCTGTAATGTGCACGTCAATGACAATGTTAAGGTCAAGGCAGGAAAAATAACTGATATTTGACTATAATTGAACCTTATAGTCAAATCGGATGCATTTGAGCTGTTTCACAAGGTCACAAATGAATCATATCAATGTAGTGCATTAAGAGTGACCGTCCTGCTCATGTCACTTCGTAAAAAGCAGTGTAGATTAGAGTCCTCGTGCCGTGAGTGCCACGTGACGGCCCCCAGACAGCACACCCTTCCCCCAACCAGAGGCATTTGGAGTGTTCTCGCACATGACTTCACATGTAAATGTATGAAAGAGTGTGTGAGTGTGTGTTTTTTAATAAACCCGTATTGCTTGTTTTGTTTCTAAGAGACATACACCAAACCATTCCTACCACCGGTATACAGTTTCAAGAGTATGCTTAGAAAGACTCTATTTCCAGAAGAACCACGCATTGAGTGCTTCGTAACCACAGCGGAGGGACTTTTGAGTATGTGTGAATTGTTACATTATGACCATAAAGGAAATTTCTGTCTCTAGATCGTGTGGGTGTGTGGTTTATATTTTTTTAAGGTCCACATGCTCTGAACGTGCATGTGGTGTGCAAGCTGGTCGCTGAGGCTTTATGATAGATCAGATGGCCTATTTACATTAAAGCAGCTTACATTACTGGCTGTTGATGGGAGAAACGTCCATATTTCCTCCAGTGTTCAGATTCAAGGTTCTGTCCTATATTAGGGAGTGCAACATCATCACACGGCCTGTAAAACATGTCAGAATGAGAGTGTTAATCCATTATGAGCTTTCACAATGATATAAAGTCTTATTTACATATTTCTAGATCTGGCTTCTCTACTGGAATAGAATGAATCATAAGAACTAAATGTGTGTGTGCGTGAAGGCGTGCAGAAGTGACACTGTTAATACTCGTGTGCTTTAGGAGGCTGCTTGGCATGTGAAGGGATTAAAGTCAATGTTCAATAAGTAAGAAAACTCATTGGGACTGCTAGTACGTTAAGAGCAATCAGCATTAATACACAATGGGATAATCAATCCCTCTTTGTTAGTGAAACCAGGCTAACAAGTTCTTTTTATCTCTCTCTTTCAGGGAGTATCCTCACCTGCATTTGTGTTCGACTCACGTTTGCTTGCCAGTTTTAAGGAGGACCCCGGCCATGCTGACTTGATGTGGCAAAGGTTCATTTACAAATATACATTATTCAATAATATATAGAAGAAAATCTGATCCTGGCCATATTTCTTCCCAAAAAAAATAAATAAAATAGATATGATAATATACAAAGAACAAATAATTTTTTTTGTATTGTGACATTATTATTTAATAATTACTGTAAAATAATGAATTACTTCAATTCAATGGATGTTTTACTTTTTGAGTTTTATTGTTCTCAGTAATCATTCTCATTATCTCATAATTATCAAAATAAAAATACAATTCATTAAAATAATAAATGTAAATGAATTAAAAATTAAAAGGTTTATTGTTCTCAGTGATCATAATTATCAAATAAAAGTTTAAAAACAAATGAATTAAAATGGTTACACTGAGATTTAAAAGAATAAATGAATGTGAATTAATGAATAAATAAATAATTGTTATTATGATATAAATATTGTATAATTTGGGGTAATATGCTTAATTGTAATGAAAATAATGTCACAATGTAAATAATCTTACTTGTGCTAAAATAGGCATTGCTGTCTGTAAAATATAATTTTGTATTTCTTTCAGTTGATTTTGAGGGGAAAAATGATCTGGACATGTTCTTAAAAACAGTGCTATTTTAGCATCGAGAATTATTATATTTTTGTTTATATTTTGGAATTAGAATTATGTATATTTTGTTTGAAGAGGATTTTTAAATAGATTTTTAAAATAATACGGTTCGGTTTTATATTTTCTTTTCTTTTCGGTGTGTAGTGGGGTCTTTGACTTCAAACAACATTATGGACTTATCGGCACAAGTTAAACACTCAGATCTCAGGGTATGATAATAATCATATGACATTAACATACAAACAATAAAATAACTATACCACACACCACACACACACACATTACTGTAGTAATTCTACAGCTAGAAGTAGTTTAGTACGAAACGGCAAGTAATTTCCTTTATTGTATTCCTCCCCAGCTGGTACCAGTACATGCCTGACAAGTTGGAAGATAATGGCTTGGCACAACACCCTGGGTATGTGCCTGGAAAGGAAATGGGGTCTACAGGAACAGAGATGCTAGGTGATACTCAGAATGTAAAGAATCAGGAAGAACACAACACCGACCCAAAGAGCCCACCTTACAGGGAGCCCCCCCCCCCCCCCCCCCCCCCCCCCCCCCCCCCCCCCCCCCCCCCCCCCCCCCCCCCCCCCCCCCCCCCCCCCCCCCCCCCCCCCCCCCCCCCCCCCCCCTCCCCCCCCCCCCCCCCCCCGCCCCCCCCCCCCCCCGTTTGCTTTCACCATCAAGTCACATTGCACAAAAAAAACAAATGTACATGTTTCTTAACGAGAGATCTATCTGATATAGGGCAAGAAAAACAAGGCCAGTCAGACGATGCCAGTCCAGATGAATGGCAGAAAGTAGATACAGCAGCTTATAAGCGGACGGTTGGTGTGACTGTGGAGCACAGTAAGGACGGCATGGTGATGGAGCTCCTTCAGATGTACAGTGCTCAACACAACAAACTTCAGTCAACACTACGCAGACAGAAACAGCTTGAAAAGGTTTTTACTTCGACTAGATTACAATACAGCACACATAATGTGTTTTTTAGTACCTCCTTTTCATTTGCCAGAAGGTGCGTGTGAGTAACTGATGACTCTTTCTCACTCTGATACTTGTGAACAGGAGCTGCAGGCTCTGCATCAAGGTGAAGCCATAGACCGGTGTGACCTACACGGGGAGCTGGAGGCGGTTCAGACTGAACATGCTCAGAGGCTCGGTGAAGTCCAGCAGGAACAGAGAAAGTTAAAGTCCCGACTCGACCAGCTGAGGCAGCAAGGCTGCAGATGCAAAGAACTGGGTACTGAGCCGCACCAGGAAACTATCTATGCCAAACAGGTATCGACCAATCATACACATCCACTCAAGACCATGTCAGGTTCATAATTTGTCATACTTTTTTTTTAAATAAATGTTTTAGAATAAAATTTAATTTTAAAGTTTAATTTAAATTGTAAAGAAGTTTTATCCTAACAAGGCTGCATATGTTTGATGAAAAATACTGTAAAAAACAGTAATATGGTGATTCCTTATTACAATGTTAAATAACTGTTTTGTATTTTAATATATTTTTAAAAGTAATTTATTACTGTGGTGGCAAAGCTGAATTTTCAGCATCATTGCCCCGTCTTCAGTGTCACATGATCCTTCAGAATCATGACTAATATGCTGATTTGTGCTCAAGAAACATTCATTATTATTATAAATGTTGAAATCAGTTGTGCTACTTAATATTTTGTGGAAGCCATGAAATTATTTTTCAGGATTCTCTAATAAATAGAAAGTTGAAAGGAAACAGCATTAAAAAAAAAATAGAAATCTTTGGTAGCATTATAAATGTCTTTAATGACACAATTTAATGTATACTTGCAGGAGAAGTAAGTAATTTTCAATATGTAATTTTTAAAAGAAAAAAAGAAAATCGTACTGCACTCCAATGAATGGTGGAAATATATGACATACTATTACAAAAAAATATATATAAAAACAAAAATATAGATATATATCTATTTTTGATAATACATAAAAACAACCGTACTATTTTAATATTATTATTATTATTATTAAAATTAAATGGAACGTTGCAAAGGGAATAGCATTTTTTTAAAAAAGAAATAAAAATCAGTGGAACATTATAAATGTGTTTACTGTCACTTTTGATTAAAAAATGCATCTTGCTGAAACAAAAGTATTAATTTCTTTAAAAAATAAATAAATAAAAAACTTACTGACCCCAAACATTTGAACAATACAAATCTATAATAATTGTTGGTTTTTTATGTATAATTTATATATTTAATATTAAAAGAATATAGGAGTCACTTTAACTGACCAAAGGCATCCTGTGCTTAGTTATCAGAACTGCGTCAGAGGCTGGACCGCGCTGAGGAAGACCGTGAAGAGCTGCAGGAAGAGCTACGCAGAGAGCGAGAAGCCAGAGAGAGGCTGGAGCATACCATCTCTGAGCTCAAACATCAGATGAGGGAAACCGGCCTCCCTGCTTCAGTGGACAGTGCCATGTCTTCAGTCTCTAGTGACACACACATGCACCCAACGGCTTAGTGTGGTCTATGGTCACCAACCCGCAACCTGATTTCTGTGATCAAGATTCATTTTGGAATGGTGTCTCCATTTTAAAATTGGATGCCAAAGTTGTTTTAATTGCAGTTCTACAGAACAATTATACAATTTGGGTCGTCCTGAGTTGGTTTGGGTTTAATGCTGTGAATTTGTCACTATTGAGATGAACTGATTTTTTTGGACATGTGAATAAGTATTTTTGGTGTTTTGATACAAATCAAGTAGTTAGAGATATTATGCAAATCACTAATCCTGCACGCGTACAATCAACACCATCCATTTTGATTTATCAGTCCTAGGACCACTGATATCAAATTATAATTTTTTTGTAAATATTGGAATTGTTTAAAAATATATCACAACTGATATTGTTTGAAAAATATTTATTGTTTATGAATAAATGTTATGTGAATATTCTTATGTCAAATTATACATATTTAACTTTCTTTTTTGCCATATTTTTGTTTATATTTTATGCAGGTTATGCTCATTATGAATGTACAAAATATATGCATGTGTACTTTCATAAAATATGGATAAATATACTATGTTTACACTGTGGTATGAAGTTCAGATATAACAGAAAATGTTTTCTATGCCATTTACAGTGAATGTTTGCCTCTTTTAATGACCTCCAATTTTATTCTCTCATTTTGAGGACCTTTAACACCAAACTTTAAAAATTTGAAAAGTGATGATAAATGTTAAAACACTCATTGCCTCAACCTTTATTGTTTAAGTATATGACATGGTCCTTGTACTTTACATTCCGTAAATTGTCTAGACAAACAGGTCTGTATGTACTTTGCTCAGAGAAAGATATTCTTATATATCTTGTTATAATATATCTTGTTATTCTTATGTGTGAGAAAGTAAATTATGTATTGATATTGTTTGCTGTAACTGACAATCAGCGTGTTTATCTGTAATTGCTTTTATATCCAAAATTGAACAGTTAAGATTAATTAAATAGTTGCTACCTCAAACGAACACATACAGATATATACATAGAAAAACTTAAAATATAGGTTGTGTATTTATGTATAGAAGTGAATGGACGGAGTAGTCAGGTGTATGACTGATAAATACCTCTGTGCTGCTGCTATGACATTTTTTTATATGATTTTCTTCCTTTTTTTCAGTTTCCAGATCATTTAAAGATGCATGTGAGATTGAAGAAATATATATATATATACATATAATACAGATATACTGAGTATTGTTTCCTAACCTTTAAGCCAAACATAATTTCACAAAATGTTAAGTACAAAATATTAATTATCTTTGCCAGTGCCATCTTTTGTGTGTATGGTATAACATGACACTTTTGTCCTACCTCCACTGTGATCGAGACACTTTGTTTCACCCACCAACTTTTGTAGTCATATTTCTGACATTCAACTCAGGGGAAAATGATATTAAGTGCGGTTGGGGAAAATAATAAAAATATTATATAACTGTATCTTTTAAAAGGCTTGTTAAAAGCGATTTACGGTCTAGTAATAAAAAAGCACCTTTGTAACCCCAGTTAATATCAAAATATCATAGTTACGATATTCAGTGCCAAATACTACAATAAAACTGGTTACTGTAGGCCTATTGTCTATCACTGCCATTAAAAATAATTAAAATGACAGAGGTACCCTGAAAGCTTCTTAAGACTGCTTGAAGGAGATTTCATATGTATTTTTCATGGTTTTAAAGCACTAACTGTAGTAACTATTTCAGCAGAAACTCGCGGTTTCCATGATTAACGTTACCATAGCAAACTTTTCTTAAGGTCTTCTGGCACATATCTTCACCATCTCCGGTGTCCACTCAGCTAATTCATGGGCTTGTGGAATTTTCATAAATGAATAACTAACATTTTAAATGAATGGTGCTTTACTGGCATAAAGTTGGCTTGACCTTGGACATTCACAAATTTAGGGACTGTCTCTAAAGTTACATGCAATATTGGTATACACTTTTCTAACGTCAATAGCATTTAGGAGAATGACTTACAGTAATAAAAAAACTGTAAAGTGTTAATTTAGGTGTCAACTACAATAAACGCCCTATAGATTTTTAATATTTATTAAAATAAACTCTAAATCATATGTAAAATATGCTATTTTCATTACCGAATAAGCTCAAATGCAAAATATGCCATAATTTAAAGCTAAATAGTATTTGAGCAGAATGACTTACAGTTATAAAACAAACTATAAAGTGCTCATCTAGGTGTCAACTATAATGCACACCTTTTACATTTTTGATATTTGTTAAAATAAACTGTAAATCATATGTAAAAAAATTATATTCTTTACAACCAAAGGGCTCAAAAGCCAAATTTAAGGACTCAATAGCATTATAGGAGATACTTAGTTCATAAAAACACACTGTAAAAAACTGTGTATCTAGGTGCCAAACTATAATGCACACCTTTTACTTTTTGATATTTGTTAAACTAAACTGTAAATATTATTGTCAAAGATACTATTTCACAACCGAATGGGCCAACGCAAAATTTAAGGGCTCCATAGCATTTAAGGAAGAATGAATTACAGTCATAAAACAATGTAAATGTTCATCAGGGTCAACTATAATGCACACCTTTTTAAATGTTTTATATTATTAAAATAACCCCCCAAATTCATATGTAAAAGATGCTATTTTCACTCCGAATAAGCAAATGCAAAATGCCATAATTTAAGCTCACTAGCATTTGGCACAAAATGGACTTACAGGTCATAAAAACAACTGAAAACGTTCATCTAGGTGTCAACTATAATGAAAACCTTATACATTTTTGATATTTATTCAAATAAACTGTAAATCATATGTAAAATATGCTACTTTTTCCCAACAAATGGGCTCAAATGCAAAATATACCCTAATTTAAAGCTTAAAGGGGGTCATATGATGCGATTTCAATTTTTTCCTTTCTTTTTTGAGTGTTACAAGCTCTTGGTGCATAAGAAAGATCTGTAAAGTTGCAAAGACTAAAGTTCAAACCCAAGAGCTATTCTTTATAAAAGTTAAGACTCGTCCCCGCCCTCCTAAAATGCCTCGTTCAAACACACCCCCACATGTCTACATCAATATGTGGGAAGATTTGCATAACACCGACCAAATGTTAATGCAAAGAAAGAAGGCATAACTTTTAATCTCGCTGTAGTATTGTTGCCGCCGCCGCCGCCATGTTGTGGAGACACTGTTTTTCGTTGCGGAAAAAGTGAAACTACTTTGTTGGCCTTCCAAAAGAAGACACGACTAGAAATCAGTGGTTAAAGTTGTATTTACAACAATGTTGCAAAACAGTTCAACCCAAATATTCAGATGTGTGCAGCGCATTTCGGAAGACTGAACCTGGGAGAGCAAATGCTGTTTCTATAAAGTGGGGCAATTCCAACTTTGAAAGGACAATCTGGCGCTTCTGACTCACAGACTGCAAGTAATGTTTTTTATATTTAAAGGATTTGCCAATGATGATTCAAACGCGAGTTTTGGGCAGTGTAGAGTAAGGCTTCTTGTTTGTCATTTCTCCGATCAAATGCAGACATGGTTTTATGTTTATGTGGCGCGATGCGATGCAACGCAACGCATAAAAAAAACAGTATAAGTGTTATTATAATCAGTAATTATGTCCCACTGGATGCAACAAATGCCTAGTTTATAAAGGGTTTTATTGGTTTTGTCTCATCGTGCCGGGACACGACATAACCGTATGGTAGGGGCGTAACATTTCCCTCACACGCGTGAGGTATTCGGCCAATCACAACGCACTGGATCAGCTGGCCAATCAGAGCACACCTCGCGTTTCAGACCGATGAGCTTTGAAAAAAACCGACGCTTTTCAGAAAGGCGGGGCATAGAGGAGAAACAATAATGTACAGTATGTGGAAAAATAATGACGTTTACGTGTGTTTTATGACTGTAAGTCTCTCCTCAAATGCTATTGAGCCTTAAATTTGCGTTTGAGCCCATTCGGTTGTGAAAAAGTAGCATATTTTACATATGATTTACAGTTTATTTAAACAAATATCAAAAGTGTAAAAGGTGTGCATTATAGTTGACACCTGGATGAACAGTTTACAGTTGTTCTTATGAATGTAAGTCATTCTCCTCAAATGCTATTGAGCCTTAAATTTGCGTTTGAGCCCATTCTGTACTGAAAAGAAATCTTTTTTTTTTAACAAATGATTTACAGTTTATTTTAATAAATATAAAAAATGTATAAGGTGTGCATTGTAGTTGACACCTAAATGAACAGTTTACAGTTTTTTTAATTACTGTAAGTNTTTTTTTTTTTTCAGTTTCCAGATCTTTAAAGTCATGTGAGATTGATAAATAGATAATATTATATAGTATATATACATGTCTACAGATATACTGAGTATTGTTTCCTAACCTTTAAGCCAAACATAATTTCACAAAATGTTAAGTACAAAATATTAATTATCTTTGCCAGTGCCATCTTTTGTGTGTATGGTATAACATGACACTTTTGTCCTACCTCCACTGTGATCGAGACACTTTGTTTCACCCACCAACTTTTGTATGTCATCTTTCTACATTCACTCATGGGAAATGATATATTAATGTGCTGTTGGGGAAAATAATAAAAATGATTATATAACTTGTATCTTTTAAAAGGCTTGTATAAAAGCAAATTTTACTGGCTAGTAATAAAAAAAAGCACCTTTGAACCCCAGTTAATATCAACATATCATAGTTACATATTCAGTGCCAAATAGCTACAATAAAACTGGTTCTTAGCCTATTATCTATCACTGCCATTAAAAAATTAAATGACCGAGGTACCCGGAAAGCTTCTTAAGACTGCTTGGAAGGAGAATTTCATAGTTTTTTCATGGTTTTAAAGCACAACTGTCTTAACTATTCCAATAACAAACCAAACAAAAATCGCTGTTTCCCTTGTTAACGTTACCATAGCAACTTGTCTTAAGGTCTTCTGGCACAATCTTCAACCATCTCCGTGTCACATCGCTAATTCATGGGCTTGTGCAAATGTATCATAAATGAATAATCACATTTGGTAAATATTGTGCTTTCTTACTGGCGATAAAGTTGGGCTTGACCCGGTTGTATAGGGGCGTAATTCCAATTAGGACGTCTCTAAAGTTACAAAAATAAACATAAGTTGTATAAGGGACAACTAAATTATACTAACGTCAATAGCATTTAGGAGAATGACTTACAGTAATAAAAAAACTGTAAAGTGTTAATTTAGGTGTCAACTACAATAAACGCCCTATAGATTTTTAATATTTATTAAAATAAACTCTAAATCATATGTAAAATATGCTATTTTCATTACCGAATAAGCTCAAATGCAAAATATGCCATAATTTAAAGCTAAATAGTATTTGAGCAGAATGACTTACAGTTATAAAACAAACTATAAAGAGCTCATCTAGGTGTCAACTATAATGCACACCTTATACATTTTTGATATTTGTAAATTAACTGTAAATCATAATGTAAAATTATAGTCTTTCACGACCAAAGGGCTCAAACACAATTTAAAACTCAGTAGCATTTGAGGAGAATGACTTACAGTCATAAAACAAACTGTAAACTGTTCATCCAGGTGTCAACTATAATGCACACCTTTTACATTTTTGATATTTGTTAAAATAAACTGTAAATCATATGTAAAATATACTACTTTTTCACAACCGAATGGGCTCAAACGCAAATTTAAGGCTCAATAGCATTTAAGGAGAATGACTTACAGTCATAAAAAAGCAACTGTAAAGTGTTCATCTAGGTGTCAACTATAATGCACACCTTTTAAATGTTTTATATTTATTAAAATAAACCCTAAATCATATGTAAAATATGCTATTTTCACTACCGAATAAGCTCAAATGCAAAATATGCCATAATTTAAAGCTCACTAGCATTTGAGGAGAATGACTTACAGTAATTAAAAAAACTGTAAACTGTTCATTTAGGTGTCAACTATTATGCACACCTTTTACATTTTTGATATTTGTTAAAAGTAACTGTAAATCATATGTAAAATATGCTACTTTCTCCCAACAAATGGGTTCAAATGCAAAATATACCCTAATTTAAAGCTTAAAGTGTTCATATGATGCAATTTCAAGTTTTCCTTTCTCTTCGGAATGTTACAAGCTGTTCGTGAATAGATAAGATCTGTAAAGTTGCAAAGACTAAAGTCTCAAACCCAAAGAGATATTCTTTATAAAGTTAAGAGTCAGTCACACCTACCTAAAATGGCTTTTTCTAACACGCCCCCACATATCTACATCCCGATGTGGGAAGATTTGCATACGCCGCCCAAATGTTCACGGCAAAGAAAGAAGGCGTAACTTTGTTCTCGCTGTATTGTTGCCAGCCCCCCGCCGCCGCCATGTTGGGAGACACTGTTTTTCGTTGCGAAAGCGAAACTACTTTGTTTGGTCTTCCAAAAGAAGACACAACTAGAATCAGTGGTTAAGTTGTATTTACAACACTGTTCCAAAGACTTCCCACCCAAATATTCCGATGTGTGCAGCGCATTTTCGAGACTGAACCTGGGAGAGCAAAGGCTGTTTCTATAAAGTGGGGCAATTTCAACTTTGCAAGGACAGTCTGGCGCTCTGACTCACAGACTGTAAGTACGCTTATATTTAAAGAATTTGCCACTGATGATTAAACGCGAGTTTTTGAGCAGTGTAGAGTAGCTTTTGTTGTTTGTCATTTCTCCGATCACAATGCAGACAGGGTTTTATGTTTACGTGGCGCGATGCAACGCGACGCAACGCATAAAAAGACAGTATAAGTCATTATAATCAGTAATTATGTCCCCACTGGATGCAACAAATGCCTTGTTTATAATGGGTTATATTGTTTTTTTCTCGTTGCTCCGGGACGTGGCATCACAGTATGGTAAGGGGTGTAAAATTTCCATCACACACTTGAGGTATTCAGCAAATCACAACGCACTGGATAGCTGGACAATCAGAGCAAACCTCACTTTTCAGAACGATGAGCTTAGTAAAAATCGACGCGCTTCAGAAAGGTGGGGCATAGAGGAGAAACAATAATGTACAGTATGTGGAAAATAATAGATGAACAGTTTACAGTTTGTTTTATGACTGTAAGTCATTCTCCTCAAATGCTATTGAGCCTTAAATTTGCGTTTGAGCCCATTCGGTTGTGAAAAAGTAGCATATTTTACATATGATTTACAGTTTATTTTAATAAATATAAAAAATGTAAAAGGTGTGCATTATAGTTGACACAGATGAACACTTTACAGTTGTTTTTATGACTAAGTCATTCTCCTCAAATGCTATTGAGCCCATTCTGTACTGAAAAAAATCTTTTTTTGTTTTTTTAACAAAAGCTTTTACAGTTTTATGTGACTACTTAAAAATGTATAAGGGTGCAATTGGTAGTTGACCTATATGAACACTTCACAGTTGGTTGTGTTACTGTTAGTAATTTTCCTCAAATGCTATTGAAGTTAGAAAAATGTATACCAATATCGCATGTAACTTTAGAGACGATCCCTGAATATCGAACGTCCAACGTCAAGCCAACTTTATGCCAGTTAGGGCTTTTAAAGTGACCGGATTCATGTGACAGCTCCTGTTTACAGTGTTTTTATAAAGCCAAAGTTCAGCCTAACTTCCGGGATCCGGTATGAATGAGATGAATGTGACAGGTGTAAATGCGGACTGAAAATGCTTACAGTCATCGCGCACTGATGAATACATAATATATAAAGGATTCAAGAATATTTCCAGTAGAACCACTTCATCATTCTGACTGAATGATTTTAAAACAGGTCCTGTTGTATACAAGCAGGATATGACAAAGTAAACAAATCGATTGTCATTCATATTGTTTTAAATATTGGTGTATTCATTTTTCAGATTGAAAAAAGGACAGAATAACCATACATAATTGACCTGCTTGTAAGCTGAGATCTTCTTTTAAAAAGCAATGGATTCAACAGGTATGTTATCTGGAAGTGTGAATCCCACGAAATCTGTCAAAGCACGTCCGGGTCATACTGACCCCCAAGATATTACAAATTAGAAGAAATTATACATATAAATATAGTTTATATAAAACGAAGCCCCTTTTAAAAACCTTTCAACTTTTTTTTCCCTTCCCTCGCTTAATTTTACCTGAAAGTTAAGCAGAATTAACCCCACCTCATTATTGTTAAATGCAAAAATACCGATGTTATATATACATAATGTACAAATAAATAATATTTATATATATATAATATATATTATCTATTGAGTATTTGTTTGTAGAAACAAACTTAAAAGTGAAACATTAGCAAAGATAATTGTCCTGAAAATATATAATGTATATAATTTGTTTGCAAAATATAGTATCTTTTTTTATTATTAATTTGGTGTGAGATTAACACAAATATTTTTTCTCAAAAGTCAACATTTATGTAATTATGTAACACTAAATGATTTATTAATCTAATAATAAATTTGGAGTCAGTTATAAATATATTTTGTCATCACAATGCAGTGTCTACCAAAGGGAAGGAGAGTGTTCAGAAAAGATCTCCTCTGGATCTGATTATGAACCAGCTCCGAAGGAAAGCCTCTTTCACGGAAAGAAAGAAACCGGCTGTGGGCCGCCTCTTCCGCCCATCAGAGAGCAGTGACAAGAGAAACGTAGGCATAGCTGAAGTGAAAGAATCAGAGGCCAGTGAGGGAAAGGAAAATAATGAGCCTGGGAAAGGTGGGCATTAGGTGAGTTTAGAAGACGTAACTTAATGTAAATATAGATTAACAAACCCTTGTTTTCCTTTAGAGATCAACGACACAGATGATGAGGCCAGCTCTGTTGTGGGCTGGGGTCGGGTGAAGCAGTTTGTTCAGAAGCTTGGGAAAACCCCTCACAGTCAGAATTTGAGCCTGTGCCACTGTGATCTGACAGCTACAGATGTGGTGGAACTAGGTGGGTGTTGTGAAATACTTTTTTCCCCACAGTACAATAATAGACCGTACATGCGTCAGGATCTCCAATTATTGTTTTGACGTTTCCTCAGCCACCTTACTGCCATTTCTGGCTCAGCTGGAGGTGATGGACCTGTCCTGGAATGATCTGGTTGGAGGCTCCCTGAAGGCACTTACTGTCCATCTGCAGCATGTAGGGAAACTGAGAGTGCTGAAGCTGTGTAGCTGCAGATTAACAAATCAAGACCTTACTGCTCTTGGTACAGGAAGTATTCATTTATTCTAATGAAGGGATAGTTCACCCAAAAAATTCTGTCATCATACTCTCTATGTCATTCCAAACCTGTAGGCCTATGACATTCTTTCTTCTGCGGAAGACATTTTGAAGAATGTTGGTAACCAAACTGTTTCCTAGTGACTTCCATTGTATTTTTTGACCATACAATGGAAGTCAATGGGAACCAAAACTCAATGGAAAGTCATACAATGGAAGTCAGATGGTAATGTTACCAACATTCTTCACAAAAAACACAAAAGAAGTCTTTAAGAATTTTGAGACACACAGTTTCATTCCTATTTTACCGCAACATTGTCAAAAATATACTGGAAGTCAATGGGAACCAAAACTTGTTACCAGTATCTTCTTTTTTGTTCTGCTGAAGAAAGAAAGACTTATACGTTTGAAATGACATGAGGGTGCGAAAATGATGGCAGATTTTTCATTTTTACTTTAAAAGACCTTACAAAAATGCTAAATTAAGCAACATTTATCACATACATGAACTAAAAAGCTAAATATACACACGTTTCTTTGGAAAATCATATAAATTACAACCTGATTTCTTGAAATTGGTCTCTCTTAAGATAAAAAAAACCCTCTCCTAAAATGATATTCCAGGTGAGGCTCTTGACTGCATTCCTCTAATAGAGGTGCTAGATTTGTCCTGGAATGTTGGCGTCGGTGCAGGAAATTTCAGACACTTCACAGAACACCTCCAACCTGAAAGCACGCTGAAAGAACTCCGCCTGGTGGACTGTCAGCTCTCCGAGACAGACATTACAGCTCTAAGTAAGACATGCTTTGTATAAAACTCATATAATGATGGTAATTGAAGTAGAACCTCCAACTACTCCACGGTAGGATTTCATATGACATTGAAGACTATGTTTCATTTTTTGGGGTAGTGGTGAACTATGTGCACAAATCCAGCATTTGAGTTAAATTATACATACTTTGGTGAAATATAATATCAGTAAAAACTTCTACTTGTGTATGTTTTGTATTTACACATTAGACTAATGAGAATTAGAGGGGAAATGAGCGTAATTATCATATAAATGTAATGTTACAATGACAAAAATATTTTGTATTTATTTTATTAAATCTATAATTTATTTTATGCAAAATATAACTAATTACTTTTAGGTTAAAATAACTTTCTTTGTGGGTCTCTACTGCCATTTATTATTTTTTGTTTATTATTCCAACCTGCTCAAAATGCCTATTTAAGGAGCGAGGGGTCTAATGTCAGGTCAGATAAGATATAGAGTTTAAATAGGTTAGAGCTCAGTTTGACATCATAATGAATTATATGAGTCAGCGCAGTCAAACTGAGGAACATATTACGGTTCTTGGCTCATTTTGAGTCAGACTAGACAGCTTTACTTGAGTCTTCTTCAAAATTACTAGGAAAGGCATGTTTTGGTTCTAAAATGTAGTATAGTAAAATATATTATTCTTGTAATCCAGTTCCCCCCCCCCCAAAATGAATAGACTCTGATAAAGCACAGACAGACACTTCAGATACAAGTAACAAAGTAAAAATACTTTAGTCCATCAATGCGTTTGAGTGTATCAACTGGGAATTCAGCTTTAGGTCATTCAGAAGAAGCCTATAATGAGCTGTAAATGGTTATCAATTTTCTTTAAAAAGCACTAATTTTTTTCTACAGGTGAGGCTCTTCCCATGTTGTCTAGTTTGGAGGAGTTAGATCTGTCCAATAATAAGCTGTCAATCAAGGGAATGGAGAACTTCACCTCCTCTCTAGGCTCAACTCCACAACTGAAGACCCTAAAACTGAGCATGTGTGGACTCAGTAAAGACAGCATCAGTGTTCTGGGTACGAAAGCTACGATAGAAAGTCCTTCAAAATAGACCTTCAATGGCAGACAAACATAACTATAAGCAACACAGCTACAAACTGTGAGCATAGACATTGAATTTCTGCCAGGAAGCTTTTCCGTTATAATTCAGTTTCATTTACTTTCCTTAATAATTTTGGAGAATAATTTAATGAATTTCTTTTGTAAAATATTAAAAGGACAGGCACTCGGGTCCGTCCCTGCACTAGAGCACATCAATCTGTCATGTAATAAGGAAGCAGGTGGAGGTCTCACCATGCTGTCCACTAACCTAGCTCTCCTCGCACACCTGAGAAGTTTGGACATGCATCTGTGCTGTCTAACAAAGGAAGATGTGTTGGCTTTAGGTAAGACTAGCTGTCACTGTTCATTTAATGTTGAAGTGAAGTTGTTTGTATTGTTCTTTTAACTTGCTTTCTCAGTCCAGGTAGCTTCATCTCTCAAAGAGCTCAGAGAGCTGGATTTGTCATCCAATAAAAGTGTTGGAGAGACACTCCAGAATCTTCTGCAAACCCTCCCTCTTTCTCAGATAACCAAACTTCCATTAAACAACTGTGCTTTGAGCACACATGCATGCCATGCTCTTGGTATGAAACAATACAATTTCAAAAAACATTGAATTTCTTTTTAAATGGAGAGATTTTGACTTTTTTTGTGTGTTTCTGGGTTTCCTCACAGCTACCGCAATGCAGATGCTAAAACAGCTTGAAAGTCTGAACTTGTCATGGAACAAGTGTGTGGGGGAAAATCTGAAGCAATTTCTGGAGGCTTTGCCGCCTGATTGCAAACTACAGGAACTCAGACTGAGCAGCTGTAATTTAACCACTGAAGATGTGCTACAACTAGGTCAGTTCTGGTCAAAGAATGTTCAAGTAATTACATTAAGGCTGCGATACATGACTGCAGTACTTTAAACATCCATCTAATGACACTTTTGCAAACTGTTGTAATCTTGCAGAATCTGCTTGCCAGAGTGGAGTTCTGTCCCATCTGAAACAGCTGGATTTGTCTTATAATGGCAGCGTTGGGGATGGTGGTTGGATGTCTCTTTTTGGGAAGGCTGCTGCTCTAAAGGGACTGGAGGAGCTGGATGTCAGTCTGCGACCTTCTGCATCTCTCTCTGTCTCCCCCTGGCTGCCCGCCTTGTTGGAGGTCCTTCCGCAGCTCTCTTCCCTCACCCGTCTGTCTCTGCAGCACTGGGCTCTGAGTTCAGCTGAGATAGAGAAGCTGGAAAAAGTTATTCGCAAGAAGAATGTCATCCTGGAATGTGACAGGCTGGCCACGTCCACACCAAAGGCAGCAGGTTAATGAGAAGCATTTCAGCCGCTTTGACAATGATGGTTTTCCAAGTTACTGAAGCTGCAAATCAAGATGTTACTGACAATGTGTTGATTGAAAAGCATTCGACCATTACACACATTCCTTTGACCCATTTTCTTTTTTGAACATGTATTTTCAAATTTTTATATCACACAATTGATCATATAAAAAAAGAGGATGTTTTATAATCAATTTAAAGCATCAGAAATTAAAATTTAACTTGTCAGCATAGGGTTAAAGTAGGTGACCATACATCCTCTTTTTTCCGGACATGTTCTAACCGAGATTCTAAATTGCCTAAAATGTCTTGGTTTTATCATAAACTTATCATTATCTACTTAGATCTGCATGAAGATTCATAAATTTTCATTTGTGGGTTGAATATCCCTTTAAGTGTTGATTGTTTGCACTACAGTAGAGATTATTTTTGTTGGACAAGTATTTGGATTTACACTTTATATTATTTTATTCATTTGCTTCTTTTCTCATTTACATAAAACAAAAAGATTGTTTTCGACTGAACTTGCTAAATCAAAATCTCTCTGACTTTTATCCGTCCTGCCAAAACTGTGGGAAAATTTGCATGTGACACCCAATACAGTGAAGACAAAGTGTCAGAGCAAATCATTTACATAAATGACGTGTTTTTCGCAGACATCATGGCAGCCTGTGACATTTCCAAACACTGGACACATGGACATAAAGGCTGTAATCAAAAACACTAACTTTGTGAGTAATTATAATAAATACAAATGTAACCAACTGTGCTGTGGATTATTTTGCTTGCCAGCAACTGAAATATTTCAACAACAAAAAGTCACAATCAATTTAAGTCTAAATGTGTCTTACACTGAAGCAGCAACACACTTTTGGACAAAACCGATAATCATGAATCATGAATGTGAGACTGGATAGATCTGCAGAGACAATGAATCTGATGCCATCAGGGCCAGAGCTGAATTACTTGAGTCTCCATCTCCCCCATATCTGGATGTCCAATAGTAATGCCTGTGTAAACCATGAGATGCTTCTGCTAAAAAAACATGACCATCCACCTCATAGGGAGAAACATCTGTGTGCTCCTCCAACAGCCGCCCGCTGCTTATCAGCCGGGAGAAAGCCTGATTAAACATGCAGAGAGAACATCTGTTTTCGTACACCAATTGAATACAGTATTTGATAATTTAGAGATTTGTGGAATCTTACCACGCAAACTGGCTCCTCAAGTTTGTTCCCCCAGATGTAAATGTGTGTGAGACAGGAATTCACTTTCATTGCCTCGTTGAAGGACATAAGACCTTTCTTTCCGATGTTGTTGCTGGTAACAGACAATCTAGGAGGCAAAAACAATGAGAAGTTGGACAGCATAGACAAGGGAAATAGTTTCACGTATAAACGCGAGATTTTAGACATATAATAGCATTGTTTTATAAATAAAGTACACTAACGCTTTGAGTTTGCTGTGTGGCAGCTTGATAGCTTCACTTAGATACACCGCGCCATCATCTTCAATGCGATTGGAAGAAAGATCTAGAATCTCCAAAGAGGGATTTTGTTTCAAAACCTCTGATAAGCATTTGGCTCCATCCTGTGTAATTCTGTTACTGTTAAAAAATACAGAAATTACCATTTCTCTATCTTGTAGTCATATTGTTTATTAATGAATTGAACTCATTTCATAACTGATGAACTTTACAGTTATTGAACTGAACTGAATCAACACTCAACACAATCAACCATTTTAAGCTGAATAATGATACGGTCTTTGTAGAGCTGCTTTGCAGCAGAAATAGAATTAGTCTCATATTTGATGAAGTTTGGATCTGTTATTTTGCTGTTTATTACTGTAAAACAGATTTGAAACAATCTGCATTGTATAAAGCACTATATAAATAAAGGTGACTTGACTCTTTTCTGAGAAGCACAAAAGAACTCATGTCTGAGTTGCTCTGTGCCATATAATGCCTTTCACTTTCATTGTATGAAAAACAGCTACGATATTCTGCTATAAAAACTCCCTTTGCTTTCCACATGAGGGTGAGTAAACAACAGAATTGTCATTTTTTTAGTGTGAACTATCCCTTTAGGATCATGAATTATGAGAATTAGTGATTTAGTGTATACCAGCGAAGATCCAAGTAGCGTAGAGAGACGTTTAACTTCAGTGCTTCACACAGCCTTTCCACACCAGTATCAGTCATGTCATGCTTTCCCATGTGCAGCTCCCTCAGTGTCTTATTCACCACCAGTATCTGTGCCATATGGACTGTTGTTTCCTCCTATTATTTAAGTTCAATTGACTTTTAACCATTAAAAAAGACTTTTACCAAATAAATTAATAAAGTGGGTATATCAAAGCACAATTTTCCTGAAAACAAACCTGAAGACTGAAAAGAAGAGGTCGGCTAACATTAATAGCACGGATTCTTCTGTTGTTCTTAAGGACGATGGCAAACGCTATTACACTTTGTGTAGCCTAGGAAATAAACACAATACTTTAATTAAAATGTAAATTACCTTTATTTTGTGGTTACATTTATGTTCAAGAAACTTACCAGATCACAGTCTGAGACATCTATTTCTTCTAAAGTAGCATTGATCTGCAACATGGCAGCCAGTTGCAAGGCACCTTTGTTTCCAATCTTATTTCCCGTCATCCTGAGCGTCTTCAAACTTGTATTTTTCTGTAAAATTAACACAGTACATGCTAAAATCATGATAAATATTGGCATTCATTTAAAACGTATAATTAATGTATGAATGAATGTTACATTTTAACATTAATTATAAATGTGAATTAGTCACACTTACATGAAGACTTTTTGCTATCACTTCTGCACCATCTGCCTCAATGTTATTACACATCAGATCAAGAGACTGAAGGGACTCACTCTCCTGTTGAAATGACAATATTCCTTTAAAGTCTTAGTTTTAACATTTTTAGTTGGCTTAAAAATATAAACCCAAGGAAGCTCATGAATGAGTCTTTAGGAACATTCTGATGGCATACAGTACCTGAATGAGGTGTGCAATATAAACAGCTCCTTTATCTGTGATATTGTTGTATTTAAGATCTAAACCTGCAATTAAGTTTTATTTTCAGTACATTATGAAATATTGAACATATTGAAATTAAACAAGTACATATTTTAAAAGTACTTGATTCAGGTATAGGCAACAATGAACTTGTAAATATGTGCAGTGGTTTATGATTTCCATGACATAAAATTGTTCTGGGTAGGACGAGTTAATATTTACCCTTTATAGCCGAATTTCCCACGAGTGTTTTTGACAAGACCAGCATATCTTCATCTGTCAATCTGTCTCCATGCTTCAGTTGATCATTACCGGTTAGTCGGAGTGAGGCATCGCTGAATTAAACAAAACAACATTAATTCACAATAAAGTCGAAACGGCTGTTCATACTTTATATATTATATAGTTTCCAAACCAACCTACTAATGTTGTTTTCCAAGACTTCCAAAACACATGTATTTGGAGGCTGCTGAACTTCAGCGCATAGAGATAAATATCGATTCTTCAAGTCCTCCATGTTTCACGCTCTAAGTTGCTATGGTAACAGAAACCAAGTTTGAAGTTGCTAAGCCAACATAGAGATCATCTGCGCAATGGCGACATCTTCAGGTGGTCTGCGCTATATAATCGCATATACTGTATAGTGTATATCTATATAATAGAGAAGAGAGAGAGAGAGATATGAGAGAAATGTGTTAAAGACACAACAGTAAATTCGAAGTCATAGAAAATTTAAATGTTTGAAAGTAATTTTTCTTGTTAGACATATTACACAACAAAATATATGAATGTTTATATTCATATATTCAAAAATGTGGGTGGGTGTGACAATACTCACTTTTGCAAAAGGGCCTGTGAAGCGGTATTATTGGGAGCCTACATAAGTAAAAAACTAGGCCACTGTGTGTGTATATTTTGCATTGTACATAAATAAAAAAATGGACTGTTGTGTGGGGGGGGGGTCTGAATTCAGTAGTGTCACAATTTGTTTGGTAATATGTGAAATCCCGGACAAAACCTTCCCCTAGTGAGATCACCTAATATAAAAACAACAAGAAGTAATATTGAGGAGAACTGAGGAAAAAATGCCCGCGTTCTTCACCAGATTCATTCTGTGAATACATTACTCCAAAATATATATCAACCACAACAAATATTCAGACGTGAGATGATTTATTATAAAAGTTGCCCAGTTTGTAAGAGGATCTAAATGATTTCACATCATATATGAAATCGTTCATATTACATTATAGGTATTTACATGTCATACTTCTAAAAGACAAACGCATAGTTCAAATATCAGAATGACCAAGTCAATTGTAATGTATAGCCAACACTGTCCTTTCAATTAAATAGAAAAGTATTTTTAAATGAACCAAAACGCATTTTAAGCACAGCTTTTATATCACAGCTAAACCTAAGTTTGGCCTTCCCTTCATTGCAGAAAATACTTTGCTTTTAATGATCCAGATTCTGCTCTGAATGTGACACATTTACTTAAGAAAAAAGCAAGAGAGGAGAAGCCCCACACATTCACTCAACAGCTTTGTATAACTGATATCTGCTAAGAGTTCATCATTCAAAAGCTTAGAAAACAAGTTATCTGAAGGGATGTTTATGACAAATTGCTTCCGCACTGGCGTGACTGATCCTACCCTCAGTCTTCCCTTAATGGAGAAAATACACTTAAAATGGAAGTAAAAGCTGGTATTTTAATCAATGGTCTGAACGATGACAATCTGCGTGTGCTCCATCTCAGCGTTTCCGGGGATTTCGTACTGTTCCAATACATAGCTCACTTGCTCGCCAGATTCTCCGTGTTGGATGAGAACCGGTGCTTCGGATGAGTCTGCGTGCTGGAAGATCATGGAGGGCTCTGTGCCGTCTGCATGCTGTATGATCATCTGAGGCTCTGCTGACTGTTGGATAATAAGTGAGGTTTCCGGGGGCAAAATTGGCAATGGGGGCTCCATCTGAATTTCATGGTCTTGGGAATCGACAAGGGCGGAGCGCACGCGAGCAATCAGGCCCTGGTGGTCAATGGGGATGTTGAGAGGACACTGCGTCGGGTCGGTTTCCAAAGGAGCCTGCTCTTGGCTTGGAAGAGCTGTAAAGTATGTTTTAAAATAGATATTTAGATAATTGGATAGATCAACTAAGTTATAAATATACAAATGGTAGAAAGTTTTTGCTGCTTAATATTTTTGTGGAAAAAGTGATACAATTTTTTCAGGATTCTTTGATGAATACAAAGTTCAAAATAACAGCCATTATTTGAAACCAAAATGTCTTGTAACTTATAACTGAATTGCTGAATAAAAGTATTTCTTACTTACTACCTAACTTTTGAATGGTGGTGTACCAAGGTTTCCAAAAAATATTAAGCAGCACAACTGTTTAGATTTCATTGATAAGACGTCATTCCTTGAGCAGCAAATCAGCTATGAGAATGGTTTTCTTAAGGTCCATGGCGCTACTTTGTGAGACTGGAGTAATGATGCTGAAATTTCAGGTTGCTTCCACAGGAATAAATTACATTTTAAAAAATATATTCAAATAGAAAACATTTTATTTTAAATTGTAGTGATATTTCACAATATTATTGTTTTGATTAAATAAATTCAGCCTGGGTAAGCCTAAGAGATTTCTTTCTTTAAAAAAAAAAAAAATTTATCATTCCAAACTAGTATTGTTAGAATAAACGCTAATAAAAGCATTAAAATAACACACCGTTATGCTTCAAAATGCTGTGCTTCTTCAAGCTATACATGTCTGAAAACATGTTCCCACACAGGTAACACCTCACTTTTCTCGATCCTACAGGCAAAATGGCAGAGAAATAAGTATTATTTGGACATTCTTGCAAGGTTCCCATTTAGAAAATGCATCACTTGCTTTCATTTATTAACTAAATGTACCATTGTGGATGTCCATATGCTTTCGTAGTTCACCAGCGGTTAAGCAAGGTTTTCCGCAATCCAAGCATATATATGGGGTCACACCTAAAATGGAAGGAAAAAAACAACAACATTTTTTTAAACACAGACTCCATGTGGCATTAGTATGTTAGCAATTCGCTACAGAAAAGGTTGAAAGCTGTAGTGAATGCATCACAAACCCACCGGTGTGTTTCCTGGTGTGAGCGATGAGAGAGCTGGACACAGCGAATGCCATGCCGCAGGTGTCGCAGATGTATGGTTTCTCCCCTGTGTGTCGGCGCTTGTGGTACATCAGAGTACTGGCCTGTGTGAAGCGCTTCCCACATTCTCCACATTCATACGGCTTCTCACCGCTGTGCTTCCTGAGAGCACATGGGAAATAATGAGTTAATGGAAAAGTTTATTTTTATAATTCATTATTGATATTTTATAGACATTTTAATGGGAGATTAACAAATATTGCCTTTTTATGACCAGTACTAAACTCATTATTTTTATGTTTAGGTGGCCAAAAATGGATATGGAGAACCAGTATTTAATTATGCTCTTTAAAAATTAATAATAATAATAATATCACATAATCCACATTAAAACAATAATCAGACTAAACGAAACAATTCTTTATAAATATTTTCCACTAATTAATTGTCATCAACAACCATCAACGGTATTACTACCTAAATAAAATAATCCATATTGAAGACCAATTAGTGTGAACTCTAAAATATTTTACAGTATACATGATCATATTGAATCTAATAGGAAAGAAACTGATAACCATTTAAGTGGTGACCTAGGGCTACGTTCACAAGACTGCGGCCTAGTGCTCAATTCTATTTTTGGCTCAGGAATCTGATCTTTTTGTATGCTGTGCACATTGTTCATTTTAAATGTGCCACTAATTCAATTTCGATGTGAACATTGTTCTAACTGACCCTCATGCGCAGAAAAACATATGAACAGGGTTTCCAGGGTTTTCACCAGAAACAAAATCTTTCCATTAGGGTCTTCTCAAAACTAGTAAAAACTGGCCCACCCATCAAGCGTTCTGGGACATGTTTACTTTTAACCCACGTAGTTTGAAAAACAACCCAGCTTCAACAATGAAAAAATTGCCCAACAATATTCTGTGGGAAAACGTGGACTTGGCCACACTTTTGCCTCGTTTATTTATAGTGTGATCTGCCGCAGATGCCAGCGAAATTATGCGCAGGCAATATGAAAAATAAAGACAAAGCTGTGGCAGAGGAGAGCAGAGTTTTGAAACTTTTATGATACGAGCCATTATGTTTTGCTTGTATATAGAGTTGTCACTGCAATACTTATGAGTTCTGACATGTCACTGTACTTCCACTGACAACCTTTTTTTTCGCAAATGTCTTGATAGCTTTGGGTATGTAAAAACTTTCAAGTGACTCCCATGAGCGCAGAATCGTGACGAATGTCGACCTAGAGTGACGTAAAAGTCGCATGAACGCCGATATGACTGTTCACACTGCGGTGGAAGTGGCACAAATCGGAATTGAAAATATCAGATTCCATGTGGTTTGTGCTATTCACACTGTCATAAGAAAAACAGATCTGAGTCACATGTGAGCAAAAAAAAAATCGGATTTGGGCCACATTTGCCTCTAGAGAATCAAAGCCCTTGTGGCAGCACATTCATGTACATGTGTAATTTTATCACTGAAATTAAACTGGAATTATGCTCATGAACAGCACTGCACATACCTTATGTGAATTTTCAGATTGCTCGATGTGGCAAAAGCTGCTCCACAGAAATCACATTTATGTGGCTTTTCTTCTCCGTGATGCATTCGGCAATGATAGACCAGCTGACATTTCTGAGAAAAACATGCCTCGCAAGACGTACAACTGAAGGGCTTCTCTCCTGAAAACAAAATAATACATGAATCACTTCACATAAACCTATCAGCAAAGTTATGGCAATGTACACTACAGTTTGGTGTTAAGATTTTAGATTTTTTAAAAGAAATTAATACTTTCATTCAACAAGGATGCATTAAATTGATGAAAAAGAGACAGGAAACACATGTATAATATCACAAAAAGATTTATATTTCAAATAAATGCTGCTCTTTTAAATTCTATTCAGCAAAGAATCATAAAAAAATTGTATCACCGTTTCCGCAAAAATACTAAGCAGCACAATGGCTTTCAACATTGATAGTAATAATAAATGTTCCTTGAGCACAAAATCAACATATTAGAATGATTTCTGAACAATTATGCGACACTGAAAACTGCAGTAACAGCTGCTGAAAATTCGGCTTTGCCATCACAGGAATGAATTACATTTTAAAATGTATTAAAATAGAAAACTGTTATTTTGATTTGTAATAATATTTCAAAATATTACTGGTTTACTGTATTTTTGATCAAACATTTTGGCCTTTAAAATCATAAGAGCAAAAACATTAAAAAAAAAAAAAAATCTCAGCTTTTTGAACAGTAGTTTGTGATTAACAAACATTATGAACATATACTATAGTTCCACATTTTTTGTTATCAAAACTATCAAATAAAAGGCACATTTATTCAAGTGAATAAGTGTATTAATGCAGTGTACCTTCTACACATGTGAGTCATACCTGTGTGTATGCGCATATGGGTCTTCAGCTGGTTGCCCTGTCTGAAGGAGCGGGTACAGAGTCATGTGGCAAATGATAGAAAAAGGAAGGAGGGAAATAAATGTATTGGGAGAGGTCACCTGTAGGGAATGTTAGGAGTGGCCAAGGAAAGGGAGGACTAAGCTCATGGGGGACCTGGAGAAGTGGAAGTGGAATCTGCGCCAGGTCACGGATCAGACATTCACATGCCTCATGGTAACCGATAAGTCTAACGCTGCTGACGTGGAATACATACTATGACCTGGTGTTATGTGATCCTGCAGAGGGGCGTTACACACTTCCTCGCATCCGGCGCAGCAGGTCCATACTTTGTCATTAAAAGGGTGCCACAATATCTTCATCCTGCTACACTGTCATCTATCCATCTTACTAGCGGTATGGTCACGTTCCTTAAATATAGCATTACTACTGCCATCTTCTTTATCCATGACTCGCCTGGTGCTGACCTTCCTCGTGCATGATCGCCTCTAGTAACAGTGCATCCCGTAGCATTGAGTGCTAGCAGCATATCGTTCAGTGATCAGCATCAGGTAGTGCCAGCGTCCAATGGGAATGGATAGAAGGGGTTAGGAAATCGTCCACTAGGGTCTTCTTCTCCAACAGTGGTATCTCCACCTGATCTCTGGTTGGGGATTTGTGCCTAGAGTTCAAAGTTTCCTCAGAAGAAAGAGTTTGGTGCTCGGAGGGGCGTTCCTCTTGGAATTAACGGTCCGGGGAGATCCGTTCGATGTCGTCGTTGTGTCTTCGCAGGTTAAGAAAGCGCTTGCGTGTCTGAATTGTCCTGTGAAAATATTTAGTGTGCGTTCTAAAACAAGTGGGTTGAGTGGGGTGGTGTGGGTGTGTAACTACATGGTATTACGAGTGTCGGGTGTATTAGGTCACACGCAGTCGTTCCTCTTGGGCGCTCTGATATGTTAGAGAGGCGCGATAACCATATCGGGTTACTAGTGTGCCCACATCAGTAAGCTTGTACCCTGTCCCGTCATGGAAAGATGGTTCCTAACCCGCCTGCAAGATCACCAGACCATCTGGTGCTGTCAACAAACCTCGGTTTCTTGGTCTGGAACTCCTTGTATCCGTCTGTTCATCCCTGTCTAAGCCTTACATGCACCACAGACATGCTAGGTGTGAATTCGTTGGGTACTTCGCTACAAAAGATTTTATGAGCAGAGGCTCTCGACAATGGACCAAGAATGCGTCGATAGGGTGTTGCTACAGACTCTCTTCAGCGTGTTCCATGCATCTCTCTGTCAGTTGGCTCGGTGGTTACCACAGTGGACTACCGGTGCGGTTGATTACTTCCGGTTTCCTCTCCCATACTGAGAACTGGCTATTTGGACTCGGAAAGTAATTTTAGTGCCACTGCTCGTGGAGATTGTTCAACATTGTATCAGAAGATCAATGGCCGTCACGGACCATGGGCGTGCCTCGGGGGGGATCGGTCTCAAGGCACCCGGAGCCCTATCCGTGCATGGAACCTCGTTGAGCAGATGATGGGGCTGCCCCAGCTCATGGCGGAGCAATGCCAGCCAGGAACGGGAGTTGTTGGGTGTGGGGGGATGGACACCGTCCCGGCATCATTAGCTGGCCGGGTGTATGCTGTCTCTGCGGTGTTCGTGTCTCACTGTCTGGAACATGGGCGTCATAACAATACAACGTGGTGTAACACCTAACTTCGTTGATCTGGGTATCTCCTCACCGGGGCGGGAGCCGGTAGTCATTCGCGACCGTCGTGGCATCGGCTCATCCCAGGATGTCGTGAGGCAATCATGCTAGTGGGCTGCATGATAGGGGTCCCTTGTGACATCAGTCGTGATAGTTACGCGCTGGTGTCTATATGGGGTGAGGCGCGCAGGCGAACACACAATAATAGGAAATAATTATATCATGTAGACACATAATAACTCGAATACAACCCTGGCCACAATCCTCGTGCATCTCCAAAGATAGACGAAGTAAGCTATCGGAGCCGTGATAGAGGGTCTGAATTATTTTGTCTACGTGAGTAGCAAAACAAAAGTATGGCATAACAGGGATATTTGTGGTCGCACACGAGTAAGTAGTGAAATATAAATTTATCGGGACATAGTGGCACTATGATATTACTATCGTAGCCGGACGGGATAGTAGAATTGTGGGATTAGTTTATTACAATCAATAATAAGCGAGTAAGTTTAGCCCGTCAGATGCAATGACCACAATTAAAGAGAAAGCTCATAGCACAGAGGGGTAAATATGGGCGTTGAGTAGATTAGGGGGGGGTAGACAGTAAAAAGAAAACAATTAATAGGTTTACTACGGAAAAAAACCAAAACTTTATAACTGTAAAATTTCAATGACACGGTGGGCCATGTTTCCAAATACATTGTCCATATTAAGACACATTGAGCAGGTGTAATAACATGACGGGCTAAAAAATAAGTAATATCCAAGTAAACAAGTTGGATGTATAGAAAAGGGGTCGTGGGGCAGGAGTATAGGGTGGGGGGTCAGTTATATGATCTGACAGGTGCAATGAAAATAGTTGTGGGTAATGGCGTCTACATATTAGTTTGGGACAAAGTAAACATAATAATTAATCTAGTATAATCTACACATATAAGTAAATATTTAAAGGGTTGTGAGTGATCTATATATAAATATATAGGGTGAAAAATATATATAGGGGGTGGAGTAAAAAGGTAGAATCACGACAGCCCCGCAGCCGGGCACACAGCACCACGACAAAAATGCGAATATGAATGACAAATAATATTTTTGTAGGGGTAAAGATAGTAAATAGTTTGTTAATTAACAAATCACGGAAATTTAGTAAAAGTACATGGACTGAAAGAGGGAAACTAGTACGAAAAATATATATGGTCCAGGAAAAATTAACAGAAAAATAATGGGGAGTACACATATAATACCAGAGGGTTAATTAAGTCACATTGGGTGACACTAAAGAGAAACACTGCACATACGATATAGAGCGAATAGAATGATATATACGAAGGTAGCTGAAAAATTGGCCATGAACTAACACCTTCCCCACTCAGAGTCCCCAGTGGATAAATAGGTAGATCAGTAGGTATTTCAAACGCGAGCCCGCAAAGACTACCATGCTCTGGAGTCCAAAGGTTAGTGGTGTGGAAACACATTCAAATCCTTAAAATCCGGCAATCAGATCGACTGCAGTAGAGGCAAATACGGTCAGCTACAAAGCGTGCCAGAAGCTTGGTATATAAGTGCAGGTGAATAATGTGAGGAGCATTTCACGGATTAAGATAATATGTGTGGCAGTGGGCCAACACAAGGAAAAAGCTAAATCTCATCACGGTGTCTCTTCAGCGGCGCGCGGATCAGAAAAACAAGGCTCAGCTGGTGGAGTGAAAGAGTATGTTAGACAGTAGGTCGTGGGAAGGAGGAAACTGCGATACAAGGGCCTGCGTATGTCAGAAAAACATCTTATAACATGCAAAGTGCCACTGAGGTCTGAACATCTAAAGAGATTTCAACCCCGAAAACAGGAATTCTTGCCACCATTAAGATAATATTGGAGTTTGTCATTACATCCTCTATTCCATATATAAGCATTGTTGAGTATATAGTCAATCCGGGTGGGGAAATTAAATAGGAACAAGCATAAATGAAATGAACAGCATTACTAACATGTATGGAATTTAGTTATCCATTGGTTGGGTGAACTAGACTTATAATGACCGTATTTTATATGCAACAGAATTGCAAGCAATAAACAAAATAACTAAAATAATTTAACTTTACGCGGCATGCGGTAAAGGTTTATAATGGTTGTAGAAAACACCACACCCAGGAACCTTTGATACATAACAACCGAGCAAGGCTGCTAAAAATGAGAAGTGTGCATATATAAATTAACCAATAACTCGATATAAAATGAGCGACAGTTCAGACTGGACAACATCAGTTAAGGAAAATAAAAGTTCCCGCCCATTACTCAAAAGTTGGCTGCAATAACGAGCTTGCCGACAAACTATCACCATTAAAGGTCACTCAAAATATTATACAGCACCCAATAATTATAGTCGTAAATATGCACTAAAATAACTAAACGCACTGTTCTCTGAATGGATACAGAGGGGAATGTTTATCATTTTGACATGCAAAACAAAGGGCTCTTATTTCGCAAATGCTCGATCCGGTAGAGCGCAGGCTCGGTCTATATATTACAAACACAACACCGAGTCGTGCAATAATTATTTTAATTACATGATTAATAAATATAAAGTTAAATTCGAATTTTTAATAAAAATTCAGTTCTCACGTTATTTCGACAGTAGATTAAAATCGCTTTGCTTTGACGGCCATTTTCGAGGTCTTCAAGGGGATTTGGTCTGTGACGTAATATCCTTCCGTCTGAACTCTTTCCGGTGTTTGAACCTGTTTTTTCACAGTCTATGGGTTGAACCAAAGAGACAGCTGTAACCATTAGGTGGAGCCAAACACACAAATGTCCAGGCACATGAATAGACACAAATGTCCAGAACAGTGTTGCCAACTTAGCAATTTTGTTGCTAAATTTAGCAACTTTTCACACTGCCCTAGCAACTTTTTCTTCCAAAAGCACCAAGCAACAAATGTAGCTATTTTTTTATTATTTATTTGGCCATTTTTAGCAACTTTTCATAAATGACTCAAATGATAAAAAGGCACACATTTTCCATCTAAATTACACAAAATGAGGAAACCAAAGATGCCTAGCAGTACACAGATTCACAAGTGAGGAGGGGTTCAGAAGTATATGGTGCTTCCATGATAGGTAACCAAATTGCTTTGCTGAAGAAAGAAAATTTGTTAACATCGATAGCATATGGGGGGTGTGGGTATAGATAAAGAAAATATGGGCCATACCCTCCTTGTTAATAATAGCACGCTTGTATACTGCGCATGCTGGGCAGCTTCGATGTATGGCTATCGCCCCTCAGTACACGAATCACAAAATAGGTGCTAGCGAAACAACTCACATCAAAAGTATACGCCGTTACTGACGAATGTGAACCAGGAGCACGTGAAATCATAACCGGTGAGCACATAATATAGTCATATATACAACAGGCCGGTCTGGCAAAAGTGAACGTATAATACAACATGCAGAAGTGTCAAACAAAAACAGAGCTACTGACACAATACTAGAAAAGGAGGAGCAGTGAAAATCAATTCGCTTGCGCCATTGAACAAGAGGTGCTGCTGCGCTAATTTAAGGTACAGCTCGTGACCGAAAAAGTGGCTGAGAAATGTATGGCTGAATATGAACTTCAACCATGGGGCGAATAACGACTGCTTAAAGACTAGACATGTGTCAGAATGTCGTGTTACACATCAGCTAAAAAGAAACTTACTACTTTAGTGTAGTAGGCTCACTAATTGTTAAAAAATGTGAGTGTTTAATAATTCAATGTTGTATTTAAAATTAGTTATTTATATTTTAATATTATATCGTGTTATATTATTTTACAAACATATCTAAATTAACATTTCTTGCTGAGATTTGAAGTAGTGACAATTTTGTGTCATAATTACGTAATGATGTCATCGTGCTATGACATCACAACGTCATTTAGCAATTTTTAGCAACAAATTGACCTTCCTTTAGCAACTTCCCCTGAAAATTAGTTTGCAACACTGGTCCAGAAACCTGTGCATTTAAGGACCAGAGTGTAAATGACAGGAGTAACTATACTTCATTACAATACTAAATGTTATTTTGGGAATGTGTACTTTTAAAACTACCTTTAGGTACTTTTATTCAATTACAATTCCAAGGCAAAAGTCATTCTTTTTAAAGATTTCACTTAGAGGTCGTTGTGACATTTCTCCCCCCTCTTTTTTGATCCATTTATTGATACCAGTTTTAACAGACAATGACATCCATTTCAGTATATAAACGCACTTCATTTATCCTTGTGAAGAGATCTCATCAATCACAATATTCGATTTCAGATATTGTTAAGTTTTATTTATGAAATTATTGGATGCAGGAATAATCTTTGGGTCTTTTCTACAGATTATAGTCACTAAACAATTCTAAACATCTTCTATTGGACTTTTTACTCTTGATACTATTAATCCCATGTTTAAAAAGACATTAACCCAGGGTTAAAGGTTGTACGAAAAGATCTTTAGTAAATTTGCTTGAATCCTGGGCCGAAGCGACAAGGAACACGTCTCCACAAAGAATTAACCAGGAGTGGTTGGCCTATTAAAGCAGCACTATGTAACTTTTTCTGTGTTCAAAATTTGCAAAATGTGTATAATGAGCGAGTACATCATGAATTCATCTTCCAAACCGCGTTTTTGTCTTATTCTGAATCACTACGGTACACTTATAATAAGTACTTATATTTGGACTATTGCAGCCAGTCCCTTTTGGGGTCGGGTCGTCACCGCTGCGGAGTAACACATACCTGCGTGAATCGCCATAGACATAAACTTAGAGAAGTAGCTCCGGTTGGAATGTTCTTCCGCGGGATGTGTGCAGTTCTGTTTATTAACCGCTAGAGCGCCAAAAGTTACATAGTGCTGCTTTAAAGGGGTCATATGATGCTTTTTTAAAGATCATTATTTTGTGTATTTGGTGTAACAGAATATGTTGACATGCTTTAATGTTCAAAAAACAAATTATTTTTCAAATACTGTACATTATTGTAGGCCTCTATGCCCCGCCTCTCTCAAACGCTTCGTTTTCTACAAAGTCCCTCCTTCCGACAAGCCAGTCTGCTCTAATTGGCCAACTGACCCAGTGCATTTTGATTGGCCGAACACCGCAAGCCCTCGTCGGAAATGTAACGCCCCTTACCATAATCGCAAGCTCATCTTTCAAAATAATGTAAGAGAGTAAAAATGGTCCCTTAGTTTTACCATAGTTCAATCCCGCAATGGGAACAGACACAGTATTTGCAGTACACAAGCCGTGATTAAGAAAGTTGACTCCACTGTGATGTGACCCTGTCCTCTCTCTCTCTCTCACACACACACACACACACACTATTCGCAAACTCTGCATTTGACAGTCCAATAGCAATACTTAAACTAGTAACAAAACATACTTACAGTAGCTGATTCAGAAGCGCAAGATTGTCATAGCAAAGTCAGAAATACCTCCTCTCCTAGGTTCACGAAACGGTCGTGCATAAAATGTATTGCTGTTCTGTTGTAAGTGATCTTTAAGATTCCTAAATGCATCTACTTTCAAATAAAGTGCTTTTGCTTTCGCCTTGAAACACACAGCATCTCCCTGACATTGCTGCTTCAACACTAACTGAGGTTACTGAAACCACGCCTTCTTTCTTTGCGTGCACATTTGGCCGGCATTATGCAAATATTCCCACATAGTGACCTAGATATGTGGGGGCGTGTTAGAACGAGCCGTTTTAGGGGGGCGTGGCAGAGTCTTAACTTTGATAAATAATATCTCTTTGGTTTTGAAACTTTAGTCTTTGCAACTTCAGGGATCTTATCTATGCACAATCAGCTTGTAACACTCCAAAGAGAAAGGAAAACTTGAAATCGCATCATATGACCCCTTTAATATCAGCAATGTGACAGTTAACCAAATGGGCGGAATACTATAAAGGTATTTAATTTTACTTAATAATCAAACTTACATAACAATATCAGTAAATAATATTTGTTTAATGATAAACAACTGCCTACTACCATGGTTACCTAAATCACTTAAAAAGTTATGTCACTCGCTGTCATTTGTTTATTGGACTCAAGAAGGACATAATTTAGTGTCTGGCTGCAGCCCATGGGAAAGTCTGATTGTCAGTTTTATTAATAAAATCTGCTGACTATAATCTTCACAAATAAACTGATTGTAGCCTAGTCACCTGAGCCATTTTGTCACTGTTTTAATACAAACGGTCTGGGCCAGTGGAGAAGGGCAAATAAAGAGACCCAATCTTCTGTAACAGCACACACCCTGTCACTGCAATACTGCTCCCATGATATCTATTTACATAATCAGCTGCTTTTTCTTACAACACAATCTCAGTCTGTTACGAGCGTCTCCTCCTCTCTTGTCAGCACTCAGTTACTGGACCAGCACACACGCAACACCTTCAGCTCTGTGTTTAACAACAGGTTAATCTGGAACAGGTATCAATTTACTTTGCATTGTTATTAAGTCTGTTTTGTGATATTATACTAAAATCATAATTCTATCATCTATTATCATTTTCTGGGTATACTTGTATTGTGTAGCTGTCAGTGTTGGACTAGTTACTCAAAGAATGTAATATATTACTCATTACTAGTTACTCATTTCAAAAGTAATATTGTTACTTTACTTATTACTTTCTGACAAGAGTAATTAGTTACACTACTAGTTACATTACTTTTTCTTCACACCCCACAGAAGTTGTAACTGTGTATCTTCCACATACAATTCTAGTGATTGATGGTGACATTCAAGTAGAAGTGTTGTATTGATCTCATTAATTGTCATGTGTAGCTTGAAGCTAATTGTAATTTCTCCGTTACCAATATACAATTATATTATTATTATGTATTTTATCAAATCACATAAGTTTGTAAGAAACTGTTTAATTTTCCAAAAATATTTTTTTAATAGTAATATAACGTACCACATGCTGATCAGAGGGATGTGGGTGGGATGTAATGCCAGAGTAAAGTAAAGCCACAAATTACACAACAGTGTTCAGATCATCTTTTTTTCCTGACAAAATCAATATAATGCAATATTTCTATCTGCTGAATGTAAGCTTTTCCATATTCCAAGCTTGCCTGCTGCACTGGGGACATCACGTGCATGTGCGAGTCATGAAAATTATGAAAATAAATCTAGGAATTATTTGATTGTTGGATTTTAAATCAGCGGGGTTGAGGCATCAAAAGTTACTAAGTAACTAAGCTGTTTTATGGGTGGTAACTGTATATTATTACTGGGGGGGGGGGGGGAAATCTTATTATAATTAGTTACACTACTGTTACTGCAAAATTACATTATTACCGTAACTAATTTACTAGTTACTGCCCAACACTGGTAGCTGTTTGGTTAGTTGTAACCTCTTGGTCTACAAAAATGTACCACCTTAAAAACTAAAAAAAAAACAAAAAATCCTATACTTCACTAAACAGTAATGACCCCCCCCCCCCCAAAAAAAACTTGATTATATGCTATTTAATTGTTTAACAAACATATTACACTAAATAAAATTTCATATAACGATAATTTTGTATTTATTGTTCATGTAAATGTATCATGTTTTATCATTAAAAAATTACATTTATCAAAAAAAGAGAATTTCATCAATAAGAGACATTAAATTTCATAACACCACATAGTTTCATAACCTAAATAACGTGCAGGTGTACACCAGTGATTTGTGGTGATCATATGCAAACAGGTCCAACAGGTCTGACAGCTTTAGATCAATAAAAAATCCTGGCATTCAAAACAAAAGGCATCTCAAAAACCCATGCATTCTATATTTCACTTTAAGTGAATTTAGGATTCATTCACACAGAGACAGACATTATACGCAGCACAGTTGAATTAAAAAAGTGCTTTAAAAAAATTTGAGTCTCCAGACATGTCTTTAAAGGAACTTGTTAACTTGATACGCCATTAAAAAAAAGACCCTGGGGAAAAAAACATATCTTCAACAGCTGTAGCACAGTGTAATAGAAAATAATACTTTTTTTTCCTTTTTAAAGTTGAATGTTTCCACACAGTGAAAAAGAGAACTCCAGATTAATTCTGTGTGAACCATTCCAAATTGTAATTAGACAATGCAGTTTACAAATATCTACATAACACTGTGACATATTGTCTTGACATTAAAATGACTAATGCATCTTGAGCTCATGACTCAGCTTTCTCTCACAGCTGAGAAAGCAGCTCTTGACAGGATGAAGGCCGTGATTGTGTTGCTCGTACCTCTTCTGCTTCCCTTGGTCTCTGCTCAGACATTTCGTTGGGGCCCCTGCCCAACACCAATGGTCCAGCCAAACTTTGAATTAAACAAGGTAGGGCTATGCAAATATAATGAATCTTAAAGATAAAATTCAGCCCCAAAAATTGTTATTTACTCAACCTCATGTCTTTCTAAATCCAAATGTTGTTATTTTGTTTGGTTCGGAATGGCAATAGGGTGAAAAAATAATGACGGAATTTAATTTTTTTGGTGTAGTGTTCCTTTAATTGTGTACAGTGCACTTATATGAGCTTTACCTTTCACTCCAAGTACCTTGGAAAGTGGTATGAAATTGAAAAGCTCCCAGCATCCTTTGAGAAAGGCAAGTGCATTGAGGCAAACTACATGCTACGACCTGACAACACTGTCCAAGTTGTCAATGTTCAGACATAGTGAGTAATTAAATCTTTTGACTTAAATAGAACTTGTGTTTTGTCACTATCATTTAATCATAACTAAATTGTGTGTTTATATAAAACAGCAAAGGAAAAATTAGAAAAGCAGAGGGCACAGCAATCACTCAGGACCTGAGGGAGCCAGCAAAGTTTGGAGTCAGTTTCTCCTACTGTGAGTCCATGAATGTGCTGTGTTTGTGTTCAGACAACACATTTCTAGAACACCGTAGAATCTTTTTTCACTTTTCTTGAAGAGTTCTTTTGTTAATTCACCATCTGCTTCTTTTTATATGTATGCAGTCACTCCCTACGCCCCATACTGGGTCCTGTCTACTGACTACAACAGCATTGCACTTGTTTATTCATGCACTGATGTTCTCCGGCTCTTCCATGTGGACTATGCCTGGATCCTGTCCCGTTCACGCATTCTGCCCGCAGAGGCCATCTACCATGCCAAAGAGATCTTCTCACGTGACCACATTGATGTGAGCAAAATGATTCCCACAGATCAGCAAGGATGCGATGGTCCTATTTAAACAGAAAAGACTGAAATATATATATAGGCACCAAAATATATATATTTTGGTGCCTTCACTATTACTATTATGATTGAAAACGGTTTGAATTATCATAAAGCTACTCATATTATGTTGTACTTGGTTATAAATGTTTGGTATTTGTCTTTGTTACTCTAAACTAATTTTGTAAAGCATCCTCTGGCTTTGGTAATGTGCTATAAAAATAAGATTTATTATTATTATTCATATGGCATAAAACCATCTGAACCCAGCTGGCACATATAATGCTCTATATACATATTTTTGCACCTCTTCAAATAAATAAATTAAAGCTTTACCGTTTGCTTATGAAGTTTTTGCTTATGGAGTACTCTGTCATGTCATTCCTGAGTAATGGTTTTATTAATCGGGTGTTTATTTTGTGAATATACTGGAGTCCTATCTGTTCTGCATAATTTAAGATGTGCATTGATATGTCCTCAAAATTGTATTTTCTATGCCTTTATGAACACTTTATACTGATAATAGTGTTTAGATTTCTATTGGAATATTAATGAATTAAAAACAAAATTATGCTTTTGGAATGCATAATAATTTTTATTTTATTTTATTTTTTTATGTTTATAATGGCATGATGCATTAACCAACTTGATTTGAAATACATTTCATATATGGTCTTGAGGTGGGTTTCGATGATATAGATCTAGTTTGGGAGGGGACAAATATTTTCTGAACTTGGGGTTCAGTCTGCGCAGAACCTGTGACACACAAAATAATTTTAGCTCTCAGAAACGGACAGACCTCATACAATCACTGCTGCAAAAGTAGGTAATGTTGTTCATTTCCAAAACAATTAGCAATATACATGCATGAACATAGCAAACTGTTTACTTGCTTTTTTTCAGGCTTGCTTATATTTACCCTAAACTTGAATTTGTAAAAGTAATTTTTTTTTATTTCCAGGGAATGATGAAGTGGAGTATTGTTTTGGGGGTTTTCTTGCTATGTTTTCTTGCAAATAATCTAAGCGGTAAGCAGTACTCATATTACTTTGGGCTCTTTAGATATTTACTTTAAAAGCTATACTTCAAGATTTTCAGAATATGAAAATTGCTGTATTTTATGGTAAATATTTCTGTATTAAAGGAAGTTGATGTTTGTCAAATAAATAAACTGGAACATTTGTTAAAAGGAAAACAGTCAAATACCTAACATTAAAGACTTGAGTGGTGTTCATCAGGATAAGTGTGCACATATTTAAGGAATAATATTTGTGAAGGAAACTCACATTTCTTGAATCCATTGGGAGATCCTCAGGTCTCATGCATGAATCAGCTCTTTGTAAGGGAGGATTTCAGATTTCATTCACTCTTCCTCTACTCTCTCCTTCCACAGGTGCCAGATTCATTCCTGAAGGGGGTAAACAGACTATTTACCATTTTGTTGGCCAGTATATATTAATAGTCACATTTAAAAATCCTAAATGCACAATTAAGCTTTTATTTAAGCAATGAATTGAACCCTTGGTGCTGGTTTTATAATTATATTCACTATGTTAACTATATTGTTATGTTTGCCTGAATACACAAAGAGGCACATTTAGACAACTAGATAACTTATGCAGTTACACATCAGCAATCCTGGAATGCAAGAACTCAGCTGGAATACACAAGCTCTATTTTTCTCTCCCACACGTAGTGCCCTATGAACGGCCCCCGGCTGTGCCCTACTGGTCTTATTCCACCTCAGATTTCTGGAACTATGTGGAATACTTCCGCAACATTGGGGCTTACGACCAGATCAATGAAATGGCCAGAACATTCTTTGCCCATCAGCATCTTGGAGACACGCTGGGTTATGAAGTGGCAGAGCAACATGGACACTAAATTGATGTTATTAGTTCATCACTCATAGTTTAGTTTGTGTCATTAGAAACTAATGATAATTGACTAAATATAACTAAACACCATTTATAGCCCTGTAATAATGAGTGGTGTGTTATATCCCTAAATGCATAAAAAGCATACAGGAATTAATGTTTCATTGTAGTGTGATTAACAGCTTCAGAGTGCATGATTGTGATGTATTATAAGACTATTGCATTTGCAAATATAGGAAATGTAAGAAATAAAACAAAGTGTCATACTGATGCACATCAATTATTTTAATACCATCACTGCAAAAAACCGTGAGGATCAGTTCTCCAACCGAGCCAGTGGGACCCGTTTTCCACCCGGTTACATTTGGACGTAACACCACTAGTGGATGCGAAGCCTAAGCGAATCGATTCCTTCGAACAGTTCATAGTTAAGAACCGGTTCGTACCTGCTTACGACGTCACGTGGTCCTGGCGAGGCATATTCATGCTTTAAACATTTAAATAAACCCATATGGCTGTTTAATACTGCTTTATTATTATTATTTTGCTCTTTATTTTCGACTCGATAATTATTAATTAATTAATAGAGTTGTTGTTTTCGTGTAGTTGCAGCCACGATTCAGCTCATTTTTAAATATATTCAAGTCCCTTCAGAAACACAGCTTGCATTCATGCACTTTTTGGATGAACACGTATTTGGAGTACGATTTATTTATATTTCTGCTATTCGGATATTAAACTAACTTAACTTTTCGCCCTGTCAGTCAAGCATTCGGTTCGGTTCTTCTATCAGCTCTCTGTTTAATGACCCAGAGTAGCTCTTTGATCCGAGAACAGGGTAGTTACAGATCGATTCACTAACGCGTCCTTCCAATCGGGTTTGGAAACAGCCAAACAGGGGCAAAGGTCGTTCATTCAAAAAGATCCGACTCAAAAGAACAGTTCATTCACGAATCGGACATCGGAATCTGAACACCACCGGAAACAGAGGAGAAGCGCTTAAGTGTTTGTTTTGGTGAATTTGACAGTGAACTGAAAATACACCATACACATTTGTTTATCGCTGATTTTTAAGTAACGTTACTCGCTCTGAAATTATGAAGCCAGCAGTTGATGAAATGTTTCCCGAGGGAGCCGGTCCGTACGTGGACCTGGATGAGGTTGGTGTTTAACACGTTTCTATACAGATAAGCCATTTGATAAATGCACTTAAAAATCTCATATATATGTAAACGAACATATTACGTTCCACTGTACCGATTAACCTTCTATACAGTGCTAAACGCATTTTCCTCAGATGCATGCACATATTATCCAGTTAGTATTTATTCAATAAGTGTTAATATAAATATTTATGGTGTATTGTTTTTTCTAAAACAGTATAACATTGTTCGCTTAAATAAACGAATTGGACAGGGCCGCTGAGCTATTGTAATGGTCCTGTAGTAATGCTGTAGTAATGCTGTAGTGCTGTGTGTTGACAGGCAGGCGGCAGCACTGGACTGCTGATGGATCTGGCCGCCAACGAGAAGGCAGTACATTCTGACTTTTTCAACGGTGAGACTCAGAAACACTATTATAACCAGTGTTGGGGAAAGTTACTTTTAAAAGTAATGCATTACAATATTGCGTTACTCCATAAAAAGTAACGAATGACGTTACTTTTTATGGAAAGTAATGCGTTACGTTACTTTTGCGTTACTTTTTAAGTGTGGACAGGGCTTGCTTGTTTGTTTTTAAAAATAAAAAAGTTCTATTTTAGGCAAATATAAAAGCCTTTTCACACCAAAAGTGAAATGAATAAGCCTCAGGCTGAAGGGAAAGTAAATTTACGTCCGTGCAGTAGAATGCAGTAGATATTGGTTAATAGAATGGGATTAAATACATAAAGGATATTTGTGTTGTTTAACATTTAATTATTGCAGGTTCAATAATTTGATTAATTAATTATATTCTGAGTTGCATTATTTTTATTCATTTTGAGGAAAACTGAATCTGTGTTTTTTTTTGTGTGTGTGAGTGAGATGAATTAATGCATATTCATATTTATTTTAACATCATCTGATTTCTCGACATGGGGACAGGGGAGCTGTCAATCAATAAATTGGAAAAAAAGTAACTTGCGTTACTTATTTGAAAAAGTAACTCAGATATTCTCTTGTAAATTAAAAAGTAATGCGTTACTTTACTAGTTACTTGAAAAAAGTAATCTGATTACGTAACTAGCGTTACTTGTAATGCGTTACCCCCAACACTGATTATAACTCGATTATTTGATAAAGTACAGTAACAGTAAATCGATCAGTTATGTTCCTTGACCTTTCCAATGGTTTGTCATTACTATATATTTTTGTATTAAAATAATTTTAATGAAAATTTCTAATAAAGATTTCAATTTGTACAGGTGAGATACTTTAGAATCCAGCAAAACATACAGATTTTTAATGATTTTGAAGATTTATTTACTTTTCCAGTCCTGGAAATGTCAGTTTTTAAATTCTATGTTGAAATGATGGAATAACTAAGAATTATTAAATAAAAGTATCAATTTCTTATTATTTTTAAGTCTCCAAACTTTTGAATGGAAATGTATCACGGTTTCCACAAAATATGAAGCAGCACAACAGTTTTCAACCTTGATAATAAGAAATCGCTCCACTGAAGACTGGAGTAATGACTGCTGAAAATGTAGCTTTGCCATCACAGGAATAAATTACATTTTAAAATATGTTCAAATAGAAAACAGTTATTTACCATTTTAATAATATTTCACATTATTACTGTTTTACAGTATTTTTGATCAAATAAATGCAAGCTTGATGAGCATAAGAAACCTCTTTAAAAAAACATTAAAAATCTTACTGTTAAACTTTTGACTAGCAGACAGATATATTTATATATATTTCCTACTACTTGTTTCGCTTCTGTTTCAGTTTTTTATAACCATTTTTTACTATGTGTCAGTAAGTTGTTGTTATTTTAGCATGTGTGTTTGGCTCAGTGTTATTTTTTAAGATCACTGATAAACTACTGTAGTTTGATTTGCATTAGTTATCTATTTTATTTCTAGTTACAGTTGTAGTAATGTTGTCAATTTATTAGTTTTTTATTATGTCTATACAGGGTTTTTATTAAGTTTTAGTTTTACTTAATTTGATTTATTTCAGTACTTCAACATACAAAACGGAAATGAAATAAAATATATATATGTATTTATATATACAGTATATGTGTGTGTGTATATGTATATGTATATGTGTGTGGCTGTACATACACATATGTAGTTGTTTTTGGTGTTTGGCTTAATGTTATGTTAGAATCATTATTATACTAATACCTTTTGTTCTTTTAATACAACAAATTTTGTATTAAAATACAAAATTTAAATTTTTAATTTTTTTTGTTTTCATTTCAATGTTAGTTAATGTTGTATGCATTGTCATTTTTATTTAATTTCCTTTATTTTCTTAAATGTGTGTGTATATGGGTGTGTATATATATATTAGTATTTATAGAGTTTTAGCTTTTAATTTTAATTACTTTTTCTTATTTGTAAGTCGCTTTGGATAAAAGCGTCTACTAAATGACTAAAAGTAAAAGTAAAGTAAATATATATATATATTTCTGTACAAAATTAATAAAAAAAAATTCTTCCCATTAAGTTGCTAGTTTCATTTGTTTTCTTGGCAACGGAGTATTGCAAAGTGCTTTCGCATGCTTACTCTACAATTTTCTTTATACTTTTCCACCTTCTCTATATAGTGATAGTAAAGGTAGTTTGAGCTTGGCACAGGATGACCTAAAAACGTGTAATGTACGTGCGTAATGTACGTGCATAAATGTATGAAGCTGAGCCCATGTAAAGCGCTTTTATTGGGCTTCATTGGCTCCAGCACAGCAGGTCTTTCCTCTTTAGAGGCTCTGCAGTATCCATCTGCAGTGCTTGAAGTAGCTGAACACGTGTCACTCAGGGGCGGTTTTATCAGGGGGCCCTTTTGAAAGGTTTACGGAAAATAACCTAGAGACCACGATAAGAGCTCATACCCTCACTTTACCGAGAACAGAATGTCATAGATGAGGTTTTTGTGCAAATTATTATTTAAAAAAAGCTCTTCTACATATTCTGGTTTATTTTGCTGAATTAAAAGTACTGTATGTATAGGTTAAAATAATTGTGCTATGAATTCTTACACTTCTCTTTTATCCACAGATTTTGAAGATCTGTTTGATGACGATGATATTCAGTGATGAAGAGGACGAATAGGATGAATTTCTCGATTGTATAAAATGTTGTACATTTAAGTGTTTTTTCTTTCTTCACTTTAAGAGTGATATTGCATTGTTAACGCTGTTCAATAATACACTTTTGTGCAATACAAATCTTCCTTTTTCCAGATGTTTCCACATTTAAAAAAACCCAGACATTCCGAGTCAAAAGTTGGAATTATTATAAACGCTTTTTCCCAAGGCTAAAATCTGTTTCTAGTCCTGATTGTAGGTTTTTGCACATTCCTGAACACCTGTAATGGCGCATAATTACACATGCAATCCACTGTTAACATAAAGCACAGATGTTTTACACCCTTACATTGACATCAAAATATTTTTTCTCCCAGATATATCTGAACCGACATCATAATCTGTTATAATTCAAGTCAGATAATTAAAAAAGACATACATTAATTCCTAATCTGTATTGCTGTATTTCAAACAGGTTTTAATTGTGAATGATCACTTATTATGCCATTCTGTGCAGTGAATTTTGGGATGATGGATTGAGCTGGTGCTTGGCAGATGTGTGTATGATTAAATTCCCCATAAGGGTTTTTTGCCCTGTTTGCGGCAGTTGACGGTTCAGTGCGTTTAATCTGACACAGTATCCACTAGATTCGTTTAATCTCTGTTATTCTGGTAGCTGAAGATATTAGGACCATCACTTGAATTTACAGGGTCCGGACAAAACGTTTATGGGCACGTCCTCCCCCATTTACTCAGCACATTGTAAAAAACATATTATACATGCCCAGCTGTGATGGAACCTGAGTTGTGGTATTACACAGACTTAAAGGTAACCTGCAAGCATACTCAAAGAAAAAGTTCACCCCAAAATTAAAATTTGCTGAACATGAACACTCTCAGAGCATCAAAGATGTAGCTAAGTTTTCGATTCTTCATTTTGGAACAGATTTGGAGAAATTTAGCATGACATCACTTGCTCACCAGTGGATCCTCTGCAGTGAATGGGTGCCGTCCAATCAGCTGATAAAAACATCACAATAATTGATACACCTAATGAATCAAAATTAAAATGTATTAATGAATTTGTTTCTTACAAATGTGCAGCTTTTCACTTCACAAGACATTGATGGGCTGGAGTTGTGACAGTTATTGTGAAGCTTTTATCAGCTGTTTGGACTCTCATTCTGACGGCACCCATTCACTATAGAGGATTCATCGGTGAGCAAGTCTTTAAATCTGAAGAAACAAACTCATCTACATTTTGGATGGCCTGTGAAAACGAATTAAATACACCTGAGATATACATTTTATTGCATTCTCTATTTTGAAGGCAACTAGTTTAGATATAAAAATCCACAAAACACTGAATCATTACAGGTGACATTATCCTTATAGTTATTTTATTTTATGTCTTTGTTCCTCACTTATATTTTTAATTTTCTCACTAAAGCAACTGAAAAAACTGAAATTTTCATATCCTGTTTTTTGTCTTTACCTTCTAAACACAGTCTATAATTGCAACATCTGATTGGCTGACTTGCTAGGCCAGAGAGGGCCAATCGTAGGGTTGGAAGCAGCATGTATTCGGCCCTATGGGATGCACCTTTTTTGTTTTTAATTATCAAGGTTGGGTTTAAATTGTGGCCAGGTTCTCAACGGTGGCCCAGTTGGTGTACAGGGGTGTGCTGAGACTGTAGCACACGAGGGGTTTGACTCACCTTCCTCTTCCAGTCGGTCAGCTGTAGAGCTGAACTTCAACTTCAACTTCACATCATCACATCCTAACACAGGTAAGACAGAGCTCAAGCCCTTTTGTATGTCCTTTAATTTGTCTGATTATAAAGCAAATGCACATGTCTACATTTCAAAAACCCATAGTTACTTTTAACAATATGCAGATGTGCCCCAAATGTTACTATGTTAACAGTTCTTAAACATCTTTTTTGCACAGTTAAATGATCGTAAGATTATTTTTAAATTGTTCTATATTTAAGAAAATATTTCAAACTCTGTGTTTGAAAACATTGAAAGCTGCACAAGCAAAATACTGACATTGACACGAATATTGTAAGACAGCGTAAAGAGCATAAAATTACATGTTGAATGTGTGAATTATGTTTCTTTGTATACAGGCATTTGTAGCATGTAAAAAAACAATAATTTGCAGGTAATCAAACATAGAGTGAAGTTTCTTGTCAATTCTGCACTGTAAAAAATGATTGTGATTTTAACAGTAAAAGAATGTGAAAATGCTACAGTAAAAACCTGTTAATTGGTTAACAGTAAGTTTCCATAATATATTCGGTGAATAAATGTAATTACATTTAACGTAATTTTACAGTAAAATACTTTTAAAAATACAGTTTTTGGAAGTGAAAAAGAAAAAGGCATTGTATAATTTACAGTGAAAAACTGTAAATTGACACTCCTAGAATTCCCTATGGCACTTTATATTTGATGTTTTTTTTGAAAATAACTGTTTTTTCTTAGTTTTTTCTTATCAGTTGTGTACATAAGGGTTTAATCTTACATCTAATGTTCTTAAATGAATGTTTATTGCATTATTTCAGTATCATGTGTGTCACCATGATGGGGTTTAGTGTTAGTGTGAATGACACTGTGCACCTTCTATATATAAGTATTGCCCTCCTCAGCTCGTAGAAAAGCTGTTTATGATGAGCTTTGGTTCATCATGTGACTTTATCATCACCACCAGGTTTTGGTGGCTATCAGTACATTACAATGGTTCAAAACAGATATGAGTACTTCAATGTGTTGGTTTATTAACATTACATCAGTTAATGAAATACGGTATTTTATTGTGAATTTAAGTAAAGTCTGTAAAACCTAAAATGTTGCTACCATATTTTTTACAGTGAAGTTTTGGCAACCACAGCTGCCGGTATTTTACTGTAAATGTCACAGATTTTTTTCACAGTCTATATGTAAAATTGAAGTAAGGTACTATTTGCAGTTCAATTAGTTTTTTCTAATTCGATCAATTCTTCCTCTCAGAATGGTCAAATATAAGTTCAAATATCGCTAAATTGAGATGATCAAATATAAAGGAGCAATAGTACACTCTCTTATAATGATTCTCATCTCATCTTGATAAAGGTTCATCATGTTAAAGTATGAATATGAAAATACATATTTAAATTCTGTAAATAATTTTGTTTATCCAAAGGAATCAGGAAGGTTAAGAATGGCTTGTTTGAGAGGATCTTCCGTCTTGCATGTGTTGCTGCTAGCAACATTATTATTGCCAGGTGAGACTTGTAAATTATTCTTTTTCTTTTCTTCGGAGTGAAATTTCCCCAAAAGCCCTGTAGCAAACAACGGGGTATCAAGTTTCTGAGTGCCAGGTCTTCGCTTTTTGCGCTGCAGCTGGTAAAATTATTAACGGTTGTCAGCAAAACTCAAGTGCACCAGGTTTCCAGATGTGGCAGCAGTTTACAAGCTCATAAAAAATAAACTAGCAGATACTCTGAAAGAGCAACGTTTTCTTTACCTCCCTCATACAAGACACTGAGATCTTCCGTTCAGTCACCTCACATTAAAGCCATCCATGATCCACTCGTTCCCATTCCAGCAGAGACAAACGTCACCTTCAGAGAAATAAGATGGAAAAAGTGTCAGTTCATATATTTTTCAGACACTAGGATAATTAAGTTCACCTGTAGTTACAGAGGCTCCTTTCCTTTGTAGATTTTATAGCTTTTGCTTGTAGACGAGCCCGGTTATTGCGGCCCCCTGCTGCCAGGCATCAAAGTGCTGATGTGTGCCGTTTGAAGATTAATTTCCTACAATACCCTCTATATATTACCACCTTCCCTTCCCCCCAAAACTTGTAAAACTGCATCCTGCTGCCCTCAGCTCATTGGACCTTTACTGTCTGTAAGCATTTTCTACTCTATCTTTGACAAAATGCATCATCTGGTTGAGACTTGAACCCCCTAATTTTTTCTCTCTCTACTCTTCTTCTCAAACAGATTTTCTCTTGGCTGGCCCTGTGACCCGACGTTTAAAAGGAAACAGTAAGTATGGCTTGTTCTCCTGTTCCGTTAGCTTCTTTATAGAGTCCTAATTCATTTATCTGTTGTATAGATACCATATAATCTGAATGTTAGATATGCACAATGAAGTAACACATAGTGTTTCTGCCAGATGGAAGTGATGAAAAGGCAGGCGTTGAAGCAGGTCCAAAACTAATCCGCAACAGGAGAAACATCAGTTGGTACAAGCAGCACTCTGACTTCTGGAGCTGGTACAAATACTTCACTGACAATGGGAACCAAGAGGGAGTGAGTACAGCGTATATTATGAACTAAACAGGACAACATAGCACACCTGCAGGTCCTATAAGAATTGTTAGTTTTTGCAAAGGTTAATCTTAAGGATGCACAATATATCAGTACCACATAGGCCCAGAATTTTAATACCAGGAAATCCCTGGTTATCATCTTGAGGATGATTGAGGTTACTTATGTGTTTTGTGTTGGTTGCATAATCTAAGTACTGAATCAAAATAATTTATCGTCACCTTTCAGGTTGCAGAGCTGGATCGCGTTTATCTTGCATACTTGCAGAACAAGAATGGGGCTGAGGCACGTCGTTCCCACAAGCTGTACCTGCAGCACCTAAGCGACATCTACAAATCTTGTGCCGAGTCTGATGACCCAAACTGTGTGGCCTCGTACACCAACAGACCCAAATCCAAAGCTGAAGCACCAGTGCCTGCCCCAGTCAAGTCTTGTGATCCTTACAGAGACCCATACTGCTTGTACTCGAAGGGATACTCATATTACCCATACATGACTCCGGCCCCAGCTGCTGTCAAAGCCCCTGCACCTGCCCCAGTCAAAGCCCCAGCATACATCCACACCCCTGTGGTGAAAGATCCACGTTCCGGTTACTACTACCACTCTCCGTTGGTGCAACCCTTCCTGTCAGCTGAGCAAAGGGCTGAGCTGTTGCGCATCTGTGATGCAGAGGATGTCGAGTGTCTTCAGTACCACCTCCGTGCTGCTTATGGATACAAGCCTGCTGTTGCCCCGGCCCCATCCTACGCCCATCTCGGCTGTGACCCTAAGACCGATCCTCACTGCAACCCCCATCTGGTCCAGAAGGAGCCATCTGGTATGTACCTGCGTTATCCCCATTGTGACCCTCGAGTTGACCCATATTGTGCTTATGCTGCTGCTCTGACATCCTCACAAAATCTTGAAGCCCCATCTTCTGGCTTGGAGAGACCCTGCAACCCTCTCTACAATGATAACTGCAACCCTCTGACAGCCACAAGGTTCGGCAGCTTGGCTCCTGAAGATCTGAAGGACGAGCCCACCTCTGCAGTCAATGCCATGCGGGCACCTCCGAGCCCTCATCAAGACCCTTATGCCATGTACCGAGATGCATCTGCTGGGGCTGACCTGCGAAGACACCTGCCTACACAACTCCAGCCTCCAAGGCACCAACTGGAGGAACTTCAACATCCTTTGGGACCCCGCGGGAAGACCAAGGAGGGATATGACTGTTTCATCGGGTATGATGAAGAGTGCTTCCCACTGGGTTCCCAAAACGAGCACCGTCCTGCTGTGCACAGGCAGCCGTCTTACCCAATTGAAGCCTACGAGCCCCACCTGAATGCTGATGGATCCAGAAATGGAGTAATCGAACCTGATCCTGACTGTGACCCGGAGTATGACAGAAACTGCCGTTTGCGCCGCTATGAACCTGAGTTGGCTGAACCCGCCAGCCCATCACCTCAAGAGGAGCCAGCCCAGGAGGAATCCCACCATGAGGAGGTCCCTCAGCATAGAGAAGAGTTCTACCCTGAGGCCCCAGGCTACAACCAGCAGCAATATGAGCCCTACGTGAGCGGACAAGAGGATCCATATGCCGGATTCGGCCCCCAGGAACCAGGAGCGACTAGTTTTCAGGATGTCCAGAGAGGATACGGTGGTCGGTATCCTGGCCAGGATGACCACCATGCTTACAATGGAGACTACAGAAATAAATAAATACCTGTGACAATGTATGCCAAGAATAGTAGGTCAGGACAGAAGTTTTTTTTTTGTAGATAAATATTAAAGGCACACTTGTAGAAAAGGTGTACACATCAGTTTCACATGATTTGACTTGGTTCACTCAAAATATTTTTCGAGAGCTGCTGAAATTTCCTAGCTCTGGAGTTTGACAGCACTTGTATAGGAAAAAAATGTTAGATTCTTATGATTTCTTTCTGATTCTTTTAACCCATGTAATCTGATTGTGTGTTGCAGCATCTCTAGGAGAGATATTCTACTAGAGGAGCACTTGAAATAGCTCTTCGTATCATTGTGGAGGGAAAATTAAACAGAACAAAGTATGTAAAAGGTGAATAGTGTACTTGAATATACTGTAACCTCTCCCATTTTGGCTTTTTCTTTGTAAATTCACCCAACAGTTTCCCTTCAAATGAATATTTAATGATCTTCTGGGACCCTTGCTTATTTGTATTCTTTTTTTAAATCGCCAAATTGATACTTTGTGATTTGTTTGCATATTTGTAAGATGTTTTTCTTTGAATGTTTCAAATAAAAGCTTTAAAGATCTTGAGCTTTTTTTATTTGCAAATGCATTATTACTATTGACAACTGCTGGTAGAAATTGTTGTTGCCCATATTTTATTGGACTATCACAGACAAGTGAATTATTATGCCATTATTATTCCATCCTACTGTCATTCACAGAGCAATGCAATACTAAAAACTGATTAATTATCTCACTGTTCAACTTACTAACACGCAAATAGTCAGTGATAATACAATAATCTGCACCAAAGTAGCATAAAAATCCATATTTAATGATAAGCACCCATCATGTACTGCTTTCACAGTTGGTGAACTTTAACATTTTGAACATTCTCTGTCACTAATGTGAGAGATTAGAGAGATGTTAAAACTCTCCGTAATGAAGAAGATCTTCAAAATCTAGACATATACTTCCATTAGCCTCAGAATAATTTTAATAAACATTAATAAATATAAATACTCAACAGCTGTCATGTTATTTTGGTTCATTAAAAACTATGGCATACAAATAGCGATTAAAGAGCTGCTGCAAGATCACAAGCCGCAAATCTAAAAAAAATATAATTATAAGGTAATAGCTCAGCACGTATGGTGGTATATACTGACCTTGAACACTGATTAAAATATCTGCGAGGATGAAGTATGCTAAACTGCGCACCAACTGCTGTACTGAGAGGAAGCCAGTTGGCTAGATGTGACATGTTTAGCGGGTGGCCAGGCAGACTCGCTATGAAAATATCTGGCCTATAAATCTAAAAATGACAGGACTTATGACAATATCAAACACACACACACACACACACACATACACTGCAAATAATCTCTTCATGCTGCATTAAACTGACTGATTGTTCCGATTAAGTGAACATGTGGATACAAATACATCCACATAGACAGTGTCAGCGTCTACGGTTGTTAATTGGGTTGCTTATGATTTTAGGAGTCAAAAGGAAGCCAGTGAAGGTGGAGTCGTTGTTTGTATCTGCATAAATCCCTGCATCAAATATGTCATCATACAACTGCAGCCAAACCTCATCTCAAACAGACAGATTTAAAATCACCCCTCCAGATGCCTGATCCACATTTCTGTTGTGGAACTGGTCAAGAGTGAAGGCCACAGTCCGGCCATTTTTATACATAGCTACCTTGATGTCCTTCCCATTGATGGTAAGATGATAGGTAAAGTAGTAGATCCCAGGGATGGCACAGCGAAACTTTCCGGATATGTTGTCGTAGTGGTGCTGCTCATTGTAGAAGGTTTTAGTGAAGCGGATGGGAGCCCCACTAGCCGGGCTGGTTTTACCTGTGAGGCCCATGCTAAAAGCAGAGTGGTAAGGGAAGGAACCCTCTCCTCTTTCTCCTTTCAGACCGGGGTTTCCAGGAAATCCTATTTTTCCTGCAGGTCCCATGTCCCCTGGTTCACCTGGCTCTCCATTCGGTCCTTTGGGGCCTTGACAAAGATAACTGAATTGATAATGATTTTTGCAGACAAACCTTTTTGTTTTGTTAACTGAGAAGAATCCATCAATCTATATTCACTGAAGTAAAGTTTTTTTTTAGAGAATGTTTCTTCAGTTTAGGCTGTGGGTCAAATGGACTAATTTTGTTTTTTAGTTGTCGGAAATACTGGTGACGTTTTTCTTGAAAATTTAGGGTCACGAACAGGCCTACAAAAGTGCCGACACGTGTGGACAACATTTTTAGGTAACACTTTAATTTAAGGTGTCCTTGTTACACATGTTACATGTACTTACTATTATAATAACAATTAATTATGCACAATTATATGCAAGTAATCCTAAACCAAACCCTAATCCTAACCCTAACCATATAGTAAGTACATGTAGTTAATTAATATCGCTCAGTACTTAAATGTATAATTAAACTGTAACAAGAATAAAATAAAGAGTCCACCCATTGTTCACCAAATTCTGCAATACAAACCCAATTCCAAAAACATTGGGACACTGTACAAATGTGAGTAAAAAAGGAATGGAATAATATACAAATCTCATAAACTTATATTTTATGCACAATAGAATATAGATAACATATCAAATGTTGAAAGTGAGACATTTGAAATGTCATGCCAAATATTGGCACATTTTGGATTTCATGAGAGCTACACAATACCAAAAAAGTTGGGACAGGTAGCAATAAAAGGCCGGAAAAGTTAAATCTACATATAAGGAACAGCTGGAGGACCAAATTGCAACTTATTAGGTCAATTGGCAACATGAATGGGTATAAAAAGAGCCTTTCAGAGTGGCAGTGTCTCTCAGAAATCAAGATGGACAGAGGATCACCAATTCCCCCAATGCTGCGGCGCAAAAGTGGAGCAATATCAGAAAGGAGTTTCTCAGAGAAAATTTTCAAAGAGTTTGAAGTTATCATCATTTACAGTGCATAATATCATCCAAAGATTAAGAGAATCTGGAACAATCTCTGTGCATAATGGTCAAGGCCGGAAAACCATACTGGAAGCCCGTGATCTTCGGGCCCTTAGACAGCACTGCATCACATACAAGAATGCTACTCTAATGGAAATCACAACATGGGCTCAGAAATACTTCCAGAAAACATTGTCGGTGAAAACAATCCACCGTGCCATTCGCCGTTGCCGGCTAAACTCTATAGGTCAAAAAAGAAGCCATATCAAAACATGATCCAGAAGCGCAGGCGTTTTCTCTGGGCCAAGGCTCATTAAAATGGACTGTGGCAAAGTGGAAAACCGTTCTGTGGTCAGACGAATCAAAATTTGATTGGTTCTTTTTGGAAACTGGGACGCCATGTCATCCGGACAAAAGAGGACAAGCACAACCCAAGATGTTATCAGCTCTCAGTTCAGAAGCCTGCATCTCTGAAGGTATGGGGTTGCATGAGTGCGTGTGGCATAGGCAGCCTACACATCTGGAAAGGCACCATCAATGCTGAAAGGTATTCAAGTATCCAAGTTCTAGAACAACATATGCTCTCATCCAGATGTTGTCTCTTTCAGGGAAAACCTTGCATTTTTCAACAGGACAATGCCAGACCACATACTGCATCAATTACAACCATCATGGCTGCGTAGAAGGATCCGGATACTGAAATGGCCAGCCTGCAGTCCAAATCTTTCACCCATAGAAAACATTTGGAACATCATAAAGAGGAAGATGTGACAAAAAAGACCTAAGACAGTTGAGCAACTAGCAGCCTGTATTAGACAAGAATGGGACAAAATTCCTATTCCTAAACTTGAGCAACTTGTCTCCTCAGTCCCCAGACGTTTGCAGACTGTTATAAAAAGAAGAGGGGATGCCACACAGTGGTAAACATGGCCTTGTCCCAACTTTTTTGAGATGTGTTGATGCCATGAAATTTAAAATCAACTTATTTTTCCCTTAAAATGATACATATTCTCAGTTTAAACATTTGATATGTCATCTATGTTGTATTCTGAATAAAATATTGAAATGTGAGACTTCCACATCATTGCATTCTGTTTTTATTCACAATTTGTACACTGTCCCAACTTTTTTGGAATCGGGTTTGTACAATATTTGCAGGTCAAATCGAAACATTTTATGATGCATTTTATATAAATTTTAAAATTATGCGTTAATTATGAGTGAATTTGCATTTGGCAGCTGCTCTTATGTATTGTTTTTAGCTGATTTTTTGTTGTTTATCATAGTGTGAATTCTGATCAAATGTACTGAATCCAATAAGGGTTAATTTAGATATTAATATTAAAGTGTGGTTTAAGTGGCCAAATACTTTTCATGCACACTTAATACCATTAGCAGTCTGTAAATGACTCCCTTTTGTCCCTCACGCCGATCACGTCCATCCCGCCCGGGGATGCCATCAAAACCTGGGGTGCCAGGAATACCCCTCATCCAACTGGTACAATGTTCCCTGCCGTCCTGCTCAGCCAGCTCTGTGTCCTCCTCCTGAGAGACATCCAGTCTGGCTGCCATTACCACATAAAGCACAACTATCCATGCAGGCTTCATTATAAGAGCCATGTGATCAATCTGTTGTGTAAAAATGAAAAAGCTTTTAGAAAAGTAAAGACATCAGGATTAGAATTGTAGGAGTAAACAAGCATGCTTTGTCCTACCTGATCATCAACAGTGTGTCATTACAGTCTTATGTGTGAATTTATAGCTTGAGCTGTTGTCCTTTTGCCTTTTGGGATCTTGTGTGCTAGTTTCCTCTGTGCTCGTCACTCCTAAAAATATCTGTCTGGACATGCAAAGCAGCTGTTCGTATTAAACAACAGCTCACATTATCACATTGAGATGAGAAATTGTGAGAGTTTTTATTTATTGTTGTTGATTCATTCCTGCTGCCTACTAGTCAGTTTAATGCACACTTTGTGTGAATAGCTAATATGTTATCTGATTACTTTAGAAGCTTTCTGAATATTGTTAGAGATATCTGCTTATTGAAGCAAGGTAAAGGAGCAAATTACTGCCTAGTAACCTAGAAAGACCCATTTAATCTGGTCTCCATTCAATTTAGCAATACTGAGCTGCTAGCATAAGAGCAAGAGGAACTTTATTCTAATCATGTTGCGCCACCTTGTGGCTGATATAATATCATATCAAGCGCTTGCAGGCCTCCAGAGACATGAACATGAAGACATTTTTTTTTAGCAGCCTTACTTTTTTCAGTATTGATTACAATAAAAGTGCAGCCTTTGTGAGCATAAGAGACTTCTTTCAAAAAACATTTTGAATGGTAGTGTTTATATCCCCCCATTATACACGAAACAGTTCTCTGTAACAAAAACAGATTTAATGGCCTGGTAGATTATATATCATAACCAGTGTTGGGGGTAATATATTACAAGTAATGCAAGTTACGTAATCAGATTACTTTTTCAAGTAACTAGTAAAGTAACGCATTACTTTTTAATTTACAAGAGAATATCTGAGTTACTTTTTCAAATAAGTAACGCAAGTTACTTTTTTTTCAATTTATTGATTGACAGCTCCCCTGTCCCCATGTTGAGAGAAATCAGAAGATGTTACTGTAGTTCAAAATAAATATAAATATGTATTAATACTCTAGACAAACATTTGTGTGTTTTTTTATTGCTGAAGTGTTGAAATTTTTTCTTCTGCATTCTACTGCTTTTTCTGTACGACGTAAATTACTTTCCTCAGGGTGAGAGCTATCATTTCAATTTGTGTGAAAAGGTTTTTATATTTGCTAAAAATATAACTTTTTTATTTTAAAAACAAACAAGCAAGCCCTGTCCAGATAAAAAGTAACGCAAAAGTAACTTAACGCATTACTTTCCATAAAAAGTAACTAAGTAACGTAATTAGTTACTTTTTTAATGGAGTAACGCAATATTGTAATGCATTACTTTTAAAAGCAACTTTCCCCAACACTGATCATAACTATATTTAAGTGTAATTCTGTTGTTTGAACCACAGTCAAGGCAGTCTGGTCTATAATCATAATGCTACCTCATGTTTTGATAAGGTTACCACAATAAAGCTCAATGGACATGGCAATTTTGTCATAATAATGCATAATGTTGTTACATACCTATTACTGCAACATTTCTCCAGCAGGTCTTTATAAGGACTCTCAGAGTTAATTAGATGCTTCATTAAAACATGAAACCATTAGATATGAAGGGAGTTCTCCATTCTCTGCTCTTCCCATTTCTGTTCTGCTGTAAAAGGTCAGTGTTCATCTCACACAGCTCCCTGTGCGGTACCTGACACTTCACTGGACTAATTATATTACTTGTACTGATAATAAAATGCCAACATATTTTGGTTAAACAATGTTTTGCCTATGAATTATCGTCCTCCTATTTCATCTTTGAATCAACACCATCAATCTGCTACTGTGTTTGTTTAAGCGGATATCAGGTGTGAGCACAATGAACACATTAGGTTTTGTGAGAGCAAGAAAAGACCCTATTAATTAAAATTTTATAAATAACTGCTTACAATGGGACAGTCATTCATATGCAGGGGAAATATTAACCCATTAAAGGATTAAAAATTATGAACATGCTGAGAAACCTGTTGTACACAATCTACCAGATGTCTTCTGTCATTTAAATGATAGCTCATACTTTTTTCACTTTGAACACTTACTGGACTGAATCAACTTAGGTTTACTTGATTATCCATACATCATTTTTTAGAAAAAAAAATCATGTAAAAATGTGAGTATCAAATATGATACAAAAGACCATTTATTTGTACATTCCCTAATCATCATTGTATTGCATTATTGGCCAAAAAGTCAGTAAAACTTACTATTTGGCCATATAAAATCAGCAAATGCAACAAATGGCATATGTTTGTTCAGTTTGGGTCTCTGAATAAATATTATGCATCAAATACTCAACATAAATCATATACGTACAAAGGGATGTCCTTTTATTTGACCCTTTTTTTGTAGTCAATACATTCTCATGTTGACCATGTTGTACAAAAAAATATATTATAATTGCATAATTTAGTCATGCAACCAATACAAAATATGTTGACTTTACATAATTTCCAGTTTTAAACACAACCACCTTCAACCTCTGAACCGTAATGACTATAAAATCTATTTTAAAATTAGCAATGTAGATTTAGAGGAGCATTTCAGAGCCATTTATGCTACAGAAGTTTTATTTTGTCAAACAAAGAGAGAAAACTCTAATGCTCTTGAGCATTAAATGTAAGTTAAGTAACATGCCAAGTAATTAACCTTTTTTTTACAGGAACGCACTATATTTAGTTCAGAGACCTAAAGGAGATTCATTCTGTTGAACCTGTCTGCTTCTGCAAGCACAAGTAGCAAGCATCTGCAGGGAAAGTCATCATTGAGATCAATCAGGGCACACGTACATTAATCAGTGTCAAAATGTAAACAAGTATACATCAGTTACCATGGACACAAATGAGGAATCTGGGTTTCAACTCAATGGTTCAGAAGGTATGAGGAGGAAAAATCCCTGTGAATAACTAGAAGGGTATAAGGTAAACCAAATAGGCTTATCTTACCACTGCAGAAGTTTCCAATATGCACAATTAGAATCATTTCGTGGCTGCTTGTTTGCAGCTCTAATAGGATATCTCTGGAATTGGATTATAGAGGTAATAAGGGAATAATACCGTGAGGGGTTTATTACGATTATGACAGCTCTGTTCAGGAGGGAAAAATATGCAGTTACAGTTGAAAATGGGTTTTCATGATGTCTCGTGTTTCAAAATAAATGGTTTGAAAGCATAGCTTTGAATGAATATCGTTGGAGGTAGAACGTTTTCTGGCTGAAGTTTGAGGAAAAGTTCCCATAGCCTGTCAAAGTCTAACTCTCTCTCTCATTGAAGACAGCTCAGCTAAGCTGTTAGCTCAAACTAACAGCACTACTGGATAAACAGTACAGTCGAATGACCCCTCAATCCCCTTAATCACAAATGGGGATGAAATAATGAAAATTAGGGAAATTTCACTGTGTGCCAGTGAACTTAATGTTTGATCAAATAACCTGTTCAGTAAGTTCATCTTCCATACCGCTAATAAGCTTAATGAAAGTCTCTGTAAACAGTCACCTCTGATCTCTACACATCTGAGAGGCTTAGCCACAAGATAAGCTGACCAAATTTCAGAAATGAAAACCAGGCATATTACTAGCTCAGCGCTTAATATATAATTGAATTTATTTTCCTCCCTGTATATAATATGTTCTGTCTTTACCATGTGCTAGCAGCTTGACAGACAGCTAACAGCCTCAATGAACTTCAGACATGAAGTTGATCATTTTTCATTTTTTCTGTTAGAACTCAATAATAAAATATAAAAAAATAAATAAAACAAATATAAAATAAAATAAAATGGACTCAGAGTATTACAAAACACAGTAAAAATTGAGACATTTTTAGAGAAAGGACATCTCCACCTGAGGACGAGTCACAAAAAATGGGAACTGTCTCCAGAAAACAAAGATGTCTGGTTGTCCTAACATATGACTATGAAGATTGCAACTGTGCTGGCTTTTAATGAAGATTTATGGCAGCGCAGCAGATCATTTCTCAAAGTCCAGATATTAAGTCATTCAAACCCTGGAGAGCAGAAGAAAATGAATACACAATGATACTCTGGACTGTTCCTCAGTATTTAGGGGATATTTATTACAGTTCATTAGGTGAGAGGTGTCTTGAGTGCAGGACTTACTAACACAGCAGATGACCACACTGTGATAGATGTGGATGCTGCTTTAAAAGCACTGCTGGGTCACACTGCTAGGATTTTATTGCTGGGACATGAGAGGTCATGGGCAGATCTTCTTTTGGCCTTAAAGCACATGAATCATCATAAAGGAGAGTAACTGGGGAAGGTCTGATTGACAAGCTGGAAAATTAGATTTTTTTTATGATGCCCCATGAAAATGTTCAAATACACTTTTACTTTCCTGTCAAACTGCAACCACAAAGCAGGCCTACACCTATACACCTACATGCCTACAGACAGACAGACAGACAGACAGACAGACAGACAGACAGATAGATAGATAGATAGATAGATAGATAGATAGATAGATAGATAGATAGATAGATTGAATTACTCGTGCAACCATGCATGCAAGTAACTTATAATTACTCGTGCAACCATGCATGCAAGTAACTTAAGCATCACTTTGTTTGTAGATGTTATTTTGCATGTGCAACATTGGGCTGTGTACAGATGGGACAGGTACAGACAGTCCATGGCACTCCTCTGATGCCACAGCAGGCCGTCCAAGCAGCCTTCGCTTGATGGACGGCTTTTATTTTGCTGTCAGCCTTTAACTATTTTGGTGTTTATCTTATTAACTTCTTCAGATACACTGTCATTTATCTAAGCCAGTCAAGGCAGATGAGATTTTACCACATGTATCATTTCATTAGATAATGATTTGTAATTACCTTTTAAAGAGTTTCCAAGTTAAAACGATTTGTATTAAATTGATAGTCTTTTTATGTTTAGGCAACAGCTTTTTTTGTAGAATTAAACTACACAAATGAATGTTTATTTTCTTTCTATATTTAGATTTCAGGTCAACACTAGTGAACATTTACTCCAGAATCCAAAGTGAATAATATATTTGAGCTATAAATATATTTTTATATATATAATTAAATATATTTATAAAGATATTTTAATATATCCCTAAGGTTCTTTTGCATTTCAAGAACCTTAGGGAAAAAAGGGGAAATGTGTTACTTTTTCTACCTCAGTTTTATAAAACAAAAAGACGACCTAATATAGATTCTAGTCTTGTTTGTTTATCATTATGCATGTTGGTAATTGGTTTTAAACCATCTAATCCACAAAGACTACACAGATTGCATTGATTTAGTTGGAAATTACATATCTAGGGACTTGTCTTAATCTCTGATCATTCAAATTTGTCAGAAGTTACATAAAATACTGAGCAGCTGTAATCTTCATAGGCAGTGGAGATGCCTGAGGTCTGAGAGTGTGTGAGAAAGAGAGAGGAAAGCAGCGTCTCAGGAGACTACTTCCTCTTTGACAGATGAATCAAGTCCCTGCATTCTCTCCTAGGGCAGTGCACACTCTCTTCACTTGATGCTATCAGACTTTCTTGACCTTTGACACACACTCAGTCTATCTGTCATTCCACCACCATTCTCCTTTGAACACCCATATGAGTGCACTTTCCTTTATCTTTTTACTGGAGAAAGCAAGAAGCTTGCTGACTGTCTCCAAGGCCCTATAATGCGTTTGTGCACTGTGATGATCTCTGCCTGAGGTAAACGGCTGCCAAACAGCGCATCCTCACAGCTGAAACTCAAGAGCTGCCTTCAAGCGCATAGTTTCACCATATCCCAGGAGTCCCGTCACTTTAATTATTTTCTTTAGTACTGAGCACCAAGGGAAGGAAGTGTTTAACAGTTCTTATTGCTGATTTCATTTTGCGGTAGCCTACTGCACGATTTTGGCTCAGTTAAAAAGTAAACTTTCAAATGAAATCTTTTGGCAACCCACAACAGATGGGTTTGATGCCAGAAGCCGCTCCGGAATCACAGGCTCAAAGTGAAGCATCAGAGAGCGTGACATAAATGCACAGTATCTTTCATTGGACAACCTCCCTTGATAACGTAAACATCTGTGCGCGATACTGTTAGCTGATTCATCATGATTGGATGATCTCCTAGTGGAAATGAACTACAGGGTAAATATGAGTCTGTAGGTATTATTATATCATAGAGCAGAATGTTCCTCTAAATCTTCTCTCGATGAAGATCTGCAGTGGAACTGGAACTGGTGGAAAACAAGAACTGGTGAATATTTACAGTACATCTAAAATAATAATTTTGTGATGGAAATGATATAATGGAAATCACATTTTTCAATAGCTAGCATTTTATGTATCCTAAATACACACAATTATATAATCAGTGTTATTGTTAACAAACACTAGTACAAAATCTTTTTTTGTAAGAAATAAAGCTGAAATAAAATAAATGTAAATATTAGAAGGAAAAAACATGAACTTAAAAAAAGCTTAAAATTAAAATTAGAAATGTTGCTTGGCAACTTACTAATGTTACGGGGCTGACAAGACATGAGACATGCAGATCCATGTGCAAGCTTTTTTAAAGCAGAGAGGTCAGAATAACAGGCAGGGTCGAACAGTGGTAAACAGGTATATGGCGGGCAAGACACCAGAATAATCCTAGGGCTAGCGTGGGTAGATAAACGGCAAACAGAATCAGAAGGGCAAGACTAAAGGGATAAATCCAGGAAAACAGGCAAAGATCCGAAACCGAGGGGGGGGGGAGAACAGAAAAACAGACAAGACTAAGCCTAGGTAGGTAGGAAGCTACACGCGGGCTTGACTAGAGTAGCTATCACTATGGTGGATCAGCGCATACACGCTAAACCAATACGCGGGCAGTTAGAAGGAGTCGAGATGGAGTGCTTAAATAGTTGCGTGAGTGATCATGAAACCAGGCTGTGTGCAATCAGTGACGTGTGCAATCAGTGCAAATGACCTGATGGGCATATGTAGGTCGGGGTGCTATGCAACAGTGTGTGTGCGGGGTCAATGAAAATTGGAAAGGGTGAACACTAGGATGTAGTAGATAGGAAAGTTAGTGGACCGGATTCGTGACAGAGCCCCCCACCAAGGAGTGGCTTCCAGACGCTCCAAAACACTTTACGATTCCAGAGGGCGGTGGAGTGGAGGCGGAAACAGGGGAAGGGTTGGAGGGCCAGGTCCACATGGAAGTGGAAAGACCAGGGACTGAAGCAGAGTCGGCGGAGCAGGGCGCCAGGGTGGAGCCGGCAGTACAGGTAAAGCTGAGGACCACCACAGCAGAGCAGAAAACCACCACGGCGGAGCAGAAGACCACCACAGCAGAGCAGAGGACCACCACGGAGGAGCAGAGGACCACCAGAGCCAGACAAACCACCACGGCGGAGCAGAAGGAACAGGAAAACCCCCCGGGGATCCAAACGACCAGGAGACCCTGGCGGAGAACATTGGGGTTGATAGACAAGGATGAGCCTTCAGAGGCAGCCGCCTTGGCTGGGTCGGGACAGGACAAAAATTCACAAACGACCTCCGGGCCGAAACAAAAGCAAGAAAAGAATTCCACAACAACCGGCTCCATAAACGTGAAGGACAGGATGAGATTCCCCACGGCCTACACAGCCGGGACAAGGAACACAGAAGGGATGTTACGCAAACGGACCGATAACGTGACAGGGCGGACGAGGATTCACGACGGCCCCTAGCGTGACAGGACAGAAGAGAGTTCACCGACGGCTCTTAGTCGTGAACAGGACGGGACCGGGGGGGCGAGTTCTCCCCCCCCACCCCCCACACCCCACCCCCCAGGTGGACCTCCCATTAGCCGTTGGCCAGGGACAAGAGGGCGTTCGGCAAACGGCCTCTATAGCTGTGACAGCACGAGCAGGACAAAAAAGAGTTCCTAGACGGCCTCCTTGGCCGGAACAGAATAGACAGAGAGTTCATAGGCGGCCTCTTGGCCGGAACAGGACAAGCAGAGAATTCATAGACGGCCTCCTTGGCCGGAACAAGACAGACAGAGAGTTCATAG